>JADEYB020000015.1:37837063-37855641 GCA_015832495.2 Alces alces
TGACCCCCCAACGCCCCCACATACACCTCTGAACACACACACACACCCCTCTGACCACACACACAGCTCTGACTCCCCCAGCCCCCCAGCACACACACACACACAGACACGGCTCTGACCCCCCAACGCCCCCACATACACCTCTGAACACACACACACACCCCTCCGACCCCACACACCACACTGGAAACCCCGCCACCCTGACCCGCCGACTCGGTCAGCACAGGACACGACCCGGGCCCGGGGCCTCACCTGAGTCAGCTCCCCCTCGAGCCCCGTGGGCCAGGATGGGGGTAGGAGCACGCGGGGGGCCATGCTCAGCTCCTGGGGGAGGGGGGTCCACACCCCGCCCCCACCCCCCAGGTCTGGCAGGACAGGTGCCGCGAAACCCTGCGTCGGACCGGGCCTCATGCAGCTAAGAAAGCGCCACAGCGCCCAGGAGGAGACGCGGACGCTGGGCCTGCGTGCGGGTCTGCTCGCTCGGAGCCCCTCGCCTGCCCCCGGGGCCGCCCGGCCTCCCTCTCCTCCTGGGCACGCGGGGCTGTCGACCGCACAGGCCAGGAGGGGAGAGGCGGAGCGACAGAGAAAGTGCCTCTGAGCCGCCGGCGGAGGGGACGCGCGGGTGGGCGCTGGGTTCCTCGCTCTCCGTGAACGACTGTGCTCCGCGGGGCCCACCGCCCGCCCACAGGGGTCAGGCCTGAGGGCTCCGGGAAGGCTGCTGGGGGGGCCGCCCGCCGCAGAGGCCGAGGAGCTGCTGGGAATCCATGTCCACTTCACTGGGCACACACGACGCTGGGCCCCGCGGAGCCTGGGGCGCACGAACCTGAGCGGCCTTGTACAGGAGCACGACTCCATTTCTGCAGAAACCGACGTCCAGGCGGCGGCGGCGGCCGCGGCCTCAGAGAGCCACGAGGGAGACGGAGAGCTCCGAGGGCAACCGGGAGAGCAACAGCATGGAGCCGTCTCAGGCACGCCGCGCCGTGATGGGGAAAGCTAGAGGCTTAACTAGCCCAAGGACAGTAAGACTCAGCCCAACGGGAGGCAGGCCCCTCGCCGGTCTGATTCTCGGGACACACACGGCCGTCAGTCGGGAGAGGAGGCACCCTGGCATGGGGTGGGGTGCGGGGCGGGTCCCAGCAGGTGAGGCTGCGGAGTCACGGCTCAGGCTCTGCCACGGACCCACAGGAGACCAGTCCTGCAGCCCGCGCCACCCCCACCCGCGGCGGGGGCCCACGTCCTCCCCACTGAGGGGCCCGGGGACTTGTCCCCACCGAGGACGGGGCACGGGCCAGTGCGCAGAGCCAGCAGCAACACCCGGGTCCCCGGGCTCGTTCTCAGCACCGAGGGGGCCACGTGGGATGTGACGGGGGGCTCCCCCTTCACCCAGAGAAGTGCTTACCAAACACTGGATTTAAGTAAAGTCCAAAGTCTACAGAGCTCGTCCCCCCAATATCCAGATTTCTATCATGAGGAAAATCTCAAAAACGGGAAAAGGCATCAACAGACACCCCCACAGGAGGATGCTGGTGTCAGAATTACCTTTCCAGGATTCTAAAGCAGTGATGTTAAAATGCACATTACAGGAAGCAGAAAATGTCAGTAGGCAGGAGACCACCAAAGGGAATGTTAGAACTAAAAACGTAGTAACTGAAAACTCCATGAACAGACTCAGGCAGAATGAAAAGACCAGAGAAGGGAACCAGGGAACCTGATGCCAAAAAACAATGAAATCACCCAGCTGGAGCCACCAAGAGAAAAGAGACTGAATAAAGGACAGGCATCTCAGGAGCCTGTGGGGCTGAAACAGAAGGTTGACGCCCAAGTCCTGGGAGAATAGAAAGTGGGTGGGATGAAAAAAAAATAGCTGAGAAACCGCCAAATGCAGCAGCAAGGTAAACCTACAGGTTCAAGATGATGAGTGATCCCCAGACAGGCAGAACTCAAAGAAATCCACGCTGACCTTTTGAAAACAGAAGACAGAGAAAAGGTCCTAAAAGCCTCAGTGCAAAGCTGTTATCACCCACGGGAGGAAAAACCAGTGCGACTAGAGAGCGGACGCTTTGCCGCAGGGACACAGCGCCAATCAGGGGCGCTGGGGGGGCACACCTGGAAGATGGCTGAAGACGGCTGAAGCGGCGGCACACCGGTGGGATCCCTGCCCTGCCGGCGGGACCGGGAGACCAGCGGGCAGCTCCTCAAACGGACACAGCCCGTGATGCGACTGATCCACTGCGCTCCTGGGCACTCATCCCCGAGAGGGAAGGTCAGGTGTGCCGGAAACCCGCCCGCAGCCGCTCATGGCAGCTCTGTCTGAAGGAGCCGCGATCAGCCACCGGGTCCCAGGAAACACGGGGAGCTGACATGGCGGGGCAGTGACGACTCAGCGGCAAAGAGGAATGAACCGCTGCCGCGCCCGGGCGCACGGACGCAGGATGCTGTGCCTGCAGGGCCGCGACGAGGCGGGA
This sequence comes from Alces alces, assembly GCA_015832495.2. Taxonomy (NCBI): domain Eukaryota; kingdom Metazoa; phylum Chordata; class Mammalia; order Artiodactyla; family Cervidae; genus Alces; species Alces alces. The sequence goes on from JADEYB020000015.1 coordinate 37,839,529, forward strand.
CGGCAGGCCTGACTCAGAGCACCCGTCCAGGGGCGCCCTGCACTCCCGGGGTGGGGGCAGCTCCCTTCCTCGGAACGAGGCAGACGGGGCTACACAGCCTGAGCGCACGGCCACGGCCGCCGGGATGAGGGAGGCACACACAGACCACAGCTCTGCAGAGAACCCCGTCCTGCGGCCCTCACTCCTGGCCCCTTACTCACAGCTTCCAGACTGTGGGGTCTATACTGAAGCCTGGCGACCCCACCCTGGGGCCAGCCGCTGGAAGCAGTGCTTTCCCGACGTCGCTCCTCCTCAGGGAACTGGCCATGGCTCTGGGCGCTCTGGCTGCTGGAATCTGCCAGCCGCCCCGGACTCCCAACTTGACCATGTGCCTGGTGTGGCCACTTTGGCTGGACCCAGGTCCTGATTGGTCAGTTACAGCGAGAAACAAAGAACTCTGCTTCCTCCTGCACAACATGGAGCGCTTCACACGGTCGTCCTGGTTTATTCTGAGCTCGGCTCCGCTCGAGTCGAACACTGATAAGCAGATGGCTTCTCACAGGGCAGGCTTCCAGCCTCTGCCTCTGGCCGGAGGAAGCCCGCGGCTGGGCCAGTGTAGGGGCCGGCAGGGTGTGCGGAGGCGGGACCCGGGCACACGGGGGGCCTGACACTAGTGGCTTCGCTCCTAGAGACGCTCTGCCAGGAGACAGAGGCTGTCGGTCATGACCCCTCCTGGAGCGGGAACACCCAGACCCAGCGTGGTCCCAGCCTTGCTCCCACTGAGGGTTTTCTGCGTGGGATGAAGCCAGGAGACGCGGCTGCCCAGCAGGGCGCCCCTCCCCGCTCGGGGAGTTCTGCTTCTCGCTCTGAGGTTTTGGATCTGCACAACATTTAGGAGGACGCGACGCCCACCATGTTCTGGGTCCACGGGCGCTACTGCGTGCGCCGGGCGGAAGCGCGGGTGAGAACACACGTCCCCGGGGCTCTGTCCGCAGGAAGGACGCTCCTCCCGGGGCTGCAGGATGGAGGCCGGGGGAGGGGACAAGGGGGACCGCGGCCGTGAACCGCCTCCTCAGACAGCACGCACGTAAGAACCTCTAAGATGCGCCTTAAAGGCAAGACGACCCCAAAGCAGCCCTTATGCTGGAAGTGAGTGGGAAGCCAGGGAGAGGGCGAGGGTGCTGTTAATCCAGAGACAACGTTAACCCAGAGATTTTCCCCGCCGCTCGGACCGTCCCTGTGAGGAGGCTGGGGCCACCGGGAGGAGGAGGAGAACAGGGTCACTGGGAGGAAGAGGCTTGGGGGTCAGTGAGAGGAGGAGGAGGCCGGGGTCACCGGGAGGAGGAGGAGGCCGGGGTCACCGGGAGGAGGATGAGGCCGGGGTCACCGGGAGGAGGGGGAGAACGGGGTCACCGGGAGGAGGAGGAGAACAGGGTCACTGGGAGGAAGAGGCTTGGGGGTCAGTGAGAGGAGGAGGAGGAGGCCGGGGTCAGTGAGAGGAAGAGGCTGGGGGGTCAGTGAGAGAAGGAGGCGGCCGGGGTCACTGGGAGGAGGAGGAGGCCGGGGTCACCGGGAGAAGGAGGAGAACAGGGTCACTGGGAGGAAGAGGCTTGGGGGTCAGTGAGAGGAGGAGGAGGCCGGGGTCACCGGGAGGAGGAGGAGAACGGGGTCACTGGGAGGAGGAGGCCGGGGTCAGTGAGAGGAGGAGGAGGCCGGGGTCACCAGGAGGAGGAGGCCAGGGTCAGTGAGATCCCTTCAGCGCCCCATGAGCCCTCAGAGAGTGGTGGCTCTCAGGACCTCCCTACTGGGAAGCCGACCTCCTGGGCTCCCCGAGGACGAGGGGCCTCTCCCAGGAGCCCCGACCCGGCCCTGCTCATGGCCCACACGCCGCAGTGCTGAACTGGTTATGCAAAATGACGTTTTCCACTACTTCGGGCTCACACAGTTAAAGGTGATGAACAGTTGTGAACTTTCTCTGTTGACTACTGAAAAACAGAAGTAACTAACAGATGAAAAGGGCAGGAATAGAACTTTCTGAAGTTACGAATGTCCTCAAGTAAAACTCCCTGGGCCAGGCTGCCTGCCTGATGACGGATCTGGAGATGAAGTTCATTGGCCGCTGGGGGTCCGGGAGGAGGTCTGCCCCTCGGAGGTACTGACCGTCATCCATTTCCTTACAGTGGGGTTACAATGAAACCTTGTTTGTAGTTCTGCACAAGTCACAGAGCTGTGAGCACAATTTAAAAATAAATGTCATCTCTTGCCAACTGGAAATAAACAGAAGGGGGAGACAATTCACAAGAGCCCCCAGCATGCCATCCTCGTCGGCTCTGCTCCACTGTGTCAATAAACCTCACCTGGGTGTTTGAGCAGTGTTTAATCATAAATGGATTTGAACACACTCAGGAGCATAAAGAGAACTAAATGTCACCTGTCCAGGAGGCAGGAGGACAGAAAAGCCCGCTGTGAAGGGAGAAGCCGGGTAGCCAGCACACTTAAACCCAGCGCAGACAGGACCACCTTCAAGATGACGAGAAGGAGCCCAGAACTCACGGAGCGGCGGGCTGCTTGTCAGTGGTCAGCATTCCTTCCAAGGACGTGTGAGCAGAACAGGCGGGTCTCGTCCCCGACTGCAAACGGCCGGCCGGATGCTGGCCTGTCTCGTCCACCGCGGGCGAGGCTGTCCTGCACACGCAGGCCGGGTGGGCTGAGACGCCCCTGGGAAGGCCAGCCCCTGCCGCGGAGGGCACCCCGTCATCAGTCCAGGTAACTCAGTCCTTCACATGAGCAGACCCGGCTCACAGCACCCTCCTGGCTCCACGCGAAGCAGGCGCACTCCCCAGTAAGCACCCAGGGCTGCAGGACCGCACCCGAGACGCCGGCCCCGCGGGCGGACCCGGCTCCCACCCTCCCGGCCGGTCTCACGCGTGAGGGGGGCGAGGAAGGAATAAGCACCAACGAGCCGCCTGAAACTTCTCAGCCCCGCTGGAGAACTCCCGAGGCCCCATCGCTGCCGCCCGCCTCCCTCCTGAAGCCCTCAGGCTCCGGCCTCGGGAGCCCGATGGCAGTCTCTCCACCGCGTCACCCGGGAGGCGCTGGACTCACTTCCGCTGCGTTTGAGCCGCGGGCGTGTTTGTTCCAACACCCTGGCCCCGACTGCTACAGCGCACCCGTCAGCCCCGGGCAGGCTCACCCCTGCCTTCAGCGGAGCGGCCTGGTGCGGAGGGCGGGAACTCACTGCCCACGCAGGATTTACACTGGACTCGCATGAACCCTGTCTTAGGCGTGACATCCCGGGAAAGCCTGTTTTAGTAGAGACAGCAGTGGTGCTGACGGAGGGTCAGGAGACGTGCGGTCCGGTCCCAGCGTGGCCACCTGTCCCCGACGCGGCGGTCAGGCCTGAGGTGCCCGCTCAGTGCTCTCCGGGCCCTTCTGAGCCCGGGGACGCTCCAGCTGCTCCGAGGGCGAGGGCCGTGGCCACGCAGCAGCGGCGTCGGGCTCGTCCCGACACGCACACGCCCCGCCACCTCCAGGAGGAGCCACATGAAGCAGGGCCAGCGAGGGAACAGCCGTGAGCGCACCCGCGACGACCGGGGCAGGCGATGGCTCGGGGAGACTCCACGCGCGCCGCTCTGGCTCCTCCTGGGCAGAGGAGAGGCTCTGGGTTGAGTTTCCGTCAAAAGCAGCGTCGGCGGTGCAGACCATCAGGGTCAGGCCCCTCTCACCGCTGGGCAGCCCCAAGGCCAGGAACCGGGCATCCGGAGGCAGGAGACACGCTGGACGTTTTCATTACGGGGGTCACACGGCAGTCGGCACGGAACCCCGGCACCCCGCCCCGGATCCAATTGCTAGTCAACACCCCCTCCACGGATGTGCTGTCCCGTGAAGTGGTGTGGGGGTCCGGGCAGGAAACGCCCCTTAACCCAGAACCTTCGCTCAGGCGGCTGTGACCTCACCTGCACCACTCCTCCGCGGTCACCCCTGGAGCCCGGGGCAGCTCTGACCTCCTGACTCCTCTGGGGACGAAACAAAGGACTGAACACATATGACAGTAAAACGCCATTAAAAAAAACTCTGCTGCTGAGTCAGCCCACCACCACGCAGCTCACTGTATCTCCCGGGCCTGCCGGGCCCACCCCCTGCTGGCCCGTCCCCACCCGCAGGTGAGCGGCTGGCATCACGGGGCGGTGGGCACTGCTCGGATGCTCAGGACGACGCTGGGCCCGGCAATCCGAACGCGGAGGCGGAAAATCAGTTCCCTTTTCCCAACGCGGAATCCTGAAACTTTACCCCCCTGCACGATGCCTTGCAGGGCACCTGGGGGCCGCCACGAAAGCAACAGCTGTTGCAGGCGTGGTGGACGCAGGTGAGGCCTGTGTGGTTCCCGGGGCCCTGGGCAGGGCCATCTGGGTCCACCGGGTGTCCGCTGACAGGGCAGGCCCAGCATGGGCCCCAAGGAGACAGCCTGTGAGCTGGGCAATGTGGCGGACGTGACGGAAGGGAGTGGACAGCGTGAGGGGCCCAGCACAGGGCCCCCCCGGAGCGGGAAGCACCCTGCGGGGCGGAGGAGGGAGCTCCTCGGGCGGCGGGGCCGCACGTGCACCAACAGTGCGGACGATGCATCCTGGGGACACGGCTGCCCGGCGCCCACCTGGAGCCCGCGGGTCGCCAGCCTCTGTCCTGGGAGCAGCACCTCACTGCCACCTTCACCCCCAAACCCCCTGGGACGGGGCAGTTGGGGTGGGGGGCCCGGGGCCCACCCCCAGCTGCTGCAGCTTCACCAGATGTCCAGGAGGAAACTCCTCCAGTCACACACAGGTAGAAGCTGACACCACTTGGAGAGTGCGGTGTGTCTCTGTGACTCTGCTTTGCTACACTTTGACGCCTCTTTCCCATCTGTCGTGTGTTCCGTGCTAACCTGAGAGGATCACTTGTGATAATCTGAGGTCAGCTTAGATGTTAACCCTTCCAACCCTTTCCAAAAGAGTGTCTTTCTCTGCTGACTGTGGGCCACTGATAAAGACAGAGGCTGGAGCCCAGGAGGGAGGCGGCGTCTGTTCGCAAAGCAGCGGGGCTGTTTGGAGACCCTGAGCCAGCCCGGAGAAAACTCACACCCGGATGAGGCCTCGGGCCTGTCCCAGGGCTCACCCCTGACGCCCCGGGAGCGGAGGAGAGCCACCCGCGTCCCCGCGGCGGTTTGGCTCTCCAAGCCCCGCGCGGTGCTGGCGGGCTGAGTGCGCGCACGCGCGGAGCGAGGCGGGGGGCGGACGGACCGCCCCCTCCACGGCCCGCCAGCCCCCCGCGGGCCGCTCCAGGACCCCCGCCCCCCGCGGCCACGTCTCCGCTCAGACGTTAGCACCGAGGAGGAGAAACGACCCTTCTGGGGAAACTGGGTCATACAACAGGCTCATGACGCTGAGTGAGTGCGCGGGAGAAGCCTGTGCTCAGCCGCGTGGGGATAAACTAACCCGCTTTAATTGTTATGTAAATTACAGCCTCAGCCCCATCAGTTTATCCCGGATGGCCTACCGTCAGAACCGTTTCCCTTCAGGGCTCCGTACCCACCCTCCCGACGGGGCCAGCCCCGCTGGGTCTCCAGGGGCCGCCCTCTCCTCTGCGGCCTGGGCAGCACCTGCCTTCCCGGCGGGAGGGTGGTCTCTCCCTGCGGCTGGAGGCGGCCCCTCCGCCCGCGGGCACCGCCCTGGTGTCTGCATCTGGGCCACGCAGCATCTCGGCTCCACGGGGACAAAGGCAGGGGACCCTCAGGTTTTACTTTTCACTTTTACAGAGAAAACGCAGTGGAGTTCAATTAAGGTATAACCAGCTAAGTTGCTTGTATTTTTCATGACCTCTTCTGTTATTTAATCAGTTTCAGTAAAATTATCTGTAGAGAGACCCTGCAAGAAGTGCTCAGGACGGCGGTCCCGTCTGTGGGGGGTGGCGCCCCTGCAGGCGAAGCAAGGGTCAACCCTGACCTCGCGGTCAGACAGGATTTACATCCCAAAGGCTTCCAACACTCCACCCCGAGAGGAGTCCCCCACCAGGCCCATCACGGCCTCTTCCCCCGCTCACATTTCCCCACGCTGAAAACAACCTAGGAAGAGGAGAAATGACTGCGTTTTGGTTACCATGAGCCTTATCTGATCTGGTCGCTAGGAACTGGGGCCCTCGGGGATGGGGGAGCGGGGAGTCCCGCCCCCGACTGGTCCCAGCCACAGGGGACCAGGTCCAGAGGCCAGACTGCCGGGACCATCCCTTCTGTTTAGAGACCAACTCCCGGCTCAGGGCCCTAACCTACTCAGCCACGCAGACATTAACATAAAAAAGGTGCTTTAGAGCCCCTGGCTGGACGGATTCCAATTCCCCAGCAGCAGTGAAATTGTGAATGTGCAGTTTCAGCAGCGTCCCTGCTCTAGCAAGGCACAAGGAGACACTCAATGCCACAGCAGTCGCCTCTGCGGGGGCAGCTGTCCGGGCTCTCCTCCGCGCGTCTCTGCGTTTTCCAAAGTTTGTACGAGCGCAGGCTGCGTATGTTAACACCAAAAAGTTTGCAGTAATAAAGGCTGCATAGATATATGACCTTAAGCTAACGTGTACTTTTTTTTTTTTTTTGGTGTTTCTTTTAAAAACTGACTCTTCCAGAAAAGAAATGACACTGAAGAATTTTGACTTTTAACAAAACCAGATAATGCAGGCTGAGAAACTCCAGTAAGCTTGAGAATTCAAGACTTCCAACTCCTCTGCTCTGGTGAGGATTAACTACCGCGTTAGTCATGGAGCCCTCTGGAAAAAAGCCTCTGGACAGACGAGTTCTCCAAAGAGAGAGACCCTCATCGGTGCCTTTTAAAAAGTGACCAGCTTTAACAATTTTTACCCATTTTTAGAAATAGTTGTTAAAAACACATCAAATTTCCTTGGCTGCTTAAATGACAGCGAAAAAAAATGAAATTACACTTCTGAAAATGATCAACGGTGAAGGCTGAGAAGCTGATGACCACAAGGAGCTGTGGGGCTTCCCTCATAGCCCAGGTGGGCAAGAATCCGCTTGCAAGGCAGGAGACCCCAGTTCCCTTCCTGGGTTGGGAAGATCCCCTGGAGAAGGGAAAGGCTGCCCGCTCCTGTATTCTGACCTGGATGGGGATGGGGGAGGACAGGGCCTGCTCGGGTCAGCCTGCCGATGGGTGAACAGGGCGGCTGCCTGTCTGGCCAGGACTATTTCAAGGGTGGTTCCAAGTCCTGAGGCCCTCCCCACCCAGCTCTCCTCCGGGGTGTGCTGAGGGTCAGCGGGCTGGCAGGGAAAAGGCCCAGATACACCCCCACAGACTGCTGCAGAAACACTTCCATGCACAGATCTCGCCCCGAGGACCTTCCAGGTTAGTGAGGCAGCAACACACACATGTATCCCACGGGGAGTGCACAGCACGCAGCGCCGGCCCACCAGGCCCCGGGGCAGCGCCAGGCAGGGCACCGGCGGGAGGGGCGGGCGGGGCCGTGGAGCCGGGCGTCCGTGGGGACGAGGCCCACTTACAACTGTGCAGATGGAGGGGGTGCGGGCTGCAGACAGCGTGGATGTGCTGCCGTCCCGAGCTGACGCTCAGAGATTACTAATCACGAGAACACCAGTAACTATTCGGTGGAAGAGCCCGACAGCACAAAATCCTAGTGGCCACACGACCCCCTCGAGAAGGCACACGTGCTGTGTGTGCAACACCCAGAAAGGGCACGCGGCCCGGGCCAGCGTTCCAGCCAGAGACATTTCCCCAGAACCCGAGCAGGACGCCGTCAAATCGGACAGACCGACTGAAAATCGAGTACCTCCGACACAGTGACTCCTGTTTTCTTTTAAGAGCGTCAAGGTCAGTGGAGATGGGGCCTGGGGCGCAGCCTCCAGCCTGGACCCAGCCTGGCCGGTGACAGAACCAGGAAGGGGGCCGCTGGAAAACAGGTTCTGTGACGCTGCCCGGACTCAGGGCCAGGCCTGGCGGTGGACGCATGCTTACTCTGGGGAAATACGCACTGCAGAGCGAAGGGACAGGGCTCCCTTCCCCTACCTGTGAGCTCTGACCTTTAGAAAATAACCCGGGGAAAAGTCCCCATCACATTACCCATCCACCAGACAAGTCCGTAAATGCCCGGGATCAAACGTGGCCAGGAGCGTGGGCCCTACCGAAGAGGACCAGCAGGGGCTGGCGGTGGTGCTGGCGGCCGCACACCGTCTGTGCCGCCTGCTCTCAGTCTGGACCCCGCGGCCCCGGCAGGCGGACACGGGGGCGTGGCCGAGCGCCAAGAAAACCTGACCACCAGGGGCCTGGGGAAGGGGCCTGGGCGCAAGCCCATCAAAGGGCCCCGCACGACTCCCGCAGGCCTGGTGCAGACTGAGACAATGAAGGGGTGGGGACGAGGGGACGTGACACTGGACGGTGCCCGCCTGGGTCCTGGCCTGGCCACTCGAAGAGTTTTCTGACCGCTGATCAGAAACAACTGCTTTGGACTTCCTGTGAGTAAGATGTTGGAACGGACCAGTCCAGCCATCCGCAGGCCACACAAGGTCAGGTACACAGATCCGCTCCACAGACGTGGAGTGTCCCAAGGGCCACGCGTGTGAGCGCCACCCCCAAGGAACCTCCAGATCCTCGAAACGGTCACACAGACCATGGGGGCGAGGACCAGCATCCACTCAGCATGTGACCGGCCCGGGAAGTCCTGCTGGCTCAACGCACAGGCCCCTCACAGGCACACAGACCAGAGCCACCCAGTCCAAGCAGGTGTCCACTCCAACTCTGGACAGGCACTTACCTGCTCAGCAAGGAGGGAAAAGTATGCAAGGACAGAAACCCAAACACGAGCCTCAAGGAGCTGGACTTGCAGGGGATCTGTCCGTAATCAATGCACCGTAAATGCGGGGCTACGCAGGGCCAGGGAGAGGGTTTTCACTGTTAATTTCCCACAAAGCTGCAAGTTTGCCTTCGTCTGTAACACCCACAGGAGTTGTGTCTCAGATCCCCTGACTTTCTTCCTCTGACTTCAAGAACTGAGGCAATGAAGGGAAACACAGAAGTCGTCCATCTGGACTCAGCTGCGGTCCAGGGCAGCAGGCATTGAAGGGGGCCCTCTTCTGCGGAAGGACCACTCGCCCTGCACACGACCTGACCCCATGCTCCGGATCAGGCCTTCCCACCCCCACACCTCCAGGTACATGGCAGAAGCAAGACACGTGCCTCGGAGGCCAGCGGAGTAAACTGAGGCGGCAGCCGTGCCCTGGGGCCTGGGCACCCACAGACCTGCCACCTCTCCAAGGCCGCCTGGGAACAGCCCCACACCCCGCCAGGACGGATGTGAGAGCTGGACCACTAAGAAGGCTGAGCGCCAGAGAACTGATGTTTTTGAACTGTGGTGTCGGAGAAGACTCTTGAGAGTCCCTTGGACAGCAAGGAGATCCAACCAGTCCATCCTAAAGGAAATCAGTCCTGACTATTCATTGGAAGGACTGATGCTGAAGCTGAAACTCCAATACTTTGGGCACCTGATGTGAAGAGCCAGCTCATTGGGAAAAGCCCTGATGCTGAGAGATTGAAGATGGGAGGAAAAGGGGATGACAAGGGAAAGATGGTTGGATGGCATCACCAACTCAATGGACACGAGTTTGAGTAAGCTCTGGGAGATGGTGAAGGACAGGAAGCCTGGCATGCTGCAGTCCACGGGGTCACAGGGAGTTGGACATGACTTATCAACTGAATGACAGCAAAAACTGAAAAGCAAAATAAAAATGAAAATTCAGGGGCTTTTAGTGGTTATTCAGTGGTTGGGGCCCCCTGAGTCCACTGCAGGGACCCTGGGTTTCACTCCTGGTTGGGAAACTAAGATCCCACACGCCACACAAAACAGCCAAAAAAAAAAAAAATCAGCTCTCTGGTCACATGAGCCACATTTCGAGTGTCAACAGCATGCAGGACCGGGCAGTCCTGCTGGGCGCTTCTTTTGCTGCAGGGTGTTCCAGATGCCAGGAGGTCCCTGCCCGGCCACCGAGCACAGGCCTGGGAACTCTGCTCATAGCGCCACACCAGGGAAGACTGAACTGCTGAGAAAGCCCGACAGTCGGTCCAGCCACTGCGGGCTGGGCGCTGCAGGCGGCAGGCGCCCCTGGTCCACAGGGGGTCCAACCCGGCGGGGCACTCTGAGCGAAGGTGTTTACCTCCAGCCTCGATGAGTCACTGTTCCCCGTGTGGGGCACGTAACTGCCGAGCAGACCAGACATTTACGTCCCCTCGGCGGGGGGGGGGCGGGGGGCACAAGCTTCCACCAGGCCGTCCTCCTCTTCACGCTGGCCCTGGGCTCCAGCCGGTCTGCTGCCGGCCGCTCCGTTCTCAGAAGCATCGGGCTTCATTCTGACATCCTTTCTACGTGGGCTCGGGAGCATCACTAAGTTTACAGGTCACCTTTCAGGAACGCTCCGGCTGAGGCTTCCTGGTAACGCACAGGAGGCTCCTTAACCTCCTCCGAAAACTGCATCCAAACCAGACATGGGCGGGGGGGCACGGGGTTTCTGGGCAGGCTTTCCAGGACCCACGCCTGGCTCCCTGCAGCCACCCCCTAACGCAGCACTGCGGGTCCCAGCCGATGGCACGCTCGCCTCACCAGGTCAGCACCTAGACTGGCCCCTCACCTAGAACATCTGTGACTCAGAGCACGGTGACGATGTGGGGCGGGGGGCGGTCCCAGCACATCTGACGTCACAGTCGCTCATCCAGAGACACAGCAAGACCCTCGGGCTTTTCTGACACAAACCACGACAGGCAAAGCCTTTCCAGGATGGGACAGAAGATGGGCCTGATGCTGTGTGTGATAGCAAGCTACTGGGGGGAAGGAAAGAGAGAGACATCCACTGAGAGGAGATGGGAGGGGGTGAGAAGGAAGGAAGGTTTACATCCACCAAAAGGGGCCCAGTCTTGTTCTACAAGTGTGCTTAGAAAGGGTTCATGAAAAATCCCAAACGAGGAATAATGCCATAAAACCCCATGTTGTCCCTGACGTCCTAGAGAGCTGAGTCACTCCATCACCGCTGGCCTCGCTCTCCCATTTCCTGGTGGGTCCACAGCCACAGCTGGAGGGAAAGGTAGGGGAGCCCCCGAGGAACCCCACAGCACCCCTCCAGGGTCCGGGAAGGAATAGAAGTCACTGGTGGGCTGGGCAACTCCACCTGAACTAATCAGAAACTGACCGCACATACGAAAATACTAAAATTCAAGCCAAATCATGGCACAAGATGCTAAGAAAGGCTGACAGCAAAACGGACTTTTTTATTTCAACAAAATGTGCTCTCACTCAACTTTTAGGGCAAAATTAAACTACATCAGAAAGACTGATCCTTTCAAACATTTCTATTTTCAAAGACATGAGTTATTGGGTTCAAGTGAATCAAAAGTAACTAACAACAGAAGAGAAACAAAACATTTGTATATTAAGATATGTTGACCTTGAAAGTGAAAGTGAAGTCACTCAGTCGTGTCCGACTCTTTGTGACCCCGTGGACTGTAGCCCACCAGAGTCCTCCATCCATGGAATTTTCTAGGCAAGAGTACTGGAGTGGGTTGCCATTTCCCATGTTGACATTACGTCTGCATGATTCAATCGGTATTTTCCTCAATGACCAAAGCAGGAGGCTACGAAATCACCCAAGAGAGGGCAACCGGTTTTAATGTTCAGGGGATTTACCCAAAGTCCATGGAGGAGGTTTCAGATCACATCCTACACTTAACCTTTAAGAAACTACTACTGTCCAGTCCTGGAGAGGCATGGGAGACCTCCCACAACTTGCAGAAAGACTGGAAAACTCTCTTCCCTTTCCCAGAAAACTTAAGTGAAACAACGTATCACAACACGCTAAGCAGAGGCCTGCCAGGGAGAGTCAGCCGTCTTGCATCAATCAAGGCAGATGTGAAGGACTTTACCAAGAAATGAATATCCATCCTTGTTTCTTCTGTTTGGGGAGACAGAGCTATTTTCTCACAGAAAGTTATTTTTGAAATAGGCCTCTTATTGCTGTTTTTAAATAGATTAATAAATATATAAACTTTATTTTCTCAGGGCAATTTCCAATCTGGCAAGTGTAACACACACACACCCGGTGTAAACAAGAGTTCTCTGGGCTTCCCGGTAAACAAACAGTTAAACTCGTCCCCGGTGACTAAGGACGAGAGTTCCTTCCTAACAAATACCCACACCTGTGACTAAGGACAAGAGTTCCTTCCTAACAAATACCCACACCTGAGCCTCAGGGCTAAGCGAAGCGAGCCCCCCACAGGCTCACCCCGCACCCAGGCAGAGCCCGCCAGGCCCCAGGGTGCAGCTGCAGGCCGTGAAACACTGCGCACGCAGGCAGACTACACTTGTCTTTCTTTTCAGATCTACTGGCAACATTTTTACCAGAAAACTAGAAACTCGTGAGAAGCCACAGAAGCCACGAGAATGAACTACAAAATCTCGTAACAAGTCACAAATGCAAAGGCCTATTTTCCAGGAAATCAAAGTAAAAGCATTTTATATAAGCCTCTCATTTTAATATGAAATGCTTTAAATGCAGGGTAATTATGGAAATGAGGCATTGCTGTAATTCGAGTTGTCATTAACTTAGCAAGTTTATCCCCTGACATTCGCAAGATGCAGAAACAGCACATAGTAAATTACTGTATCTACACATCAAATGCTTTCCTTTCAGGCCAGAACATAATTGTGAACAGAGCCGTGTCTTTTTCAAAAGTACTATGAGCAGCACTAACACTCTACTCAGTACTCTTTTAGCACTTACCAATTCCATTCCTTCATCAATGATGAAGACTTTCATAAGTTTATTATAAATTCAACACATACTGCATAACAAAAACCATCCTTACCACAGACTGATTGTTTTAAACACTATAGAAACTTTTTTACATGGGTGATGAGTTCAGAACAGCCGACGTGAATTCACTCCTGGAACACAGATTCAACACTCGAGCTCTCACTGTGCTATAAATACACGCCTACAAACCTTTTTAAAGTCAGTTTTTAACGAGACGCATTCTTTGAACTAGCATATGTGATAACACAATAACTGCCAACCAATGGCTCAACAGGTGAGGAGTCCACCTGCAGCGCAGAAGATGCAGGAGATGTGGGCTTGATCCCTGGGTCGGGAAGATCCCCTGGAGGAGGGCCCGGCAACCCGCTCCAGTATTCTTGCCTAGGCAACCCCATGGACGGAGGAGGGCCACACAGAGTCGGACATGACTGCTGTGACTGAGCGCGCAGTGAGAAACACACAGCAAAGCTTTTACTTAGAGAAAATGCCACATATTTCAACTGCACCACCCAGATTCGACTAGCCGGAGTCCAAAGCTCTGTTCCTTCCAGGGCACCTCCCCCCACCTCCCCGGAGTTTCATTCCGCGTGGGCACCGTGCCCGGAGCTTCCAGACACACACTGCCTGGCCTGCTCCATCACCCGATGAGAGCACGCCTCCTTCAGGAGGCCTTTCGGCTGCATCTCTTCCTCTCCAGCCCCCCGGCCCCAGTCTTCGGGGTTCGGGCCTGATGACCGTGTCCATGGGGCTCTGTGGGCCCCCCGGCTCCACACACAGCCGCACGTGTCCCTGCTCCCTGCCCACAGCTCTCCTCTCTGTGTGGAAACACAGCCAGCACCATCAAGTCTCACCTCTTCACCCCTGGGACCTGATGCCCTCCCTGCCCCAAAGGCACCCCCAGCTCCGCACATAGGTCTGCTCCTGACCCACCGCCCAGGACCGAGGGACCGTGTCTGGGGGGCCCCCGCAGCTCCCGGTGGGCTGGGGGTGGGGGTTCAGGGAGGAGGGTGGGGAGGACAGGAGCCAGCTGCCCTCCCTCGGGATGCTGGGCCCTGAGGCCTTCCACCTGCACCTGCGGTCCTCACCAAGTCTAGGGCGTTTCCCCATTAATTTCAATATAATTTCAACCTGGTGACTACCATAAGATGGTTAGTAACGAATTCAATATTCTCCCAGTGACCGGCTGGAACAGCAATGAGCAAGTATGTCCTGAATGGGTTCACAGTGGGCAAGCTCAGTCGTGTCTGACTCTCTGTGACCCCATGGACGGCAGCCCGCCAGGCTCCTCTCTTCATGGGATTTTCCAGGCAAGCGTTGCCGTTTCCTTCTCCAGGGGACCTTTCCGGCCCTGGGATCGAACCTGTGTCTCTTGTGTCTCCAGCATCAGCAGGCGGGTTCCTTACCACAGGCGCCAGCTGGGAAGCTTGTATGTTTTCATAGCACCTGAAAAATTATTTATGTGGTAAAATGCTTCGGTGGTTACAATTAATTACTTTTTATCACAAGATGCCTGTGGAGGCCATGATCCGTAACATCTCTGTCCACGACGTGCCCTTCGGAGGACGGACTGCATCAGCACGGACCCGGACACGTGCTGGCGGCCGCTGTCAACGACGGGAGAACAGGGGACGGGGACAACAGGCTGAGGGACGTGGGCAGCGCCCATCAGAAGCACGCCAAGGGGGACAGGCACGTGCCTGCTTCCTGCCTGGCCTCTGCCCACAGGGCAGGCTTGGCCAAAAAATAAAAAAACATCAGACCTGAGCCTGACCAAACCCCCAGGTCCGACAACCGATTTACAGAACGCCAGGGGAGAGGGCACGGTCAGTGGACGGCACAGGAATCCAATCTGGGAAGAGAGAGCGTGGGAAAGTGTACGGGACAAATGACGCTGTTTCTTCATCAAGGACAAAAAGAGGGAGGGGGGAGCGGGAATGAGACGGAGCCTGCAGTTTGAAAGAGATGTGAGAGACACGCCAGCCAATCACAGCGTCTGGACCTGATTTGGTTCCTGATTCGAACGAACACGCCGTGAGAAAAGAAAAGGAAAAAAAAAAACAATTCACGCCACGGGAAGGGAAATCCAAACACTCATTGGAAGTTTGATGATAGTAAAGAGATAGTTATTAATTTTTTACGTGTGATAATGACACTGTGGTTAGGATTTTTGAAAAAGGAATCTTTATCTTTTGTTGAAATATTTACAGACGGAGTGTTGGGACACTTGCTACTTGGGGGGGGGCGGGTGGGAGGGAGATGGGTGGGGATGCAGATAGAACGAGCTTGGCCAGAGCGTGGCAGCCGTGGGGGCTGGGCGATGGGCGTGGGGAACCACTCCGTCTCTACGCTTGAAACTTTCTGCAGTGAAAACTCTTCAAGAGAAAAAAAAAAAGCTATGCTCATCACAGAAAACTTGGGACACACAGAAAAGTAAAACGAATCCCATCGATGTCACCACCCAGGGAAGCCGCCACAAACGAAGTCTCGCTCTTACTGTGAAAACTCATAGCCGCATGTTCACATGCTTATTTTATGACACTTTTGGGAAAGACGGTTGGAACAGGGAGACGAGAGAGCAAGCCCAAGGCCATATGGGGTCCCCCTCCGTTAGCTCACAGGTTCCATCCAATTCAAACTCCAGATCTGCTGGCCTGACGACCTCCAGCCACACACACAAAGCGCATCCACCCGCGGGCCCAGCCCGCCGACCACCCGCCTCAGAAACCTGGAGTCTTGGGGACCCTCTTCTCCCCCGGGGGGAGCTGCAGACTCAGTCACTGGTTTCTCATCGACAAACACACGTGTAAACACTGCGCTTTTACACACCGACTGCTGGCGGGCCCGTCTCCACGTAAAGCTGACGGGCACCCAGCCCAGGCCTGGGGCCCCCAGAGACCCACAGAGGAGGGGCCGTGGCAGGCCTGTCTGCGCCACACCCCCCACAGTTCACACGGTCACCCAGTGGGGTCGGCCCCCAACGGTGTCACGAGCAGTTTTCTCCTGCCAGTAATTTCAAAAGTGTTTCATTTCAGTTTTGGAAAAACCTACTCGTAGTCACAAAGATGGGTACATTCTGGGTTTCCTCTCCACCTCAAGCGTCCCTGAATTGGGGGAGGGAGAGAATGGACAGCCTGGGGAGCTGTAACGGGTGTGTGTGTGTGTGTGTGTGCGCGGTGGGGGTGTGTGTGCAGGGGTTCGTGCGTCTGCCGCGGGTGTGTGTGTGTGTGCACGTGGGGGTGGGCATGTGCGTGCCCGAGTGCGTGTGTGTGCGGGTGTGTGTGTGTGTGTGCAGGGGT
>JADEYB020000015.1:37856176-37923663 GCA_015832495.2 Alces alces
GGGTGGTGTGTGTGTGTGTGTGCAGGGTGGCACACGGGGGTGCCCAGTGGGCAACCCACACAAAGAAGAGCCCCGGGTCTCAGGCAGCTCCTACCACAAGCTGTGGGCGATGCAGCCCCCCTCAGGTAAGCACACCCTAAAAGCATGACGGAGAGACATCCCAGCTTTGAGCGCTCATGGCGAC
Organism: Alces alces; assembly: GCA_015832495.2. NCBI lineage: Eukaryota > Metazoa > Chordata > Mammalia > Artiodactyla > Cervidae > Alces > Alces alces. The sequence continues at coordinate 37,856,361 of JADEYB020000015.1, forward strand.
ACCGGCCACTGAGGCCTCAGAGGAAACAGACTTCACCGCTGCCGTTCTTTGAAAGTCAGCAGTGAACTTCCCATCGCGAGGTGACCCAAGTGCGCACATCCAACTTCCTTCCTTCGAGCTCAGTAAGGCTGCCTGACCGCTCTCCACGTGCTGAGCCGACGCCCCCGACTCAAAAGAGCGGCTTTCAACACCCCCTCTGTCCCGTGGATGCAACCACCTGGGTCGAGCTTCCTCAAGGAAAAAGAACGTAAAACCACGCAGGCTGGCGACACGTCTGTCCACAGGCCTGGACGTTTCAGAAACAACTGCCCTCTCCCAGAAAGGCAGACTCGGACGTCCGCTCGGGGTTTCTCTGCCAGCGTGCCCATCCTGTTCCCATGAGTTCTCCATCAGCCCAGTGCAGTGAATCTGAAAACAGCCCGATGAGAGCCGTGGGCAGGGCCCCGGCCGGAGAGGGGCGGCCGTCTGGGCTGCTGGCTCGGAGAGCCAGGGAGGCAGCCTGATCGCCAGTCACGTTTCACAAACAATGGGCCCGGGACTCGCCTATTCAGCGCGTAAACAGAGGACTCCTCCGGCTGAAATTTCTTCCCCTTGACTTAGAGAAAATACTAGTGCATTCATGACTTGGTGAGCCTCGCCTCGCCAGGGCTGAACTCACTCAGTGGCTGGGCAGGGAGCTCTGAAAACTAGACTGCTGGGCAGACGCCCTTCCAGAACCTGAATTTATACAAAGAAGCCCTAGCAGACCGGACCTCCGAGGGCCACAGGGCAGGGAGGCGAAAGGCGCTGTTTACCTGTCACTTTCTCACCAGGGGAGGGGCTGGCCCCAGCATGCACTTAATGGCCTGGATGGGGAGTGTGTAGGTTGTGGAAAAGACACAACAGAGGGATAGCAACCACTGGAGAAGACAGCTCTGTTATTCATCAAGTCCTGACTTTACAGAAACACATACGTTTCATGTTTGGAAAACAAAGTTTGTCTACAGCTTTACCTGCCCCCCCCCACCCCCAGACCCCCCAGGCCCTAAACACCAGTAAGTCCTTGCTGATGTTGAAAATTACTCAGTACAATACTTAACAACCAAACATGCTGAGATCTTAGAAAGGGGAGAAGGCTATAGAAACAGGCTTTGGGCTCTGGGACTCACCCCACCAAAAATCCTGTGGACCCAGGGTGCTTAGAAAAGTGAGAGTAATTAGTCAGAGACAACTCTGGAACACAAGCACGCTGCAGAAACATAACACTGGTGAGGAGAAGCAACTACTACAGAGAAAAAGAAAGTGCCCAACGCGGCACGGCTGCCTACACAGGGTTTCTCCTGATCCACACATGGGAGAAACCAAGGACCTCCCGGGTAGGGCGGCCAGGCAGGCCGGGAACCGGAAGGGCCAGGGAACACGAGGGTGTTGCTCCAGTCCCACGGGGCATCGGCTACCTGTCCCCCAAGCCTGGCAGGTCCCCTTCTCCTTGCCCTGCCTCCCTGCTGGGACGTGCCCTCCTGCCCAGGAACCCCAACTGTGCCCTGGATGCCCCCAGTCATGGGGACCCCTGACCTGCGTCCTCAGATACACCAAGGAGCGGACACTTCCTGTCCCCACCCCAGCCCACTCTCCTGCTGTCCCTTCTGGGCCCAAGTTCAGACCCCGTCCCTATTGAAGGGGCCTGGCCTTCCGGGCACCCCCCCCCAACCCCAGGGACCCCCGCAGACCTTCTTGCGCAACCCTTCCAGCCAGTCCGTTTGAGGGCGACCGCAGTCCAGACAAGGGGCAGGGATAGGATGTCCCTGGTGCCCCGGTCCTGGGGGAGGGCAAGGGCGACCCTCGATGCCCTGGGCCGAGGCAGGGCAGGGGTCAAGAGAGGCCCCGTGTCCAGATCGGGAGGAGACGGGGAGACCCCACGCTCTGCTGGGGGGGGGGCAAGGGCGACCCTGAGGCCCCGCCCGCGATGGGGGGCTGGGGGCTGCCCCCGGCCCAAGGCAGTCTGGGGTCAGGAGGTGACTCCTGTCCAACGCCCGGCGGGGATGGGGGGCGGGGGGCCGCGGCACTCACTGCTTGGGCAGCAGCAGGGCTGGCGCGCCGCGCCGCTGGAAGGCCCCGTCCACGAAGACGCCGTTCTTGCCGAGGCAGCGCAGGTAGAAGTGCGGCTCCTGGAAGCTGAGCTGCAGGTGGCGCCGCGAGATGAAGCTGGACAGGCCCATGCTCAGGTCCACCGAGCCCTGCGACGAGTTGCGGCCGATGGTGACGCTGGGCTGCCGCATGAGGAACTCGAACTCGCGGCCCTCCAGGCGCGCCAGCGCGGGCCCGGGGCTCCGGCGCACCGAGGCGGCGGCCGCGGCCACCAGGGCCTCGCCCGCCGCGCCCCCCGCGATCGCGCCCGGCGGCGGCGGCGGGGGCGGCGGGGGCTGGGCGGGCGGCGGCGGCGACGGGGCGGGCGGGAAGGCCGCGGCGCACAGCACCGGGCTGCAGGGCGCCGAGCGCAGCGCCAGCAGGGCGCGGGCCCCGCCGTCCTCGCCGACCTCGGCCATGTTCGCGCAGCTCCGGGCGGCCTCCGGCGGCGGCGCGGCGCGCGGGGCGGGGCTCCAGGCGCGGCGGCCGCGGGATCCCGGCCCGGAGCGCTCGGAGCGGAGCCGGCGGGCGCGGCGCGCGCGGGGCCGCCAGAGGGACGTGTCCGCGCGCCGCGCCTCGCCCGCCGCGCCCGCCCCGGGGTGGCGCCCTGGCCGCCGCCGCCGCGCCCGGCCGTGGGGAGCCGCCTCCTCCGGCCCCGGGACGCGGGAGGGGAACCCCTCCCACCCCCTCCCCCCGACACACACCCGAAAAAGCCGCACTGGAAAGTTTCGATCCTGGGCCACTCGCTGTAGAAAGGGACCACTGACGTCAGCAGCCTTCTGGGCTCTAGAGGCTCCACCCGACACCCCAAAGTGCGATCGTACTTAAGCACCAAGACTGCGGGGTCTCGCGCTGTAACTGGAGCTTGCCTGAAGTTGCTAGCGACCCCTGATGCCCCGAGGTCCAATTCGGAGTCCAGTCACTCAACAAGTAGCTACCCGAGTGACCCCGAACAGCAGGCTAGGCGCCTAGGCCCTTACATCCGTTACAGTCTAATGGGGTCTGGGGGAGGGAGACAGATGCTTGCAGGGCGGATCTTCTGTGAAAAGGCAGATCTGGCTACTTCAGGCATCCTTCAGAAGTGCTTCATGCCGGTTCCTGAATCAGCCAGGGCCCTCTAAAAAAGAGGCGGCAGTGTTTGCGCACTGTCATCATTTAATAATTATTGGGGGGGGGGCAGGCCCTCCCTGGTAGAGCTTACAGTGTAGTGGGAGATGCAGACAGAAATCAAGTAACATTCTAACATATACAAAACTACAGCTGTCTCAAGCCTGAGGCCTTGTTGCAAGGTGATATGTGTAGGGAGATGGGCCCAGCCCCTTCCCCTCCCCGCTCCCCAGGATGGGAAGCTTGTCTGCTTACCCACTGTCCGGTCTGGGGCTGCAGTGGGTATTAACCCAACCATCAGGTGATTGAAAACACAGGGACAGGCGGGGTGGGTGGGTGGGTGGGTGAGAGGTGGGGATGGCATTCCAGCCAAGAAACAGCGTGAGCTAAGGAAAGGGAGCAAGGTGCTTTCTAGGGACTGACAGGTGGCTGGAAAAGGGAAGAGACCAGATCAGCCGAACCAGACCAGTCGTGTAACTTGGGTCTGATCCCAGGGCAGTGGGAACCACTGAGGTGTGGTGAGCAGAAGGGCAACATGTGGACCACAAATTCGAAACAGGATCACTGGCTGTCGTGTGAAGCCTGAGTCGCGGAGGGGCCAGCCTGACTGTGGGAGGCCGGCTAGGAAACTAGGAGGCCAGGCAAGAGGCTGCATCAGGGAGGTGGAGACACACTCAGGGGGTCGAGCAGTGTTTATCTCAGACAGAGACGTTTACAGACACGCTGGCGGTGGGAATGGAAAACGGTGCAGCCCCTCTGGGAAACAGTGGGGCGGAAAACACATGCTCATCTGATTCAGCAGTTCCACTTTTGGGTCTGTGCCCACAAGAACTGAAAGCAGGGTCCTGAGATGGGATTTATACTCTCATGTTCATGTTCACAGCAGCCCTAGGAAGCCAGAGGCCCACCGACATGTCCAATGGGACATTATTCAGCCTTAAAGACAAAAGGAAATTTGGACGCATGTGACAACATGGATAAACCCTGGGGACAAAGACACTAATTGAAAGCACATGGTCACAAAAACACAAATCCTGTCTGAGTCTGATTCTCTGAGGTCCCTGGCGGAGTCAAGTTCACAGAGACAGAAAGTGGAAGGGCTGGTACTTCGCCGGGGGGACAGGGAATGAATGGGGAGTTTAGTGTTCAGTGGGGACAGAGCTTGAGTTCTGCAAGATGAAAAAGCTCTGGAGGTGATGGCTGCACAACGCTGTGAATGGACTTTACCGAACTGCACCTAAAATAGTTAAGGGACTTCCCTGGTGGTCCAGTGGCTAATTTGGGGTGGGGGGCGGTGCTGGGTTTGACCTCTGGTCAGGGAACTAGATCTCATGGGCTGCCACAAAAATCCTTCTTGCCACAACTAAGACCTGGCACAGTCAAATAAATTAAAATATTTTAAAAAATAGTTAAGATGGTAAATTTTATGTGTTTTACCACTTTTCTTTTTTAAGAAAAAGTTCTATATACAACCTCCGAAGTCCTTTCCTCTAGCTCATCTGGAGTGACTTCCCACTTCTTTAGGACAAATCTGTGATACATGAGGGACACGTGCTTTCAGGCCCCTCAGGCCTAATAACATCAAATGTGAAGACCTCTGCGCGGACAGACAGACCTAGACAATTCTTTTCGTGAAGAGCAGCAACCTGTCCGTGATAATGGCAGGAGCGCACAGGGCTGACTCACGATGACCTTGCAGCCCAGACTCCCATTTAACCTTGCAATTCTTTTCTCCTTAAGTGGGGAGCCTTCAGATACACTGACAGCTTTGACATAGAGAGGGCCAGAACAGGGGCAATAAAAAGGCATTAAAGATCCAGGATTGGAGAAAGTGAACTCTTCTCACACTCCCTCTGGGTCTACAGGGCCTGCGAAAGTTGCTTCATGACACCTTCACTCGAAAAAGGAAAAAGAAAAGGCTTGCAAGGGAGAACTTGGACAACCACGGAGCCCACGACACCCAGGCTCTTGGTGCAAGCCTTGGGTGCAAGGCCCTGGACCTGGTTTCGGGAACAAAACAGGACAGAATTAATGCCAAGACATGAAACTATCGACAAGAAAAATACACCGTGTTGGGGGGTGACGATGAAGGCCCAGTTAGAAAGAGGCAGCGGTGTATCTGGAGAAACAGTCCATTAAGATGAAAACCACGGACTTCCCTGCTGGTCCAATGGTGAAGAATCCGCCTACCAACCCCGGGGACACGAGTTCAGTCCCTGGTCTGGGAAGATCCCACATGCTGTGAGCCCGGGAGCCACGAGAGAAGCCACCACAGTGAGGAGCCCGTGAACTGCACCAAGAGCATAGTCCCCGCTTGCTGCAACTAGAGCAAGCCTGCACGCAACACTGAAGACAGTGCAGCCAAACATAATAAACAAATAGAGCATAAATCTAAAAACAGGCAGACAGATCTCCCACTAAAGGTACAGGTGTGACACAAGCCCAGGAAAGGGTGCTCGGCATCATTCATTGTTAGGGAATCTATCACATGTCAAAATTGATGAGAACGTCTAGAATTCTCCCACAGGGCTTAGAGATCAAGATGGTACTGCCACTGTGGAAGAGTCTGGCACTTTCTTATCTAGTTCAGCTGATTCACCAAATGGCCTGCAACCCCATGACTAGGTATGTATCCAAGTGAAATGAAAACTGGGATGGGCACAAAACTTGTTCCTGATGGTCTACAGTGGCTTTATTCCTGACAAGCCAAACCTCAGCAACCCAACAACCCAAATGCACCCCACCTGGGGAATGGGTAACAAACGTCCGATGGAACGCGATGGATGCAGAGCTAAGAAAGGAGCGGGGTTCGCGTAATAGGACAACTCGGCGGGCCCCGAGTGCGGCGCATATGCTTTCATCTGGAGGACGTTCTGGAAGAAAAAGCAAAACGGTAGAGGCAGAAACAGATGAGTGGTTCCAGGGGCTGGAGGTCTGGGGAGAGGCTGACCACAAAATGACATGTGGGAATCCTGGAGGTGGGAGCGGTGCTGATTGTGGTGGCGATTATGCGACTCCATGTGTTTGTCAAAAGCAGAACGGTGCACAAAAATATAGAGTGAATTTTACGCTATGTGTACATCTACCTTAATTAAAAAAACGGAAACATCCGGACGTCCCTGGTGGTCCAGTGGTTAAGAATCTGCCTTACACTGCGGGGGACTCGAGTTTGATCCTTGGTCAAGTGACGCAACCAAGATCTTGCGTGTGCAACCAAGAGCCGGCATGGCCAATAAATAAATAATGAAAAAATATGTATCCAGGGACTTCCTTGGTGCTCTAGGGAGTGACAGTCGCTCGGTCGTGTTTGACTCTTTGTGACTCCATGGACCATGCAGTCCGTGGACTTCTCCAGGCCAGAAGACTGGAGTGGGGCCTTTCCCTCCTCCAGGGGATCTTCGCAACCCAGGGGTCAAATCCAGGTCTCCCACATTGCAGGTGGACTCTTTACCAGCTGAGCCACAAGGGAAGCCCAAGAATACTGGAGTGGGTAGCCTGTCCCTTGTCTGGGGGATCTTCCTAACCCAGCAATGGAAAAGGGGCCTCCAGCTGAGCTAGTCTAGTGGTAAAGAATCTTGCCTTGCAATGCAGGGGACATACGTTTAACCCCTAGCCAGGGAATGAAGATCCCATATGCTACGGGGCAGCTAAACCTGCTCACTACAACTAGAGAGTCCTCACATTGCAGGGAAAGATCCTGAGTAACTCAACTAAGACCTGATGCCAAATAAAAAATATTTTAAAATACACACACACACACACACACACATCTAAAGAGACTGTATCATTATAGACGCAAAACAAGGGTCTGTTTAAGGGCAATGCTGTCCAATTCAGAAGCCACCACTCACATCTGGCCGTCTACATTTATGCTCCAATGAAGATGAAATGGAACGAAACCCTTTGCTGTGACAGGCGGTGTGAGCCACATTTAAGCGCTGGCTCTGCAGATCCACGTGGCTGACGGCGTCTGTGTGACCGTGCAGACGCACAAAGTGAGTCCTGGACCTGCTGCTCTGGGGGTGGGGCTGGCGCTGGACTGACTCTGCCCTGTCCTCCCTTCGTCCTCCGGAGTCAGGCAATCACGGCAACGTGCTGCTGGCACATGGCAGCTGGACGAGACCCCCCCGCCCCGGGGAGGACCGACGGGCCCACCTTCTTGCTAAAGGGACTCAAGGACTGCTGTTCCGAGGTGGGGCGGGGGTGGCTAAGGGCAAGGCAGCGGCAGGGAGGCCCCATCAGAAGACAGGGTCCCCCGCAGTCCTGGCTGAGTCTCCAGGCGGGCGAGTGGGGCTTAGACGCCCCGGAGTCTGACAGCGTCCAGCCCGCACCCGCAGCCTCTGGGGCCTGGGGCTCGCTGTGTGATCTGCGGAATGACCGGGGAGCCAGGCCACGCGCTGTGCTCTCCGCACCCCTTCCTTTTCCTGTCTGCTCAGTGTCACTTCCTTCTCGGACCCTCCCCACACCCCCGTGCTGCTTCCTGTCTGTTCACCGCGTCCCTGGGGTGCTGGTGAACATCCCACAGCGATGGGCCTCGACCACCACCCAGAGGGACGGCAGCTCTGTATCACTCCCGAGGACAGAGGCAGGCAGCATAGTCCTCCACCAAACATTTCTCCACCCAACTGAGGCCCCCAAACCAGAGAGGGGGCCTCTGCGTCCTCAGCTCATTTACAGCAGCCTGGCTTGACTTTCTTTTACAGCCTCCTCTGGCCACCCTATAGTTTAGAACCTGTCCGTCCACGTTTCTGGAACGCCAATTCAGGAAAAGATAGGTCCGACTTCGACCCCGGAGAAAAGCTGTTCAAACAAAGCTGGGGTGAAAACTACTCTCAACAGAACATATGGGTGTGGGCACTCGGGGAGAAAAAAACTCATCCATTGCTGTGTAATCTCTCGAAGGGCTCCAAAACGTAACAGCTAAACCATCCTGTACTATCTCACTGTGTCCATGGGGCAGGAATTTAGGGGTGACCCAGTGGGGTGCTTTTGGCTTAGGGTCCCTCATGAGACGTAGTGGGGGTGTGTTTTCTGGAAGCTCACTGGAGCCCGGGGGATTTGCCACGTTGAGACATAGTGGCATGGGACTTCCCTGGTGGTCCAGTGGCTAAGAGTCCAAGCTCCCAATGCAGGGGGCCCGGGTTCCATTCCTGGTCAGGGAACTAGATCCCACATGCCGAAATTAAAGACCCCGCATGCTGCTGCAACTAAGACTTGGTGCAACCAAATAAAAATAGAGTGAAAGTGAAAGTCGCTCAGTTGTGTCCGACTCTCTGCAACTGCATGGACTAAACAGCCCATGGAATTTTCCAGGCCAGAATACTGGAGTGCGTAGCCATTCCCTTCTCCAGGGGATCTTCCCAACCCAGGGATCAAACCCATATTGCAGGCAGATTTTTTTGCCAGCTGAGCCACAAGGGGAGCCCTCCCCAAAATAGACAAAAAAACTTAAGATTTGTTTTTAATTTATTAATTTTTAAGAAAAATTTCTTAATTTTAATTAAAATTAAATTTTTATTTAACTTTAAATTTCTTGATTTTTATAATATCTTTATTTTGAAAATAGATAAATATTAAAAAAAATTAAGACAAAGCAGCATGCCAGTGCCAGGGGAAGGAGGAGCCAGCCCCGCCGTCAGCTAGTTCTGTGCCCCAGACCAGTTATTTGGCCTCTGGACCTCAGTTTCCTCTGCTGTGAAATGGGCTGAGGGCAGTTGGGCGGGGACACTGAGAGAGTCACACCTGTGACCTCAAGAGATGCAGGGTGTTTTGTAAGAAAAGACTTGGAAGTGGGGAAAGCAAGGCTGTTAGCCCAAGGGCCAGCTCCGCAGAAGCCCCCAGAACCTGCTCAGCCAGCAGGCCTTGCAGAGAACAGGAAGAACACGATGCCTGCTCTCCCGGGAAGAGCGGAAGCTCGGGGTCTTTACTGTGCAAACTGGCAGAGCTTCAGGTGGTAAGACTCCTGGTCGTGTCGGGGCCCCCAGGAGCGTGCGACCTGCCCGCCCGGCCCTGGGCCCCCACCTCTCCTGTTCTCCGGCCTCTGCTCTGGTGCGCTGTGACTCTGCACCTTCGTCCGTCTGTCCCTCCTACCTGGGGTGGCGGTTTGCCTGTGGCCTCACTTCTCGGATGTCTCTGAGAAGGGTTTTCCTGCCTCGGCTCGTTTAGCTTTTCTCTTCCGTGGTTGGGAGTAACGTGTTACGCTGTTGTTAATGTTGCTCAGTTGTTCAGTCACGTCTGATTCTTTGCGACCCCGTGGACTGCAGCACACCAGGCCTCCCTGCCATCACCAACTCCTGGAGCTTGCTCAAACTCATGTCCACTGAGTCAGTGATGCCATCCAACCATCTCCTCCTCTGTCGTCCCCTTCTCCTCCTGCCTTCTATTTTTCCCAGCATCAGGGTCTGTTCCAATGAGTCAGTTCTTTGCATCAGGTGGCCAAAGTATTGGAGCTTCAGCTTCAGCATCAGTCCTTCCAAGGAATATTCAGGACTGATTTCCTTCAGGATTGGCCAAGGGAGTCTCAAGAGTCTTCTCCAGCACCACAGTTTGAAAGCATCAATTCTTCGACGCTAAACCTTCTTTATGAGTCAACTCTTGCATCCATATATATATACGACTGTTGGAAAAACAGTAGCTTTGACTATTCAGTCCTATGTGTCATAGTCCAACATAAGCTTCATGCAACTCGCTCAAGAGCTCGGGGCCTGCTCTTCTGCAGAGACATCCGCTGGGCCTGCGAGCCCCCTCTGTGCTGGCGGACAGGGCACATCAGATCTTTGAAGCTGCTGCGTAGAGTCTGGCCCTCCAAGCGCCCAGTCGGTGGTTTCATCCTGGTGCAACGTCCCCACGGCAGACAGACCCGCCCGGGACTGCCGAGCCGCTGGTGCCATCCTGAGGATAGAGCCGGCCGTTTTAAGGATGCTCAGCCCAGAACATACGCAGAAACCCCCGACGGAAGACGGAGAGCCCCTCTGTAACTTACAGCTTTTGAGCACCAACAACATGACTCAGCCAAAGCGCAACGTGCTGTCTGTGTAAGACACACCACACCCGATTTCAGAGGCCTGTTTGTTTTGTTTTTTTTTTTTTAAAGCAAAGTGTTAGTATTTTGTATATCTACATCAGGGCTTTTCTTGTGGCCCCCTGGTAAGGATTCTGCCAGCCAAGTAGGAGATGCAGGTTCAATTCCTGGGTCAGGAAGATCCCCTGGAGAAGGAAATGGCCACCCACTCTGCTATTCTTTTCTGGGAAATCCCGTGGGCAGAGGAGCCTGGCGGGGGGGGGGGGGGGGGGGGGGGGGGGGGGGGGGGGGGGGGGGGGGGGGGGGGGGGGGGGGGGGCTACAGTTCATGGGGTCGCAAAGAGTCAGACTTTGTGACTGAGCACACACACACAAAGCTGTATTGATTATAGAAAGAGGAAAAAAAAAGAACCAAAATAGTATTATTAGTATTTCATATATTTATATTGGTTATAGTTTGAGATGGTAACATGTTGGGTACATTGGGCTAAATGAAATGCACTGCCCAAATTAATTTCACTTATTTCTTTTTACCATTTTAATGCAATTACTAGAAAGTTAAAAATTTTAATTTTTAAAATTCACATTTGTGGCTCGTATCATATTCCTGTGGGATGGGGCTGTTAGAGACCAATGTAACCTTTTTGTCCCAATAGATGTTTCTGTCTTAATTATGACAATGCTCTGGGTTTGTGGCTCAGTTGGTAAAGAATCCGCCCACAATGTGGGAGACCTGGGTTCGATCCCTGGGTTGGGAAGACCCCCTGGAGAAGGGAAAGGCTACCCACTCCAGTATTCTTGGGCTTCCCTTGTGGCTCAGCCAGTCAAGAATCTGCCCGCAATGTAGGAGACCTGGGTTCGATCCCTGGGTTGGGAAGACCCCATGGAGAAGGGAAAGGCTGCCCACTCCAGTGTTCTGGCCTGGAGAATTCCATGGACCGTATAGTTCATGCGGTTGCAAAGAGTCAGACACGGCTGAACGAGTTTCACTTCACTTCACTTCTGGGTTTGTGTCAGCAGAGCGTGCTATCAACCTGGCGTCTCTGTATCAAGTACATCCCCTCCTCTTTGTTTATCAGACCACCGTGTTCGAGTTCTCAAGCTCAGAGGGTCACCTGAGGGGGATGGAGAGGTTGAAAAGGGCACACCCATGATCTGGTGAGCTTGCTGCTTCCTCCGCTGGGCGCTTTGGTTTTCAGCCATGGAAACCGACCCTGGCCGACTTCAACAAAAAGGGTATGTACTGGCACGATGCTAGGTTGATCACAGAACGGGAGAGAGCCGAGATCCGGGTTTCAGAAAGGGCTGGAGGCAGAGGGGCCCTGGGGAGTTAGCTGCAAAAACCCCAAGGCTGGTCTCCTAGGACTGCCCACGCTGGGATTAACTGGCTCCAACCTTTCCCGGTTCTTGCATCATTCCGAAGGAGGCTGGAATCCCCAGGAGAAAGCCGCTGAAGGGCTTCGCGGAGGGTCTGTGTCCAGGCCTGGGCCCAAGGCGGGGCCGAGCCTGGAAGGCAGGCACGCAGCCCACCCTGCGGGGCTGGCCCGTCCAGGGAGCGAGTCTGGTTCCTGTTAGGACGGAGGCGGGGCCGCCGGGCAGACAAACAATAGCTGGTCCACCTCCTCATTCCAAGTGGATGTCGTCAGGGACTCGGCTGACTCGGCCTGTTCTCGAGGACTCTTAGGCCCCTCTTTTAAAACTTTCAATTATCGGAATGTTGAACACACAGACAAAAGAGGACAGAATAATAACACAAACCTCCATGCACCCCAAACCCAGCTGCAGCCCAGATCTGTGTAAACTCAGCCTCGTTTCATCCACAAGCCGCCCAAATCCTCTATTATTTTGAAGCCAGTCTTAGGCATTATATCATTTCCTATAATTCAGTGTGTATCCCCGAAAGATAAAGAGTTGGTTTCAAAAATATCACTACAGGACTTCCCTGGTGGTCCAGTGGCTAAGACTGCGCGCTCCCAACACAAGGGGCCCTGGGCAGGGAGCTAGAGGCCACACGTTGCAACTAAGCGTTCGAACACAATTAAAGGGCCCCGCATGCAGCAATGAAGGGCGAAGATCTTGAGGGCCACAACTAAGACCTAGCGTAGCAAATAAATCAATAAAAACAAAATAAACAACAACACAAGTAGAGACAAAAGATTAAGAAATGACGGTAACACTGTCACCCCAAAAAGAAGCCTAATTCTGGCTTTTAACAGCATACGATTCCCAGCCAGCGTTCTCTCCTATTTTTTACGTTCATTTTTAAGTAACCTTGTGGAAGGATAATTTACTTCAACTAAGGTGTAATTTATTGTCGTTGCTGTTTTAGTTGCTAAGTCGTGTCAGACTCTTTTGAGGCCCCATGGACTGTAGCCCACCAGGCTCCTCTGTCCATGGGACTGATTTTCCAGGCAAGAATGCTGATGTGGGTTGCCATTTCCTCCCGCAGGGGGTCTTCCCGACACAGGGATTGAACCCGAGTCTCTTCCGTCTCCTGCATTGTCAGGTGGATCCTTTACCACTGAGCCCCCGGGAAGCCCACTGAATAAATACACCACTGTAAAAAATAATCAGTCCACTGTCTGATAGACACATGGGTTGTTTCCAGGTGGGGTTTTATGAATGCCTGTTATAAACATTCATGCACAACCTGTCGGCACGTGCTTTCGTTTCTCTCCTAGGGATGGAACTGCTGGGTTACACACTGCATCTATATTTAGAGAAATTACCAGACCGTTTTCCCAAGTGACTGCCGAATTGGACGTTCCCAACGAGTGAGGATTCTCTTCATCTCTTTTAGTCTATGTTTTCCCCCACCTCCTTTTCTCCCCCTTGCGATTTATTTTTAAAAACTGGGTCATTTGTTCATTAAAGTTTCCCAGAGTCTGTTTCCCACTTTTACTGACTGTATCTCATGGAGTCTAAATTCATCTGAACTAAAAAAAAAAAAAAAGTGGGAAAACTGGAAAACAGGGAAACAGTCATGGAAAATAACAAGATCAAGCCACAGATACAGTCAGTGCACAAAGTACAAACCCTAAAGTCTAAGGCAGTTGGTCAAGATAAATGCTGGTTTTAATTCTGAGCTTCCTATCAGCCCCAGCAAAGAAGGAAACAGGTTTGGTTACAAGAGTCACTGTTTAGAAGGTAAAAACGAACTGATTCCTCCCAGGAAACTGGCCTTTTCCTGCCAGAGACTGAAGAGAATTTCCACCATCATCCCCTCTTCCTTTTTAGGGACGTGGTAGGAATTCGTGGGGCAGCACCCCCACTGGTGACCTGGACAGTACACAACCATCTTTTTGGGGGAACGTCAGTGATTAAAGAAAAAAAAGGCAGTAGGTGGAAAGAAAATCGGAGATCCTGTGTGCCACAACTATGGCCCAGCTCAGCCAGATAAATTAAAAAAATACATAAATATCTTTTTTTAAAGGTAGTAAGTAAGGTTGTTTGGGATCTGATGAGATAATATGGAAAGTCAGACTTTCAATTCTAGGTCAAAAAAGGCAACTTTCAACAACAACATTCAGGTCCTCCTTTGAGTGTTTATCATTCAATTTCAATGTTGTGTAGCTGGGAAGAGAAAGAAACACTGTAATAAAGAGAAATTCTAACAAAGCGCTTAGAACATCAGTTGCCCTTTCAGGTGTCTACCAAAACTCCCCCCCCAAAAACAAAAATATGCAAACAAAACAGAAACAACAAAAAACCCTACTGTCAGGTCATCCTTTTTTTTCTTTTTTTAATTGACATAGAGTTGATTTACAATGGGCTTCCCTGATGGCTCAGTTGCTAAAGAATCCGCCTGCAATGCAAGAGACCCCAGTTCGGTTCCTGGGTCAGGACGATCCCCTGGAGAAGGGACAGGCTACCCACTCCAGTATTCTTGGGCTTCCCTGGTCGCTCAGATGGTAAAGAATCTGCCTGCAGTGTGGGAGACCTGGGTTCGATCCCTGGTTGGGAAGACCCCCTAGGATTCTGGCGTAGTGTTAGTCTCAGGCACGTGGCACAGGGACACACTGTTTCTCCTCACGAGACTATTGTACTTGCTGACCCTCACTCTTTATCTGCTTTATAGACAGCAGTGTGTGTCTGCAAACCCCAGGGTCCTCACTTGTCCCTCCCTGTCCCCTGCTTTCCCCGTCTCTGGGAGTCTGTTTCTGTTTTGAAGTCAAGTTGGTGGGCAACCTTTCCACGCAGCCCATGGGCAGCTTCTTCCGTGCCCACACTCTTACCCTCGAGTGACAAGTGGGCTGGTGTCTGGGAGGCACGGGCACAAGGACCCGCGGATGAGGCAGCGGCACCTTCCTGAGGAGGGCGACTTCCCACGCCTGGACCCCCCTCTCCCCGCAGGCCACGTTCCCAGCTGAGCTCGGAGGCCCCCGGGGAGCCCTCCCCGGCCAAGGAGAGGCCTGGCTCTGACCCTGGCTTGTTGCAAACCTGGCTTAAACGCCCATCCTTCAGATCCTGTTTTCTGTCCAAGGGTCATCTGTACGTCAGGGTCCACCTCAGCACCTTTCTCCCCGCCACCCACCCTGCCACCCCACTGCGCGTGGCGCGTCTCGGACGGCTCCGTGGTGTCAAAGGGCGCTGGGTGGGGGCGACTTTTTAATATTCATTTACTCGTTCGGCTGTGTCAGGCCCTAGTTCCATCATGTGGGGTCTTCACTGTGGGCTTCTCTCTAGTTGCAGCTGGTGGGTTTAGTTTCCCCAGGGTAGGGGGGATCCTAGTTTCCCAACCAGGGGTTGAACGCTTGCATTGGCAGGTGGAATCCTTACCATGGAGTCGCAGGGAAGCCCCTAATTCCTGCTTTGAAGCTGGAGAAAAGGAAAAAATCCCCCATATCTAGAGGGAAGCCTGTATCGGAGAGAAGGCAAGGGAATTGAGAAGCCCTGGCGTCCAGCCCAGCTCGCGGCCGTGTCCAAGGAGCGCGGCTGCACCGAACACGCTGGGCTGCTGGAGAGCAGAGGAGACCAGCCTCCCGCTTGGCAGGGACCGTGCGGACTCGCCGCCTTCGACGACAGCGTGGGGCAAACAACGGGGATCGTGCAGGGCACACAGCCCCCGGCCGCCCGAGCCCTAACCATCACCCCGCCCCTGCTTGGCTGAACCGACTCCTGCATCCAGGGGAAGATCACGTGGGCTAAGAGTCTTATGAAGTTTCAGTTAATCAAAAGATTAAATCTTCAAGACACGATATTGCCTCCCTCTTTTTATGTTTATTGTTGTCATAAAGAACAAGCAGCGGGCTGTTGAAATTCAGGTGAGTCAGTACAGTGGCTGACTGGCTTTGAAAATCCTCCCTGGCAAGGGTTTCCCTACCCAGCTAAGAGCAAGAAACGCAGGAGTGTGTTCGTGCATGCTCAGTCGTTCAGTCGGGTCTGACTCTTTGGGACCCGGTGACCCCACCGGGCTCCTCTGGATTTCCCAGGCGAGAGTACTGGAGTGAGTTACCATTCCCTTCTCCAGGTGTGGTCTTCCCTGGTGGCCCATCTGGTAGAGAATCCGCCTGCAATGTGGGAGACCTGGGTTCGATCCCTGGGTGGGGAAGATCCCCTGGAGAAGGGAATGGCTACCCGCTCCAGTATTCTGGCCTGGAGAAGTCCGTGAACTGTATAGTCCATGGGGTCTCAAAGAGTCAGACACGACTGAGTGACTTTCACTTTTCTTTCTCCAGGGGATCTTCCCGACCCAGGGATTGGACCCCCATCTCCTGCACTGGCAGGCAGATTCTTTACCACTGATCCATCAGGGAAGCCCAATAAATGCAGGCACTGAAGGATATACAGAATAAAGCAGGCTTCGATGATAATTAATGCCTGAGAAGAGCACCAAGTAAATACAAGATGAAAAGAAATACAGGACCGAGATTCCTAAACCCCTCTCAAAAGGAAGAACTGAAAACCCTGCTTCCTGTTCAGATAGAGCCGTGTTTGACTGTGAATGCAGAGAGGAAAACAGAACTTGTGTAAAACTGCCGAGTGTGACGTGGTGGGAAGAGGTACTGCCAGCCCCTGGGACGCAGGATTGAGGTAGCCCGGAAGGACGGGCACGATCCTCGCGTCTAAGCTGCCAGAAAGGAAGCAGAAGGGGCATCGCGTCCTAAGGGAGACCACGGCCAGGGGACCCGGCTTCAGGTCCCCACTCTGGCGACAGCTGTCTCGAGCAGTGCCCGCGGGGGCGTGGTGCTCAGCCTGCAGTTACAAGGGCAGACCCACCAGCGGCCTCCCTCCAGTCCATTCTGCCCTTCTCCCTAATAACAGCTCTGCTTTTTCCTGGGTGGTACTGACGAGCCCAGCTAAACCCACATTTCCCATCCTTTCTTGGAGCCAAGTGCAGCCGTAAGACACAACGAGGGTTAGCGTGTTGGATGAAGTCACAGGATAACCAACTCACTCCCGACACTTTCTCAATCTCAGCCCCGAACACCCCGCGTCCCGGGTGACTGACTTCTCAGCCCTGCACGAACTGGACAGCTGGCCATCCCCGCAGACGGCTCGGAGAGAGGGGAGATGCAGCTCCCGTCGGCCTGTGGCCCCCTCACTGCACAGCACGCAGCCTCCATCCTGGAAGGGACGATGAGTGAAGACAACAGCCGCTGAGTTACATTAACAGAAAGAACTTGATGGGAAGGACCAAGAAGTAGGCACAAAGCGGTTTTTTAGGTGTACCTGAGTGGGTCCAGAGGGAGCCCCGGCCCTTGGAGGGCGTGACTGAACGAGACGGATCATTTGGCGGTGGTGCTGGGGGCAAGGGACTGGGATTATGGAAACGCAAGGGGGCTGGCTGTGCCGGGGGTCCCCGGGGGCCGTATGAGTTGTCTCTGTGGGCGTCAGAAGAGCGGCAGACAAGAAGCTGCTGCTGCCCGAATGAACCGAGGATGCGGTGGCAGGGAGGCGCTGCTACAACAGAGTTTATGGGACCAAGGAGCAGGTGTAGACCCAAAGTGGGGGTGCAGAGGGGCCCCTGCTTCCCTTCCTCTTCCAGCCTTGGTCTAGCGCCACCTACTGGAGGATCCTGCTGGGGAGGCAGCCGGCTGGGGAGCGCAGAAGCGGGGAGCGCAGGTTCCGGGCCCGGGTCCACAAGGCCGGGTCCGGGATGATGACTGAATGACTGGCACTCTTGCCCTGGTCACATCACTTTCTCTTTCCCCTGGAGAAAACCATGGCACCGACTTCTATGTAGTTTTCCTGCTTTTCCATAGAGCTTTATCACGTACCCATGCAACCCTGAATAACGTGACTTGATTTTTTTTTCTGTACTTTTTAACATTTTATGATTTGAACTGTACTGCACATGGGCTTCCCAGGTGGCTCCATGGTAATGAACCCATCTGCCAATGCAGGAGACTTGAAGAGACACAGGTTCGATCTCTGGGTCCAGAAGATCCCCTGGAGGAGGAAATGGCAACCCACTCCAGTATTCTCACCTGGGAAATCTCATGGACAGAGGAGCCTGGGGGCTACAGTCTGTGGGGTCACAAAGAGTCGGACACGATGGAGCGACTGAGCAAACACTGTGCGAGATCTGTTGTGTCTGGCTTTTTACAGTCAAACTGGACTTCCATATTTTGCAGGTGGGGGTAGTTCATCCATTGCCAATGATTTATGGGATTTTATTATATGAATGTTCCACACTTTGGGGCTTCCCTGATAGCTCAGTTGGTAAAGAATCTGACTGCAATGCAGGAGACACCAGTTTGATCCCTGGGTTGGGAAGATCTGCTGGACAAGGAATAGGCTACCCACTCCAGTATTCTTGGGCTTCCCTTGTGGCTCAGCTGGTAAAGAATTTGCCTGCAATGCGGGAGACCTGGGCTCAATCCCTGTTGGGAACATCCCCTGGAGGAGAGAAAGCTACCCACTCCAGTATTCTGGCCTAGAGAATTCCATGGACTGTATAGTCCATGGGGTCGCAAAGAGTCGGACACAACTGAGTGACTTTCACTCACTCCACACTTTACTCACGCAGCTGCCGACGGGACAGTTTTAGCGGCAACTCGAAGGACAGTTCCTGTACGTGTTTCCTGGGGCACGGAGCGCACATCTCTCCAGGTGGTTCTCAAAGGGTGGTCCCCATAGCAGCAGGGTTAGCGTTCCCTGGGAGGGAGCCTGTTAGGGTTGCAGACTCTGGGGTCCCATCCCACACCCACTGACTCAGATTCTGGAGGTGGGGCCCTGGCACCCTCCGGGGGATTCTGAGAACCGCTTCTTGAGGTTGCACATCCAGAAGTAGATTTGCGAGTCACTGAATGTGCAAAGGGCAAGTTTTCCAGATCACGGCGCACGGCTTGCCCCAGTCGCCGGGCCCACCGGTGCTGTCTCAGAGCCCCCGTGGCTGGGGGTCATCGCCATCACTCACTTCCATCAGACTTCAAGGTCTTTGCCAGGCTGGACGGTAAACAGATGTCTCAGATTCTAGCGGGCACTCAGATAACTCCCAGTGAGGTGGAACACCTTTCTCACACGTTTATGGGCCTCTGGATTCACCTTTTTGTGACGTGCTGGTTTCAGTCTTTTGCCCTTTTTTTTTTTTTTTCCTATTGGGCTGTCTGTTTTTCCTTATCAGTTTGAAGTTCTTTAAATATTTTGAAAACTGGTTTTTCTTGGCTATATTTGGTCCAGGTATCTTCCACTGCTCTGAGACTGGCCTTCTCACCTCCATTTTCTCTTTGCAATCGTCCTTTGATGAACAACTTCTTCATTTTAATTTATCGCTGTTTTTATTTATGATAAATGCTTTTAATGAGACAACTCATTAGTGACGAGGGCATTTTTGCAGAAACTAACACATGTGGCTGCTGAATTTTATTTTGGTTGGCCCCAAATTAATTCTGTTATTTCACTAACACTTTGGGGGTTATTACATTCAGTAGTTACACCTGACACACCCATTAAGTCTTCTAATTTTACTGAGATGTTGTCTTCAATCCACTCTTCTGTAAAAGCAGTGGAGCATTCTCCAGCACCGTGAGTTTCATTTTCACTTTTCATATCAGAATCAGTCACTAAGGTTTTTGTCTTTCTGTTGATCTAATATCCACATCTGAATCAGAACCATATTCAGAATAACTGTCATCTTAGTATATATTTTGCTTGGACAATCAGGAAAAAAGTATCTGCATAAATTTCACCTAAAAATTCTCCTTTGCTCAAAATTTTTCAGTGTCATTTTTTGAAAAATTTACATTTGTAACATATGCAAGGTTGGAACAAAAACTTAATGAAGCAAAATGTGAATGATAGTGATAATCATAAGCTGTATTCTGAATCCTTGATCAATTTTAAGCTCTAACAACTTTGCATGGTGGTGAAGGGTGTGTGCGTTCGGTTGCTCAGTTGTGGCCAACTCCTTTTGACCCCATGAACTGTAGCCCACCAGGCTCCTCTGTCCATGGGATTCTTCAGGCAAGAATACTGAAGTTGGTTGCCATTTCCTTCTTCAGGGGATCTTCCTGACCCAGGGATTGAAGCCAGGTCTCCTGCATATTGGCAGGCGGATTCTTCACTGCTGAGTCACCAGGCAAGCCAGATGTTAACTGTAACACTCTCTAAAAATGTATTAATATGTCTCTGTTCAATAACTTGTTATGAAATCATTCCCTGTCCCAAAGTCATGAAGATGGTCTCCCAAATGTCTTTTTCAAACTCTGTAGCTTTGCCTTTTACATTTAATTCTTAAATCTATCTAGAGCTGACTTGTGTGTGTAATGTGAGACAGGGGCTCCATTTCTTTTCTTCCCACGTGAATGCCTAGCTTTCTCAGCACCACTGATTGAAAACCACGTCTCTGCACTGCCACCGATGTCATCAGGTACGTGTTCCAGTCCGTCCTAAAGGAAATCAACCCTGAATACTCACTGGAAGGAAGGACTGGTGCCGAAGCTGAAGCTCCAACACTTTGGCCACTTGATGCGAAGAGCTGACTCACTGGAAAAGGTCCTGATGCTGGGAGAGATTGAGGGCAGGAGGAGAGAGGGATGACAGAGGACGAGATGGTTGGATGGCACTGACTATCACTGGATAGAATCTGAGCAAACTCCGGGAGATGGTGGAGGACAGAGGAGCCCGGTGAGCTGCAGTCCATGGGGCTGAAAAGAGTCAGACACGACTGGACAACAATGCACGCGGTCTGTGTCTGAGTGCTCTGTCGTTCCACTGGTGTGTCTGCGGGTACTGGGATGGGCACCTTAGTGTACGAGATGCCAGACCGCCTCTTCTGTGGCCACTCAGGGCGGAAAGATCCTCCCTCTGCCCTCGAGCTGAGCCGATCCTTTGCCTGGATCTCGTTGCAGTCAGATGAGGTAATGGGGGTCATCTGTAAGTGTGCTTTTAGCTTACGCGTTTCTCCGCGTCTTTCAGGCCCTCTCTCCACACAGCGTCCCCACCTGCTGACACTCCACCCTTCCTCCACGGCCCCTGCAGGGCCACCACCGCCGGTCACCTGTGGCCAGAACTGGCCCCTTCCCCCTCAGGCACTCCTGCAGTGGGATGTCTGCGTGGGCTTGCTGGGGCCGCCGTCACAAAGCACCACCAACGTAGCAACTTCAACAGGAATCTATTCCTGCACACCCTGGGGTCTGAGATCAAGCAGTCAGCAGGGCCGCGCTCCTCTGAAGGCTCCGGGGAGGGTCTGTCTGTCCTAAACCCTGCCCCCCCCCCAAAAACTGGTAGGTGGCTCCTGGGCTCCTGGCAGCATATCTCCGATCTTCCCACAGCACCCTCCCTGTGTGCCTGTCTCCAACCTCCCCTTTATAAGGACACTGATCACAACGGGCTTGAGTCCCACCCGGCTCTGATATGGGGCTTCCCTGGTGGGTCTGACGGTAAAGAATCTGCCTGCAGTGCAGGAGACCCAAGTTCAATCCCTGGGTCGGGAAGATCCTCTGGAAAAGGAAATGGCAACCCACTCCAGTGTTCTGGCCTGGAGAATTCCAAGGACAGAGGAGCCTGGCAGGCTACAATCCATGGAGATGCAGAGAGCCGGACACGACTGAGCGACTAACACTCACAGCTATGATGACTCGATTTTCAAAGAACGTCCCACTTCAAGTTACAAGGGGTAGGGTTTCAGCTGCTGGATTTCTCAGGGACACAACTCAGTTTATAACAACAACCGTGTAACTGACCATCTGGAACTGGGGCACTCGGGACAGTGAACCCGGGCACTCGTGGTCTCTGCCCCAGGATGCAGGCGGGATGGTGAGTGCTGGGGACGGTCTCGGAGGCCTGGGCTACCCCACGAGCAGGGAAGCAGGGGGGTCCCTGTCAGGCAAACCTTCAGCGTCAGTGCCGGCTCAGACGGGAGGCTCTGACTGCAAGTAATAGCAAACACAGCTCCAGCATGGAGGAGGGTTCCGACCTTACCGACAAGAACTCAGGAGAAAGGGCGGCCCTGGGGTGACTGGTGCGCTCAGTGATGCCAGCTGGGCCCAGGTTCTCCCAGCGCTGGCCTCCTTTGTCCTTGACGGATCGACTCTCCTGATTTCGAGGTGGCTGCAGGCCTGAGGCCCCCGGGCGCCCCATCTTCCCAAACCAGGAATGTGGAGCCCATTTTTGCTTCCCGCATCTCTTTTCTTGGAGCACACGTTTCTCAGGACCTCTTTACCCCAGCCCACCCCGCCTCGTGTCTTACTGGCCAAAAAGACCCCAGGCGCTTCTGTCTAAACCACTTCCCAGCGAGGGCTCTGTGACCACCGGGCTCTTCTCAGCCCAGCTGTGAGTCTCGCTCAGGAGGCTGGGCCCTGCCTCTCCTGAAGTCGATAGAAAGATGGTTTCAGGACAAAAATCCGGGTTCTCATGGAAGGAAAGAGGAGTGGGGAGGGGGCTGCTAGGCAGGCCCCGTGAACGCATGTGCTGCAGGAGAGGGGACAGTGTCCCGGAGACCACCGTCATCTGGGGAGAGATTGTCACAGCTGCGCGTGCAGGAACCACGGCCCATCGTTCTTTCTAGCACGTTTATTAAATGTAACGTTTTGAGAAGTTGGCAGGGTAGCCACATCTCCTAAGGTGGAAAATGTGATAATTGAGGTCAGATAGTTTCCTTTATTGCCCTGGCTTGAAACCATTTCACACCGACTTGCTCCCAATGCAGCTCTGCCAGAGTACCGATGAGCAAAAGGCAATCGGCAACAATGATTGTTACCAAGCAACCAGCACCGCAGCAAGAATTAAATAAGAGGACCGTAAATGGACCACGAAAGTCAATCATCAGAAAAAGGCCCCATATGGGAGAAAAAGAATAGGGGAGAGTTACCCAGTTTGTGTTAAATTTCACTGAAGAAACGACATGCCATGGTGCAACTATGCAACGTCTGTTCACTCGATGTAGAAAATTAGGAAGATACGTATCAAAAAGAAAACTAATCACACGCATGACTTCACCGCTGATGACTTTTAAGAGCTGGGTACATTTTCTGCAGAACACACACAAGCCTGATCCCCTATCTTGCTTTACCCACTTCACCTTACGGGGTGTTTCCCAGTGTTATTAGAAGCCCTTAGTGGATGTCACTTTCAGTAACTGCACAGCACAGGCGTTGATGAACTACTCTTCGCAAAACAGTATAAACCAGCGCTTCGGAGGGACGGTCACAGGAGGGGAACGGGGGCAAGCTAAGAACCTAAGCACCAGGCTTTCCTCGCTGTTAGTTCTCATGGTGAATTCTGACGTTAGCTCAAAGGTGTGGCTTCCTGCTAATCTCCAGTCTGGGAAAAATAAAAACCTGTGCTGGGAATGGGGTGGGAGGAAGGTCTCTGGATTTTTGGGGTGGGCCCCTGTGCATTGCTTTGTGCTGCAAACCATAAAGCAAAACACAAAACTATGGAATTATTTGAAGCATTCTTTTTTTTTAAGATTGGCCATCAAAGACATCAGTGTTTCCTGGAACAACAGTGATTGGGCTTCAGCTGTAGCCTACATTCTCCCAGCTTCTCTGGTGTGATGGCTCCTTTGGAACCTCTAGAGCTATCATTATAATCATCTCTCCTAGGACAGTGCTATTATTTTTTAATTAAAAAAATAAACCACCACCCTCACCATAGTGAAGCTCACGTGCCAGGCCAGACCACCTGAGAGGGCATGAATGCCAGCCGTTTAGCCTGGTTACGCCCTGCGGAAAAGATGGGCTTCGCCGAGCGTAAGTCAGGAGCCAGGATTTAACTCTCATGTTTCTCTTGGCGAGAAGAGCGTCTGCGCTCTTGGGCGGAAGCCCTGCATTGATGGTATCATGTGAGACCCTGTTCCCTGGTCTCCTGGGCAGCAGCATGTGAACCCCCTTGCCCCCACTGCCCCGAAGTGGGTTATCTTAAATTATTCAAGTGGCCAAGTTCAGGAGAAGGAGCGTGGAACTCGGGAGCAAGGTGGCCCTGGGCTTCGATCCTACATCTGTGCTAAGTGGCCTGTCTCTGCCACTGGACCAGGGCCCCTGCTTGGCCCGTGGCAGCCTTGCTGTTTTCAGCTGTAAAACAGGACAATGACACCTGCTCGACGGGACCCAGGACTTGGCAGGGGCTTAGGACAGAAGGAGGACGGCCTATGCTCAGAGCCCAAGGTCACGTTCAAGGTAGGGCCTAACAGAGCGAGGCTGCGGCCCAGGCAGGCCAGAGTCTGCAGGCAATTACGCCCCTGCCGAGCGCGGCCAGGCCAAGGAGGAGGCCCTTTCCGGGAACTGCTGTCTCTTCATTCATCTGATTTTCCAGGCTAACACTCTGCCCTGCTTTTGGACGGACTTCTGCCCTCAAATCTAAACGGACGACACGCCAATGCCCTCTGAGCCAGCTTTTTTTTTTCTTTTGAATTAAATTTTAATGAAGAACGTGCCTGTGCTCAGAGGCATAAACATCCAGGACTGCTGCTCCTCCTGCCTGAAAAAGCGCCCCCGTGTCTGGATGAAAAGGCCGTTTCTGTCTGTAACAGGACAGCCTGGACATGGCAGAGACAACAGGCCTGGTTCTGGGGGGACTGAGCGCCGGCTGGGGTCTGGGCTGGGCCAAGGCCTCTGTTTACCCAGAGAAGCCAAACTTCCTGCTTACAGAGTGAGGAAGGCCTATCATTCCTCATTCACCAGGGTTCATTCTCACTGCTGGTCAAAGCAGGCTGCAACAGCAGGAGAAAGCAGACAGAGGCGTTGAGATTCAAGGTGACGTCGGAGAAAGAAAGGAGATGGGATCTCTGTTTCTCTCTCCCACCCTCCGAGTGTGTGTCTACTTAAAAAAAACAAACACATCATTTAATTGGGTCGTGTTGGTTTTTAAAAGAACACAAGGGGGGGGGGGGCGTGCACACAGGCCAAGATGCCTTGCTGGCTCTCCTGCTGCGGCCTTCTGGGGTCGCCAGGGCAACAGGGCGCGGTCCGGACCCCTCTCCGCAGGAATCCTGTTCCCGTCGGTAAGCTGGGAGGCCCAGGCAGGCAACTCGCGTTACACTGGTGAGCGGGGCTGGGAGACTGGCTTAGCTCTTCCTCTCACTCTCTAGAAAATTCTTTCTGCTTAGAAAAGAGGTTTTGTTTGACTCCTTTTCTGGCCTCGGAGGCACTAAAGGGAGAGCGAAATAGGGACCCGCCCCGAGGTTTCAACAGACCACTGCGCAGGCTCCAGGGCCGGGCCTTTGTTGCTGGGCTGCGGCTGGGGGCGCGGCGTGCGCACCGCGTGGGCCCAGGAGCGGCATCCGGGCCTCGCCAAGCGCTGGGGCCGGCAGACCCGGTCTCTCCTGTGAAAGTCGCGTGTATGCGACCCCACGGACTGTAGCCCCCAGGTTCCTCTGTCCATGGATTCTCCAGGCAGGAATACTGGAGTGGGTTGCCATGCCCTCCCCCAGGTGATCTTCCTGACCCAGGGATCGAACCCCGGTCTCCCGCATTGCGGGCAGATGCCTTACCAACTGAGCCACCAGGAAGCCCTTCTCCTGTGAAGCCCAGCAGAAAACAGGAGGGGCAGAGAGGGGCCGCGTCGAGGGCTGGGGACAGGAGCGTGATGCTCCGCCAGGCTGTGGGCAGGCTGAGAGGGGCCTCCTGTGACCACACGAGCGGGGTGGGCTTGCAACGTGCGAGGAGGGGACCAGGCGCGGTGGGGGGAGGGGGCCGTTAAATAGGAAGGAGAGCAACCCGGCCCACCCGGGCCTGGAAACCACGGCCCGCCTGGAGCCCACAGTGCTGGGCGCTTCCTGGGGCTGCGTTTGTTCCCGGGGTGAACGGGAAGGCGGCTGTCCTGGGAGGTGTCCCCGCCCCGGGCCCTTTGCCTTCATTCGTCTGACGACTGCCGAGCCCCGTGACGGGAGCATCCTTGGGAACTCAGGCCGGGTGCCCGGCGCTGACTATGTCTGCAAGGCGAAGCGCCGACACGGTCCACGGCGGCCCCACGGTACCACGGCAGTGTTTCACGGCAGGTTCTCCGAGGCGCCAACCCCATCCGTGAGGACCCTCACGACCTGGCTGATTAGTGTTTCAGCGAAAGAACCTGGGGGTGGGGGGCATGCACGTTCAGTCCAACAGCAGGGAGTAAGGCTCCCTGGGCGTGAGTCCTGGCTTGTTCCTTGTTAGCTACATGGCTTCATGCGAGTGACGTGGCCTTTCTCTACTTCAGCGTCATCTGTAAACTGGGGGTTTGTGATGGCTGAACCGTGTCCCCTGTGAACTCATAGGTGGATGCCCTCACCCCCAGCGCCTCCCAGCATGACCTTCTCTGCAGACGAGGCCTCTGCAGAGGTGGGGAAGGCAAAGCGAGGTCACCAGGTTATCCTCGAGACTGGCGCCCTTGGAAGAGGCGGCCAGGACGCAGACACGCCCGGAGGGAGGAGCGCGTGAGGACAGGAAGACCTCCCCTCCCCCCGCCAGCAGAGAGGCCTCGGAGGAAACAAGCGAACATCGCAGATATGTAAGAGGCGCAGCAGTGGTCAAGAACCCGCCGGCCCACGCAAGGGATGCAAGAGAAGACGGTTTGATCCCGGGGTCGGGAAGATCCCCCTGGAGAAGGAAATGGAAACCTACTGTAGTATTCTTGCCCGGAAAATTCCATGTACAGAGCCGCCCGGTGGGCTACAGGTCCCAAAGAGAAGGACCCAACCGAGTACGCACACTCCACACCAAACTGTGAGAAAACAAGTGTCTGTTTTCTAAAAGCTGCCCGCCTGTGGAAGGGTGCTGCGCATGCATTGTATTAGTAAAATTTATAATAAATCTTCCTGTGTAAATACGCACTCTATGCCTGCCACTGTTACACAGTGCCATCGGCCTGACCTTTAGGGTAAGTACTTGCTTATTTCCTTTGTAAGTAACCACTTTTAGGTTTCCTCTTACCAAGATGGGATCCATCTTCCTTAGGACCTGGGGCAGTGTCCTGGCACATACTATGATACTTTAAAAACACGGAAGTGGGTAAACTTCTGAGAAACAATTTTACCCAGCAACCAGCAATGGCAATTATGAGGCTTTAGGATAAAACGGCGGAAGGGGAAAGTCTTTTTAATCTCTGTAAGGCGCAACTCAAAGTTTTTACACTTAGCAGAATAAACTCAAAACGACAAAAAATAAGACAACAGCCACAACAGTAGCTACCACAGGCTCAGCGCTGTGTCAGTGGCCCAGTCGTGTCCGACTCTTTGCGACCCCAGAACCCACCAGGGTCCTCTGTCCGTGGGATTTCCCAGGCAAGAATACTGGAATGGGTGGCCATTGTCTTCTCCAGAGAATCATCCTGACCCAGGGCTCCTGCATTGCAGTCAGTTTCTAAACCATTTGAGCCAGAGAAGCCCTCAGTGCTAACTCTGAGCCAAACTCTTTTTCATATTGCTATTTAGTCGCTCAGTTGTGCCCAACTCTTTTGTGACCCCATGGGCTGCAGCCCGCCAGGCCCCTCTGTTTATGGGATCCTCCAGGCAAGAATCCTGGGGGAGGTTGCCATTTCTTCCTCCAGGGGATCTTCCCCATCCAGGGATCGGACCTGAGCCTCCTGCATCGGCAGGTGGATTCTTTACCACAGAGCCACCAAGGGAAGCCCAAGCCTTTCACGCACAATCCCATAAATAAAACTTACAAAAAGTAGGCGAAGTAACAACAACAACAAAAATCTGAAACAGCATTTCCTGAATAGTTAATGATCAACTCGCCCTCCGTTTATTGATTTGACCGAGCATTTACACCGCACCTACAGGCACCGGGCCCTGGGGAACCTAAACTGAGGCCAGGCAGCCTCCAGCCGGCGAACTCTCTCCCAGCGTTATCACAACAACCCAGCGGCCCAAGGTCTGCTTTCGGTCTGAGCGGGCCGGCCTGGGCGGGGCCCTCAGCCCCGACCAGACCCACACGTGCGTCCCCGGCACACGCACACGCGCAGCCGGCTTCACAGTGACGTAACAGGTGTGGCCCCGGCGCAGACCGGAAGAAACGGCGTGACGCGTTGTGCGCAGGCGCGACTGCAGCGCGGCGTGCCCCTCCCCGGTCGCCGCTAGGGGGCGCCGGGGCCGCCCGCGTTGTGGGGGAGGGGCGGCGGCGGCGCCAGGCGGGACCACGTGCGCACCACGTGGCGCCCCCCGCCCCCCCGGGCCGTCCAGACCCCGGTAGGGCAGCTGAGCCGGCCACGCCGCACGGTCTGCGGCCCGAGAAGGCGAACGGATGGGTCTCCTGGCCGGCGCCCCCGCTAACCTCTGACCCCACCAACTTTAGGGTTCACCCCTCGCCGGTGGCCAGCGCCGTGTGTTTATAAACAGAACTCCCGGCGGGACCGAAAGCCCGGATCGCGGACTCACACCCCGGCGGGAAGCGGGGCGCCCGTGCCCGGCGCCTCCCGCGCATGCGCCCCGCGCGCCGCCGCGAGGCTCCTCCCGCGCCTGCGCGCTGCCGGGCGGGGCGGGCGGGGCTGCGCCGGGCGGGGCCGCGCGGCCGGGAAGGGGCGGCCGGCGGCCCGGAAGGGCGGGCTGGGCTCCGGGGCCCCGCCCCGCCCAGTCCTCCCCAGCCGCTCCGGGCCGGGTGACCTGGCCCCGCCCCTCGCCTGTGCGGCGGGGCGCAGGCGGGTGGTCGGTCGTGCGGGTGAATGCTGGCCTTCCCTGGCTGTGTCCTCGGCCCGCACTGGCCGTCCCCTCCCCCGGGGCAGGGTCCACCTGGCCCTGAAGAGAGCCTTGGACACGCCCGTCCGCCCGTGCTGGTCCGCGGGGAACAGAATGTGGAGTGTGCACGCGGTAGAATCGCTGTTCCACCTTAAGCAACATAGCAGAATGGTGTTCTGTGTTAGTCACAGTGTGTGCTGACATGGGTGGGCCGGGAGAACAATGCAGACTCACAGTGCACGGGCTTTCTGAGTCCACGTCCGCCAGGCCTCCGGAATAGGCAGATTCATGCACACGGGCTGGGGAGGGGGGCAGTGTGAACCTCCTTAATGCCACCGAACTGTACACTTAAGGGGCTTCCCTGGTGGCATCACCGACTCAAAGGACATGAGTTTGCGTAAACTCCGGGAGCTGGTGATGGACAGGGAGGCCTGGCCTGCTGCAGTCCATGGGGTCGCAAAGAGTCGGACACGACTGAGCATACACACACAGAATGTATATGTAGAAACAGTTAAGGCAAGTAAACTGTATGTTACATATATTTTACCATCCCCCCCCCGCCCCCGTACCTCCTCAATCAGATCAAGTTGTGCCTAATTTTCACGCTGTGAAAATATCCTCTGTCTGTTTTAAAAGGCCTGGACCCCTCACATCCTGCCTGTGTCATCTCAAACCCCTGGAGCCCCAAGCAGGTGTCTTACCTGGAACTCACCACCCTCGTCACTTCTCTTTGCTCTTCTGACAGAAATGCATGTCCCCCTCCTTTCCTCGTGGCGTGTCCTTCTCGTATATTCACTTATTTAATCGACACGGATCCATGCTTAACTTGTGCTAGACTTTCTGCAAGGAGCGGGGGATACACGGGTGATCAAAGTGGGGGAGGGCTTTCCTCTCGAGGACTGGGTCTGGCAGAGGCACAGTCAACAAACAAACAGAAAGCTAGCAGATGCTGGATGAGTGTTTAAGAAGCCTCCGTGGATGTGACAGCAGCTCCTGATCTGAGATCTAATCTAGATCAGGTGACCGAAGGAGCCCTCTGAGGGCTGGCTGTTTGAACAAAGACCTTAGGAGATAAGGAGAGGCCATGGAAGATGGGGGAAGCGCGGGGTGGGGGTGGGGGGGGATTGTGAATTTCCAGGAAAAGGGAGAGAGAGGATGGCTCATGGAAAACACCCTGAGGCCAGAACCATTGCAGTGTGTTTGAGGAACAGAAAAAAGACCCGGTGGTAGAAGCTGGTGAGCAAGAGAGTTTTCAGAAGTGAGGGCTGAGAGAGAGGTGCTCCCATCACTAAAACCAGGGGACAGATGACCCTTGAGCTTACTAGTGTAAGACAACTGTCTTGTCTGACTCAGTTTGATGGCTCAGCCTGGCAGTTCTTACTTGGGGGTGGTGGGGGCGGGTCTCGGGTGGTGACCTGGAGGAGATGGTGGGGAGGTGTGGGCAGCTGATGGCTGGATGGGGCTGGATGTCCAGGTTGGCAGGTGATGCTGGCTGTCAGCTGGAGGCTCAGATGGGGCTGCCCAGCTGTGGCTTCCTCTGCTGGGCCTTAGGGTCCAGGGAAGGTGGTCTCAGGGAAGGTGGACTTCTTGCAAAAAGCAAGGTGGCCAAAGGAGCCAGGTGGAAAAGGCCTTTGAAGACGTATCTTTGGAAGTTACAGTCACGTGGTTGGTCGGAGCAACTGGAAACCTGCCCAGCTTTAAGGAGAGGTGATGGAGACTGACCTCTTGGCCGGAGGAGTGTCCAAAAGTTTTGGAGTCATGTTTTAAAAATCACTACACTGAGGGACTTCCTTGATGGTCCAGTGGTAAGGCTCTGTGTTCCTAATGCAGGAGGCCTGGGTTTGCCCTTGTTCTGGGAACTAGATCCTGCATGCTACAACTAAGGCCCGGCATAGCCAAATAAATACTTTAAAAATACTTAGTTATTAAAAAAAAAAATCACTACACACAGGTGATCTTAGCTCTTTTTAGGGATTGAGAAAATGATGCTTCCAGGTGAAGCGACTTGCCCGGGGTTAGAGGGTGGAGCCAGGCTGGGACTGAGTGACCCAGGCCCCTCCATCTGTCCTGGCGCCCTTGCCTCCGGCCACGGGATCAGAGCCTCCCCACCCAGCTGTGGCTGAGCCATCTTCCCTGGAGGCCCCTGGAGCACTGCTCTCGGGTTCGTGACCCTGTCTTAGCGCCTTCACAGCCCTTATCGCTCGGATTGCAGTTCACTGTCTCGTCCACTCCCGGGAGTCTAGTGTGTGTCACCCACGGCTGCCTTTGCAGCCTCCAGCTGGGGCTCACCTGCAGGAAGCATTGATGAAGCCCCCAAGAGGAACCTATGAGTTTAACGCACGTGTACCCAGCCTTCCTAACTGCCGCTTGCAACAGCCATGTAGTCATCAATGTTCTCCCAGCAACCCTTGGACCCATTTTAAAGATCAGCAAATAGAGGCTCCAGAAGGGAGAACCAGGACTCAAGCTGCAGATGGGATTATTTTTTCCACTGATGACAGCCCTCTTCCCCCATCGCCCAAACTTGTCACGGGTTAATGAGGCAGTAAATGTGAGGTTTCAGTCAACTGTGGAGTCCCCCAGGGGCAATCGTGAGGAGTCCTTATTAAAATGCACATGTCTGGGGACTTCCCTGGTGGTCCAGTGCCTAAGACTCTGTGGTCCCAACGCAGGGTGCCTGGGTTCGATCCCTGGACAGGGAACTAGATCCCACATGCTGCAACTAAAGATCCTGTATGCTGCAACTAAGACCCGGTGTGGTCAAATACATAAATATTAAAACAAAAAAGAAAATGTGTTTACATCACACCTCGTCTTGGAAAGAACACACTCTGGCAGCCTCGCCTTCCTCAGTGGCACCGATGGTTGATTTTAAAGAAGGATGCTCGGGGAGGCTAACCGCAGGGGAGCCACAAGTCTCATCACCTGTCGGCAGGATGGGGAGGCCCAGGTGTGACTGGGGGTCCCCGGGATCAAACAGGAAAACTCAGTGTCCCTGCCGCACGTGACTTGTCCCCCTGCCAGCAGAGTGGAGGACCTGGCGGCGCCCCAGATGCCACTCGTCCTGAGTAGTGCCATGAAAGTCTTGCAAGACACAGGGCCGGCGTGTTAGTTCCAGCGCCGCAGATGGGGCAGTTCTGCCGCAGGAGCCGCGAGGCTCACGGGGCGGCCGACAGCTTCTCTGAAGCCTGCTTTTAAAGACTCCAGTGTCCCTCGCCACCAAACCGTAATTTGCTCAGAATTTTAAAACTTTTATTTTTGGCTCAGTTTCCTCTGGCAGCGTTTCACTGCCTCACATCTGGATAAAATTCAGGAGCTATTTCAATGTCAAGATATGTTAGTATATCTATCTCTGGAATGTCCTGTTATTCTTCATTTCTTTCTGGCTTTAGAAATAAAAAGTCTACTACCCCCCCCCCCCACCACGATGTAACGTAATAATCCAGGTTCCTCTACTTTGCATAAGCAATAAGATCTTTCGGTAACAGAGTTTGGTAACTGAACGCATGAGAACAAATTACAGAGTATAGGTTTGGAATTCTAACATTTAATGAAGTTGGAGACCAGCTCTAAAGCAATAATACTCAGTCATACTGAGTGAAGTAAGTCAGACAGAGAAGGACATCCCTTATAAGTGGAATCTAAAAAGAAATGTTACAAATGAACTTACTTACAAAACCGGAAAGCAACTCACAGATTTAGAAAATGAACTTAAGGCTACAGGGGAGAGGGATAGTTTGGAGTTTGGGAAGGGCGCGTACACACTACTAGATTTAAAATGGGTAACCCACAAGGACCTCCTGTATAGCACGTGGAGCTCTGCTCAGCGTTACATGCAGCCTAGATGGGAGGGGGATTTGGGAAAAAACAGATAAATGCATACATGTGGCTGAGTCTCTTTGTTGCTCACCTGAAACGACCGCAATATTTACCCCAATATAAAAAAAAATAAAGCAATGATACTCAAAATGT
The DNA here is from genome assembly GCA_015832495.2 of Alces alces. NCBI lineage: Eukaryota > Metazoa > Chordata > Mammalia > Artiodactyla > Cervidae > Alces > Alces alces. Next base: position 37,888,606 of record JADEYB020000015.1, read on the forward strand.
TGTCTGCGGACCGCTCCTGGTCTGTCCATTGTTTACTGGTCTGTGACAAGAAAGTAGAGAAATTGGAAGTGTCTTTAGAAACTTCTTTAGCAATTTGACCTTCTAATGGCATCCAGGAGTGGCTTCCGTAGACTTGTCATCTGTTAATGTTTTCTAAAACTCAGTGGGAAGAAGACCCAAGTCTGGTCCTTCAGCGCACGCAGAACTCACTGAAGATTTTTTGTACATGACGTCAGCTCTATCTTAGGCCGTGTTTTAGAGGACTGCCGGTTTTCCTGTGGCCTTTGGGAAGCTACCATAACATGGGTAGGGGGACTTCTCTGGTGGTCCAGTGTCTCGGACTCTGTGCTCCCAGTGCAGGGGCCTGGGTTCAACCCTGGTTGGGGAACTGCATCCAACATGCCGCAACTAAGAGTTTGCATGCTGCAAGACCCGACGCAGCCAAATCAATCAATCAATCAATATATATTAAAAATAGAAGGGTGGGTATACAGCAAAGAAAAAAATCAATAGCAGCTCTATATACAAATAACACCTCCTTAGAAAATACAAGGTCTGTATGCTTATGGCCGATTCATGCTGATGTATGGCACAAACCAACACAACAGTGTAAAGCAATTATCCTCCAATTAAATAAATGAAAAAACAGAAGATCCCTTTTACAATAAAAGATGAAATTTCCCAGGAGTAAACTAAAAAATGTGCCACATCTTTAGGACAGATTATTCTCCCTTTAAGAACTGGAAGACATGAGGAATTTTCTTGGTGAAACTGAGGTGTTTTAGCTGATGAAGAAGGACCCTGACCACTTTGCAATAGACTGGAAGAAGGCCCAAGAACTCACGGCTCTTTGAAGACACAGGAAAACGTGTCTGCCGCCGTGACCCTGCCTGGTCCAGACATGTCATGTCACAGGGCTCCGGCACTGTGGTCACTATCTCCTGTCTGGCCTCTGGCTTAGCTTATAATGTTTGCAAGGTCATCCATAGTGTGGCATGCATCACACCACTCCATGCCTTTCTGTGGGTGATTCATATTCCATTGTGTGGCTAGACCACATATTGTTTATCCATTCATCTGTTGGTAGACGCTTGGGTTGTGTCTGCTTTTGGGCTGTTGTCAGCAATGCGGCAAAGAACTTGCATGAACAAACATCTGATTCCGCATTTTCAGTTCTTTAGGGCAAACAGCTCGGAGTGGAGCTGCGGGGTCCTGTGGCAGCTCCACTTTAACTTTTGGAGGAACTGACAGACTGTCTGTCGTGGTAGCACTGCGTCACTCTACATTCCACTGGCAACACGCGAGGGTCCCAACTTCTGCCCGTGCTCACCGCACCTTTTACTGTCCACTGATACAATGATGTCCATCCTAGTAGGTGGGAGGTGGCATCTCACTGTGGTTTTCTCCTGCATTTCCTTATCGCTTACTGATGCTGAGCATCTTTTCTGTGCTTGTTGGCTATTTCTGTATCTTCCCTGGAGAAAAAAATTTCCTATAGATATTAAGAAAACTATTAGCAAAATTTAATAAAATATCGATAAACTATGCTAATAGAAAGCAGACCAGTTGGACTTTGTTTTCTGTTAGAATCACCTGGGCAGTTGAAAAAAAAAATCCCTGATATGCAGGTTGTAGCCAATACAGATTACATCAGGGTCATTTTTTAAAAGCACAGTGGATGGTTTCAACATGCAGCTGGTCTTAAGGACCAGGGTTCTTGAGCAGAGCATCTCAGACTTTACTGTGTCTGTGAATCACCTGTGGATCTGATTTAAATACAGATTCTGATTCAGAAAGTCTGGGGTGGGGCCTGAGGCTCTGTATCTTTAACAGACTCCTAGGTGATGCTGTCGCCGCCCAGATGAGAACAGCATCGTGAGCAGCAAAACCCTTCCAGGGATGCTGATGTTAGAGCCCTTGGACCACACTTTGGACGTCAAGATGGACTGCTGGGTCAGGCCAGCAGCGCCAGCATCAGACATCTGTTAGAAATGCAGACTCCCAGGCCCCACCCCAAACCCCTGCCAGGGAATCTGTACTTTGCATGATCCTGGGTGCTTGCCAGGCACATGGCCCGGAGATAAGCGCTGGTCCAGGGCACCTCCTGTCTTGGCCCCGTGCTCTCTCCCGCTTGTGGAGTAGGAGACAGGCAGTGGGCGTCACCACTGCTCAGCAGCGACGAGCAAGTCCTTCTCCAGTGCTCTGACCTTCCTCGGATCAAATGCTCTGATTATGAGGGTGATTGTGCGGTTCTGGCCAAGCTGGCCACACCTCTGATCATCTCGGAGTGCCCCGGTGCCCTGGAGATGGCAGTGCAGGACGGGAATCGAACAGAACCGAGCTGAGAAAACCCGCAGCGGCTCCTCCCCGACTTTTTGCCAATCGGCCTGGCTGTTACTGCCAGAACTGATCTGGGGCTCTCCCAGGGGGTCCTCCCCTGCCCTTTGGCTTCCAGGATAAATGGGGGGCTGTGAGCCAGGCCAGCACCCCTCCTGGAGCGATCCTCTAACAGGATGGCTTGGAGAGACACTGGTGGGAGGGTCACGTATATTGGCTGGAACCGGAGAGTGTCCATTCAATTACTGGACGAGCCTTTATTGATTGATTGTTGTGTGACAGGCAGCTGGCTAAGTGCTGGGGACACAGCTCTTAGGTTTTCCAGGGTGAGGAAAACAGTTGGTGATAAAGCATCACCCAGATGCATGGAGACCATGCGCAAGCACCACCGAGCAGAGCCGCCCTGTGCTTGGGATGGACGGAAGGCGGAGTTCTGACCTTGCCTGGGTGGAGGGACCCCAGGGGTGAATGGGAGTAGAAAGCTCTGAGGAGGGGGACGGGCAGGCAGCAAGCAAAGAGGCTGTGAAACAGAAGGTAGAGCTCTGCCTATCTGCGCGAACGACCGCCTCCTTAGACTTCCCCCTGCTCCCCGGTGACAACAGTCCTGGCCAATCCAGGCTGGAGTTATGGGCCACGGGAAGTACCGTGAGCTCTTCTGTTGGGATGACCCCAAACTCCCAGGCAGCACCTGCCTTCGAGACAACAGCACGCGCTCTCCAAGGGTGTGTCTCAAGCAAGACGGGGCCCCGGGTCATCCCCAGAAGCAGCAGCTGGGCTCTTGTCTGCAAAGAGCCCCTGGTCTAACTGCAAAGACGGGAAGCCAAGGAGAAGAAAAAGAACCGAGCGTCGTGGTTTACAGAACGGCTAACGAGGGCTGGAGGGTGGCGGGCTGCTGGGGGTGGTTCCGAGGAAAGAGGGTGCTGAGAATGGGGTGGCCTCGTGGGGTGGGCCAGGTGGGAACACAGCGCAGACAAGAGGACTAAGCGTGGGGCGGGGGCGGCTGACCCTGGAGGGAGGGCTGGCGTGCTTTGTCTTGAGGGCACACACCTGAACAGGTGTGGCTCGGATGGGAACCCAGGTATGACTGACGGCAGGGACGCTGTGCCTCCCAGAACCCAAGTGCTCAGTGGGAAACACGCTGGGTTTGCCAAGATGGTGGGCTTCGAGGTGGTTGCTCCAAAGGGCTCTTGTAGACGAGAAGGGACTTGGTGTTGGAAAGGATGGTAGGGGCTGCCACTATCCCCTTTCCTCCAGGACTGGACTCTGGTCTTCCTGCTCACGGAAGGTGTCCTCTAGGGGCTGCTCAAACATACCCGGTGATGGGGCCCCCCACCACAAAGGGCCTCCAGTTCTTTTTTCCAGAGACGCTTGCTTGCTTAAGTCCTTGATCCTGAGCCAACATCTACTTCTCTTTTTCTTTAAAAAAAAAAAAAATGATGAACAGGATGAATCCGAGAGGAGACTCATGAGATCTCAAGACCTTCCTCCCGCTTGCCATCAACCCATTCGTCACAACTGTGCATCTGGTCCATGAGCCTTCTCTGAGTCTGTGTCACTCAACCCCCTCAGCCCATGGTGTCGAAATCCTCCCAGAGGTGCAGCGGGAGCACCTCTGTCAAATGTTCGGCTGAAACCCAGAGACGTCACCTTTTCAGTCTTATCCTCCCAGGAAGGAGAATGCCCTTCCTCCGGTATAAATGGTCTCTGTGGATCCAAAGCACTTTCCCAGGGACCAGCTATCCCTGCCTTCTTCTCCCAGAGCCTACGAGAACGTAGAAAAGTTTTTAAAATTTTATTTATTTGGTTTCGGCTGTGCTGGGCCTCTGGCCTTTTCTCTAGTTGTGGAGATGGGGACTACGCCCCGTTGCGGTGTGCGGGCTCCTCACGGCGACGACAGCTCTTGTCCTGGAGCTCGGGCTCAAGGGCACACAGACTCAGCAGTTTCTCCGTCGGTGTGGGGTCCTCCTGCGTCAGGGACTGAGCCCACGCCCCCTGCGTTGGCAGGTGGACGCTTCTCCACTGAGCCAGCAGAGGAGCCCAGAGTGCAGAGTTCTTGCCCAGCCAGCCATCCAGCTGTGCAGCTCCCAGAGCCTGCGCTCCCCTGCCGGTTTCGTTTTGCAGGGTGGGCCGTCTGCGCGCCTCTCCTCCCCCGGCTCCTCCCCAGTCCTCGGGGCTCTCTGGGGATGCGGACTGCGCACCTGTCACGGCCACTGCCTTGCTTCCCAGAGCCCAGCAGAGAGGAGGTGCCGGGCTGAGCCGGCTGATTCCGAACCGTGTGAGCGTCCCGCTTTCCCAGACCCCCCACCTGTCTGCTGCTGTCGAGATACACACATACAGACATAAAAGCATTCTGTGAATGATTGACGGTCTTTAGAAATATTTATTTGCTTGGCCGCGTTGGTCTCGGTGTGGCGCCTGGGTCTTGGTCGGGGGGCGCGGACTCTCCAGCTGCGGCTGTGGGCTTGGCTGCTCCTCGGCATGCGGGACCTTAGTTCCCGACCAGGGACTGAACCCGAGTCCCCTGAACGGCAAGGCGGATTCTTAACCATTGGGCCACCAGGGATGTCCCTGTTACTATTAAAAAAAAAAAAAAGCATATTTTCTCTGATAACCAGACAAGTAACACATGCCACGCAACACATAGGGTCCTGAAAACAACCAAACAAAAATCATTCATAATTCAGTACTCAGAGGTAAGGATGGCCAACATTTTCTTCTTGAGTCTGTCTGTGATCAGATTTCCAACTGCCGGTGGACTATTTCCATCAGGAAACGTCTCAAACATCTCAAGTCCTACCTGACCCCAATCAACCGCGGCTTCTTCCCCACTCACGCTGCTCCTGAGTCCCCAGGGGGGTACACAGCGTCCTCATGCACCAGGTCGCCCAGGAGAGAAACCTTGTATTACTTCCCTTTTGACCCTCAACATCCAATTACTCATTGAGACTTGCCCAGTCTAGCTCCCTGGAATGTGGTTTTGCATCATTACCCTAGTTTCCCCGGTCTCCAAAGCAGCACCTTATCGCTGCTCATCTGAATGATGCAACATTCTTATGGGTCTCCTAACTTTTAATCTCTCCCATCAGAGCAAACTAATCTCTACATGGCCTCTGAGACAAGACCCGGATTCTCTCTCTGCTCAAAACCCTTCACGGACACCCCATTTTCCACAGAAAACTTCAGTATGGCATTCAGAGCTCCACATCTTTTAGTACAAATCTCTGTCTTCATTCCCATCTTCTACTCAAACGCCACCTCCTCCAGGAAGCCTCCCCTGGTCTGGAGGCTCAGAAGTAAAACAGCCCCCTTTTGCTGCTCTTCCTCGGTGCTCTGGTTGGGTGCCTTTAACAGGTCTTGGCATCATCTTATGGCTTATCCCGTGTCTGTCTTGCTCTCCCTCTAGACCTGGGACTCTAGTGCTGGAGACTCCTTCATTTATCTCTGTGTGACCTGAGAGAATCACAGTGGTGTCCAGGTTGACTTCAACACAGGATTCTTCTGGGCACAGAAACTCTATTTTTTTAAAGGAAAAATTAATTTAAAATTTATCTACTTAGAGACTTCCCTGGTGGTCCAGCAGCTAAGACTCTGCATTCCCAATGCAGGGGGCGGGGGGGGGCCCCGAGTTCCATCCCTGGTCAGGCAATTAGGTCCCACATGCCAGAACTTAAGATCCCACATGCCCCAACTGAGACCGGGCAGAGCCAAATAAATAAATAAAAATATTTTTAAAATGTATAGACTTAAAAATTTAAAATATCTGTTTCCCAGCTGTCCATTTTCTCTGATATCACCCGAGGTACTGCCAACCCCTTTCCCACTGGATACAGTTTGGTGGAGGGAGGGTGGGGTGGGGTATACAACCAGGAGTCTGGTCTAGACCCACATGAGACCCAACCAGATGCTTTTTCTCCTGTAAACGGAATCTGGGGCAAAAGAAGAAAGAGGCCACAAGTGAGTGGAGCTCTCCCCCACCCTTCCCTGTTCTCCTGAGGGACCTTCCATCTTAGGGTCAGGCCCCCAGGCCTTGTGGGTTAGCTCATAGTCAGATATTTTTGCAAACTGCGAGATGAAGATCTCAGGACTCCAGAGGGCTTTGCCAGCTTCCTGTTTCCTGTCTGACAGCATGTGAAGCCACGTTCAGATTCACCCCATGGTACTTCCAGTTCTGCTGGAGACCGGCTTCATCACTTGTCTAAACATCCTGGACCTCTGAGCTGGCAAGGCTCACCCGCTGGTGGTCTGGGCACAAGCAACTGTCTATGGTTTCTAGTTCAGCCTAATAGAGAAATCTTTCGTGGTGGGGAAATGTGGGCACATGCACCCATTAAATCTTGTTTTATTTGAGCCACTGAGAGGGTAGATTTCTCTCTGGAAATATCCTAAGAGTAAGCAAGCAAAATCTCCAAAGTGGGACTTTTTGAAGGTAAATTTATAGACATGTGTGTTCTCTGTCCTCATCCCAACCTATAGTTTCGCTTCCAGGAAAGGGTGTGGTTTGTTTTCAGAGACCAGTGACTGTTAACCTGCTGCTCCCTCGAAGAGGAGAATCATCATGTGATGGTGATGCAGTCATCCATAACTTTGTGGATACGGTTCTTGCTTCTTAACTCTTGAGCTGCCTTGGTTCCTGCTCATTTCCAAGCCTGGTCTTCAGATTCCTAGTGGTCCAGCAAGCACTGGATCAGTTACAGATGAGTTTGCAGGCAGCAGGAAAAAGTAAAACTGAAAGTGTCAGTTGCTCAGTTGTGCCCGACTCTTTGTAACCCCATGGACTGTAGCCCGCCGGGCTCCTTTGTCCATGGGATTTCCCAGGCAAGAATACTGGAGTGGGTTGACATTTCCTTCTCCAGGGGATCTTCCTGACCCAGGGATCCAATGCAGGTCTCCTGCTTTGGCAGATTCTTTACCGTCTGAGCCACCAGTGGCTTAAATATTGGCCACAGGCAGCCCAAGTCTGGTCGGTGGCTCCACAGTCACCAATGTTCCAGACTCTTCTCTTTGCCCCAGCCCTCCTCAGCATGTGACTTCCATCCTCAAGGTCACATATGGTCACAACTGCTGCTGTGGCACAAGCCATCACAGTGATATTCTATAGAGCAGAAACAGGAACGGAGGAAGGTTCAAAGGACATTGCCAGCATGGCCAAACTCTTAAAAAAATCTTTCCCAGAATTCCAACCCAGTGGATTTCCATTTATATCTTATTTGCCATAACATGACCATCCCCAGTTTTAAGAGAAACTAAGAAGTACCTGACCTGCCTCTTGAGAAACCTGTATGCAGGTCAGGAAGCAACAGTTAGAACTGGACATGGAACAACAGACTGGTTCCTAATAAGAAAAGGAGTGCGTCAAGGCTGTATATTGTCACCCTGCTTCTTTAACTTATATGCAGAGTACATCATGAGAAACGCTGGGCTGGAAGAAGCACAAGCTGGAATCAAGATTGCCAGGGGAAATATCAATAACCTCAGATATGCAGATGACACCATCCTTATGGCAGAAAGTGAAGAACTAAAGAGCCTCTTGATCAAAGTGAAAGAGGAGAGTGAAAAAGTTGGCTTAAAGCTCAACATTCAGAAAACTAAGCTCATGGCATCTGGTCCCATCACTTCATGGCAAATAGATGGGGAAACAGTGGAAACAGTGGCTGACTTTATTTTTTGGGGCTCCAAAATCACTGGAGATGGTGATTGTGCCATTAAATTAAAAGACGCTTACTCCTTGGAAGAAAAGCTATGACCATCCTAGACAGCATATTAAAAAGCAGAGACATTACTTTGCCAACAAAGGTCCATCTAGTCAAGGCTCTGGTTTTTCCAGTGGTCATGTATGGATGTGAGAGTTGGACTATAAAGAAAGCTGAGCGCCGAAGAATTGATGCTTTTGAACTGTAGTGTTGGAGGAGACTCTTGAGAGTCCCATGGACTGCAAGGAGATCCAACCAGTCCATCCTAAAGGAGGTCAGTCCTGGGTATTCACTGGAAGGACTGACGCTGAAGCTGAAACTCCAAGACTCTGGCCACCTGCTGAGAAGAGCTGACTCATTGGAAAAGACCCTGATGCTGGGAAAGATTGAGGGCAGGAGGAGAAAGGGATGACAGAGGATTAGATGGTTGGATGGCATCACTGACTCAATGGACATGAATTTGGGTGAACTCTGGGAGTTGGTGATGGACAGGGAGGCCTGGTGTGCTGTGGTTCATGGGGTCACAAAGAGTTGGACATGACTGAGCGACTGAACTGAACTGAAGAAGTGCAGTTTATCTGGACACATTCCTGCCCTGCACACTAGGCTTCTGCTAGGAAGGAAGAGGCAGAGAATGGGTGTTGGGTGGGCAAGTCTTGCCCTCTGTCTCAGTTTCCAACACCCTTCCCTCCTTTTGTCTAGACTAGTGTGAGTTACTTTCTGTGGCTTTCAACCAAAGAAGGCCCACACTATATTTTTCTTATAAAAACAATGCATTCAGACTTATTGTGGGAAAAAGGGAAAATACAGGGAAGAAGAAGAGGAAGACCAGAATCACCTGTAATCCCACTGTGTGTGTCTGTCAGTCGCTCCGACTCTTAGTGACCCAACGGACTGTAGCTCGTCAGGCTCCTCTGTCCATGGGGTTCTCCAGGCAAGAATACTGGAGTGGGTTGCCATTTCCTACTCCAGGGGCTCTTCCCGACCCAGGAATTGAACCCAGGTCTCCTGCACTGTGGGCAGACGCTTTGCGGACTGAGCTACGTACGTCTGTATGTGACTACTGGAAAAACCGCAGCTTTGACTATATGGACCTTTGCTGGCAAAGTGACGCCTCTGCTTTTGAATATGCTTTGTTTGTCACAACTTTTCTTCCAAGGAGCAAGTGTCTTTCAATTTCAGGGCTTCAGTCACTATAAATTCACCCTTGTAAAGTGCACGATTTGGTAGTTTTTATTACATTTGCAAAGTTGTGCAAATGATGCCTCTCTTTGGTTCCAGAGCATTTTCATCACCTCCAGAACAAACTCCAGACCCGTTTGAGGAGTCACTGCATTCTGCCCCTTCCCCCAAACTCTGTAAGTGGTTTTATGCGTCTATGGATTTGCCTGTTCTGGGTATTTCATTTCACATAAATGGAATTGTACACTACGTGGCCTTTCGTTGTCTGGCTTCTCCCACTTGGCATCATGCCTGCAGGTTTTACCCACAATAAAGCATGTGTTAGTATTTCATCCCCTCCCTTGGCTGGATCATGTCTTATCATGTACATACACCGCATTTAGTTCATACATTGTTAGGAGCGTAACTGTGTCCTCCGGAAAAAGAAATCAAGTCCTAGCCTCTAGTTCCTAGAAATGTGACCTTATTTGGAAATAGAGTCGCTGCCAAAGAATTAGTTAAAATAAGGTCATCCTGGAGTGAGCCCTTAATCCACGATGACCCATGTCCTTATACATGGAGAGAAGGTGGCCACGTGACAATACAGGCAGAGACTGGTGGGAGGCAGCTACAAGCCAAGAGATGCCAAGGGCTGCCAGCAAAACCAGAAGCCCCAAGAGGCAGGCAAGGGCTCCCCCACAGGTTTCAGCCCTGCCGACACCTGGATTTCAGACTTCTGGCCTCCGGAGCTGCCAGACGGTGCGTTCCTATCGTTTTAAGTCACTTGCTTTGCCGTAATTTGTTTCAGTAACCCTAAGAAATCAAAACACCCATTCCTCATGCAATGGTTATTTGGATGGTTTCCACCGTATGGCTGTTATGAATCATGCTGCTACGAACGTTCGCAGGGAGCTTTTTGTGTGGACACGTGTTTTCAATTCTCCAGGCTTTACACCTTGGAGTGGAATTGCTGAGTCATACGGTAACTTCAGTTTAACTTTCTGTGTGCGCAGCAAAAGGCACACAACATAAAAAGATCTCTCATTCGAATCATTTTAAAGTGCACACTTTGGTGGCATGAAGTAATTCACAACATTGTGCAACCATCGCCGCTATGGGGTTCCAGAACTTTGTCATCACCCTGAACTGAAACCCCGCCCATGATGTGCTCAACCTCACATCCCCCCTCCCCTGCTCGCCCAGCCCCTGGAAACCACTCATCTCCTTTCTGTCTCCATGGATTTGCTACTGTGAGTATTTCATAGACGTGTGATCATACCATGTATGTCCTTTGGGATCTGGCTTCTTTCATTTAGCATTACGTTTTCAAGTTCAACCACATTCTAGTGTGTATCAGCACTTGATTCCTTTTATGGAGGAATAACATCGACTGTATGACAAACAAGCTCATCTATGATACAGACTAACAGACGCAGAGAACAACGGCTGGCTGCCAAGGGGGAGAGCGGGTGGGGAAGGGACGGGCTGGGAGGTTGGGCTGAGCAGATGAAACTCGTGTACACAGGAGGGATAAGCAACAAGGTCCCACGGTAGAGCACCAGGAACTCGAGGCAACATCCTGCAACAAACCATAGTGGAAATGAATATGTATCTATAACTGAATCACCCTGCTGTATAGCAGAAATAAACATGACATTATAAATCAACTATATGTCAATCAAATAAATTTCAAAAAATCTATTGTATGGACATAACACATTTGGTTTACCCACTCATCAACTGATGGACACTGGGGTTGCTCCTACCCTTTGGCTGTGGTCAGTAATGCTGGTATAGACATTACTACACACGGTTTTGTTTGAGTTCCTGCTTCCAGTTCTTTGGGGTATATACCCAGGAGTGGAACTGCTGGGCTGTGTGGTCATTCTATGTAAAGGCGTCTGCAGCCTTAGGAGAGGGGTTCCTAGGTAGCACAGTGGTAAAGAATCCGCCTGCCCACGCAGGAGACATGGGTTCAATCCTTGGGTCAGGAAGATCCCCTGGAGGAGGAAATGGCAATGCGCTCCAGTATTCTTTCTTGGAGAATCCCATGGACAGAGGAGCCTGGAGGTCTACAGTCTGTCAGTCCATGGCGTTGCAAAGAATTGGGCACTTCTGAGCACACATGCAACCTTAGAAGATGGTCCTCACCAGAATTCAACTACGGCGGCACCCCGATCTGGGGCCTCCAGCCTCTAGAACTGGCTGAAATAAATTCTTGATGTTTACAAGGTGCCCAGTCCAAAGCGGCATGAACGGACTAAGACAGCTTTGCCTGTCTTTGAACTCGGTCTGAATGGGCTCTGGCCGCACACAGGCTCTAAGCTGGCTCAGCGCGGCGGATGTCAGGGTCACACGTGTTGCAGGAGGGGGCTTTGCTCTCTCTCACTGCTGTACCCGCCACGTGCTACTTCCCCATCCACCGCTGACAGACATCTGAGTTGTTTCCAGCTTTCGCCTGCTACGAGCAAAGCCGCAGTGACACGCTTGAACGTGTCTCTGGGTGGGTCCACGCCCTTCCTCCATTTCGGAATGAGGGAGCTGGCCGGGGCACAGGAGCTATGTGTAACTAGCTCCGGCGGATGCTACCAAACAGATTTCCCAAGCAGCTTGGGAGAGAGCTTACTTTTGCCCAGTCTGGTATCGCACTGAGACCTGTTCTGATGTGTCTTGGATGGTTAGTGCCGTGAAGCACCTTTCCATATGCCTGCGTGTGTGTGATCTGTGGCTAAGTCTGACTCTCTGTGACCCCATGGACTGTAGCCCGCCAGGCTTCTCTGTCCATGGGATTCTCCAGGCAAGAATACAGGAGTGGGTGGCCATTTCCTCCTTCAGGGGAATCTTCAGGGATTGAACCCGCATCTCCTGTTTCTCCTGCACTGGCAGGCGGATTCTTGACCACTGAGCCACCCGGGAAGCCCTGCGGTGAATATCCTCTGAGTGACACTCGCTGTGAGGCTGAGGCTGGCGTCCTTGGGTCGTGACCCAGACGGGGACATCTGAAGGGGAGGCCAGCTGCCTGTCCGGGGGAGCGCGGCCGGGAAGCGCTGGATCCTGGGCCTGTTCGGATGACACACAGGCCTCCGGCCTGCAGAGGAGCCTTGGTTCTGGGTGAGGACACCTCTCCCTTCCCCCTCGGACTAGAGGAAGAGTGCTAGGATTCAGATGGGCGGCTGCCAGACTCACGCGGGCGACGCAGGGGCTAAGAGGGCTCTTCGGGGGCGGGCTTGGTTCGTGGTGTCACACCCGCTGATGTGAGCGGCCACTGGTATTTTTGTGGGAAAGCGCGGCTGAGTTCCATGCCAGGGACTCGTCTCTGTTCCCAATGAAAACAATACGACTTGAGTAAGGGCAGATCCTGGAAGTGATGACAAACTTGTTGCAAGTGACTCGCTCTATTTGCAGAAACCAGATCCACAGGCTTGTGTGGGGGAGGCAGGAGGCCTGCGCTCTGGGTCTCAGCTTTCCACTTCTCTCAGTGGCTGGAATCCATTCTCCTCTCCGTTTGAGTTCCGGTCCCCAGAAGCAAACCCTGAGATCAGTTTGTGTGTGTAGGGTGTTCCCATGGGTCGTCGTCCTGGGCAAGTCTGTAAGGGAGACCCGGAAGCCAAGGCGGGGCAGGACTTCTGGGCTGGATTTGGCAATTTGTTTGGTTTCTAAAAAACAGTTACTATGAAAATACTGGCATATTCTTTTCCTTTTTTTTTTTGGCCAGACGGCATGTGTGATCTTTGCTTCCTGACCAGGGAGCGAACCTGCGTCCCCTGGATCGGAAGTACGGTGTCTTAACCGCCAAACCAGGGGGAGGTCCCAGCATCGGCAATTTGAAAGCATCATTGGCCTCTTGTTTTCCAGAGGAAACCCAAACGCTGCAAGCAACCAACATCAGTTCAGTTCAGTTCAGTCGCTCAGTCGTGTCCGACTCTTTGTGATCCCATGGACTGCAGCACACCAGGCTTCCCTGTCCATCACCAACTCAAACTTACAAACTTACTTACTTACAAAGCTTACTCAAACTCATGTCCATCGAGTCAGTGATGCCATCCAACCATCTCATCCTCTGTCTCCCCCTTCTCCTCCTGCCCTCAATCTTTTCCAGCATCAGGGTCTTTTCCAGTGAGTCCATTCTTCGCATCAAGTGGCCAAAATATTGGAGCTTCAACTTCAGCATCAGTCCTTCCAATGAATATTCAGGACTGATTTCCTTTGGGTTGGACTGGTTGGATCTCCTTGCAGTCCAAGGGACTCTCAAGAGTCTTCTCCAACACCACAGTTCAAAAGCATCAAATTTTCAGTGCTCAGCTTTCTTTATGGTCCAATTCTCACATCCGTACATGACTACTAGAAAAACCACAGCTTTAACTAGATGGACCTTTGTTGGTAAAGCAATGTCTCTGCTTTTTAATATGCTGTCTAGGTTGGTCATAACTTTTCTTCCAAGGAGCAAGCGTCTTTTAATTTCATGGCTGCAGTCACCATCTGCAGTGATTTTGGAGCCCCCAAAAATAAAGTCTGTCACTTTTTCCATTGTTTCCTCATCTACTTGCCATGAAGTGATGGGACCAGATGCCATGATCTTAGTTTTCTGAATGTTGAGCTTTAAGCCAACTTTTTCCACTCTCCTCTTTCACTTTCATCAAGAGGCTCTTTAGTTCTTTGCTTTCTATACCCTTGAACAAGCCATCACTGCCTTGGGGCCTGATGAAGGTGATTTGTGATTCCAGCGGGACAGGCAGCCTCCCACCCCCACTCTGAACTGGAGACGCCCAGGGAAAGCCCAGGAGGTCAGAGTCTGGACCCAAGGTCCCCGAGCTCCCCCACATGCCCGTGATTCTTTTCACCAAGGGATGCTTGGCTCTGGAACACCTGCACTGGAGCCGCTTGGCCTGCCCACGCAGACGGCAGGGGGTCTTCATCCTCCCGGTGAGCCCTCGGCCAAGTGCTGGTGGGCATGGGACTCTAAAAGCCCAGCTCCCTTGCCTGTCTGGACAAACCTCGAGGTTTAACCTGCGCTCCAGGGGCCTGGGGCTCCGCCTCCAAGTCCTGCCTTCCCTTGGCGGCTCCGTCTCCCTCGCGGATCTCCCGGGAGCCACATAAAAGACCAGCACACAAACTCTCATCTCAGGGAAGCAAGGACTCCTGGTTCCCAAACCCCATCCTGTGCATCAGCCCGTCGTCGACACGACCCGTCCAAGGATGCTGGCTTTCCCTAGCAGTAGCGTGACGCCTGTGACCCTGGGCAGTTCTGGTGTGAACGCCACACCTGGAGCCGCCGATGCAGGCACTCGGGGGTTTCCTCTGCCGCTCCTCCTCCGAAGCCCTTCCCTGCCCAGCGCACACCTGGGGCTCTCTGCTGTGACACTCGTGTGTACAGAAAGCATACGGTGCATGAGTGGATTTCCCAAAGGGACCCCATCCACATCATCTCTCTAATGGAGGAAGCAGAGAGGAGCTAAAGAGCCTCCTGATGAAGGTGAAAGAGGGGAGTGAAAAAGCTGGCTTAAAACTCAACATTCACAAAAATGAAGTTCATGGCATCCAGTCCCATCACTTCATGGCAAATAAAGGGGAAACAATGGAAACACTGACAGACTTTATTTTCTTGGGCTGCAAAATCACTGCAGATGGTGACTGAAGCCATGAAATTAAAAGATGCTTGCTCCTTGGAAGAAAAGCTATGAAAAACCTAGACAGTGTACTTAAAAAGCAGAGACATCACTTTGCTGGCCAAGGTCTACATAGAAAAAGCTATGATTTTTCCAATAGTCGTGTATGGATGTGAGAGCTGGACTATAAAGAAGGCTGAGCATTGAAGAATTGAGGCTTTTGAACTGTGCTGCTGGAGAAGACTCTTGAGAGTTCCTTGGCCTGCAAGGAGATCCAACCAGTCAATCCTACAGGAAATCAGTTCTGAATATTCAGTGGAGGGACTGGTGATGAAGTTGCAGCTCCAATACTTTGGCCACCTAATGCAAAGAGCCAACTCATTGGAAAAGACCCTGATGCTGGGAAAGATTGAAGGCAGGAGAAGGGGACGACATAGGACAGAGGATGAGATGGTTGGAGGGCATCACCAACTCAACAGCCATGAGTTTGAGCAAAGTCTGGGAGATAGTGAAGGACAGGGAAGCCTGGCATGCTGCAGTCCATGGGGTCGCAAAGAGTCAGACACGACTTAGAGGTCAAACAACCACCACCCTGTCATCACCAGTAGGTCAAGCACCAGAACCTCACCAGCACCACAGGACAGTCCCTGTGTGCCTCTTAGGTCACCACCAGGCACCCCTAAGCCATCCCGGCTCCTGACACCACAGCTGAACCCTGCCTGCTATTCGCCTTTTATATGAATGGAATCACCCAGGACACTTCTGCGGCTGCCTTCACGTACCTAGCATTACTTTGAGGAGATTTTCCTGTATCCTGGTTCATTTGCATTGCTGTCTGGTACCCGCCCCTGCACACACACACTTTATTTTTCCATTACTAATAGGCGTTGGACCCCTTTCTAGTTTTGGCTCTCAGAAAGGGCATGCCCATGGATGTTCAAACGTTTCCGGGTGCACGTATGTTAGTGTGTGGTTGGGCGCACGCCTAGTGGAATTGCTGGGTCATGGGTATTTGTATGTCCAGTTTGGGTAGGTGCTGCTAAAAAGTTTCCAAAGTGGGGGTGTATCGATTCACACTCCTCCTGCCCTTCCCTGGCACTCCCCCACCCCCAGTTCTGTTTTTTCCACAACCTCACTAACGCTTGGTATTTGGAACTTCCCACTTTGCAACCAACCAGAATGGACAGGGCCTTCCATTGCAATTTCCTCCCTGCTCAGGACCGCTGCTGGTCCTTAAACCCGCTCTGGGTGAGTCTGAAGGGGGACACACCCCAGCCTGAAGACACTTCCCATCCATCTGTTGAGCACGGGTGATGGGCTGACTGTGTCAGACCGTGAGATGGTACTGCCCTCTGCTGGACGGCCGCTGAAATTCACAGGACAAGTCTTTGCTGCCCCCGACAATCGAGCCTGGGGACCCTGGCCACTCTCCACGCTCGTCCACACACGCTGGAGGCGTGGACTGGCTGGAGGAGGCTCAATGAAGTCTCTCAAGCTGATGGCTCAGGAGCTGAATCTGGTCTGCAGTTACATTGTCTCTGACTTACAGTGTCCAAAAAAAAAGAAAGAAATTGAGCCAGTATTTTAAAATTTGGGGGAATTTATGCAAAAATATGAAAAATCAGAGAAACTAGAAAAATTGGGCCATCACCCGCAAATTACAACATAGAGGCTGCACGGGTCTCCAGCCTTAGCCTCGGTTTCCACCGGGCCCCTCTGTCCCCGGCGCCAAAGCCTCTGTCAGCCGCAGCAGCAAGACCAACACGGAGAACCAGCGGTGCCAGGCCCCACCGCCTCCAAGCGTCATCCCTTATTTACGGTAACTGCCTGGCTGCTGGGGGGATGGAAGTTTGTGATCACTCATTTTGACATTGATAAGGAAATAAAAAACATCCCAAGGGACATCCCTGGTGGTCCAGTGGTGAAGACTCCGCGCTTCCAATGCAGTGGGGTGGGCGTGGGGGGAGCACAGGCTCCATCTCTGGTTGGGAAACTAAGATCCTGCGTGTTCTATGGTGTGGTCAAAAAATTAAAAAAACAAAAACCAACTATCCCAAGCTGATCATTATAATGTGAGATAAAATAACCCCCATCTTCTGTTTGCTGGAGTAAAAAAATCCCGCCTGACAGGGTTTCAGTGGAACTGTAGGGTCCTAAGACCGGAGTTTACTGGCAGTTCTGCCGGAAGGAGGTGACGCTTTATGAGCTGGTGGCCAGGAAACGAAGCATCAGGAGGCGGGGGGCAGAATGAGCAGGTGAGGGGTGAGCAGACAGCATCTAGAACTTTCTCAGCAAAGCTCTGGTGTCCCAGGAATTGGGGCTCGGGGCGGCAGCCTGGCAAGTTAGGGGGCTGAGACTGAAGGCGCCACATTTTTTTGTTACACAGTTAAACCGACTAGTTTATCTATTTATATATTATCAGTATATAGCTAGCAATCTTTTTTAATCTAGTGGCTAAATCAACTACTATTTTTTGGCCTGGTATTTACTTTGTTCATCATCTTGAATGAATGAAAGAAAACTGGTACTTTTTTTGTTTTTAGTTTTTTGGTGGCACGTGGGATCGTAGTTCCCCCATCAGGGATCAAACCCAGGCCCCCTGTATTGCAATCTTGGAGCCTCAGCCACTGAACCAGCAGGGAAGTCCCTACATCAGCTACCTCTGAAGCAGTTGTCTGTCATTCCCGTTCCACGTGCGAGATCGTAAAGCGCTCACTGCCTGCCGGGTACCGTCGCCTCGGTCGGCCTTCACAGGGACGTCTCTGCTACGGTGCGGCCACGACCACCAGCTCCATCCCGGACACTCTTTGTAGACGGGCAAACTGAAGTCCACAGAGGTTTCAACAGTTCGCCCTAAGACCGCTCGGGATGGGAGGGGCTGGTTTGAACCCAAGGCCCCTGCTCAGATAGCATCTGACTTAGAAGCAGAACGTCTTCCCTGCTGGCGCCAGATAAAAATCTAGGTTGGAAACCAGAGCTCTGTGATCATCACAGAAGTGTCAGAGCGCTCTCTCTGCCCGTGGGACATCTTTCTCGGAAACGTGGGTCTTTTTGATCTTTGATGATGTGAGCTTTGAGGCCCCATGGGCTGGAAACCACTGAGGTGCTACCCCACCTTCCTCTGATGGCGGTGGGTGGGGGGGGTCCCCGGCAGGGGAGGGGCTGCTGACACTGGACAGGGTTGCTCGGCTTGTCTGTGGACTCGGAATTGGGAGCTTGGTTCCCGACTCACGCCTTTCTCTACTCCCCGCTCCAGCACCTCATGTTGAGTCTGAGTTTCCCAATCCAGCACAGTTCTCTCTCTCTTTTTTAATTAAAAAGTCTTATTGACTTATGTTTAGGTCTGGCTGTGCGGGCCTTCGCTGCTGTGCGGGCTTTCCTCTGGCCGTGGCGAGCTCTGCTGCGGGGTGCGGCCTTCTCACGGTGGTGGCCTCGCGCTGCACACAGCGGCCCTGGGCGAGCAGGCTTCAGTAGTTGTGACACACGGGCCTAACCGCCCCGAGGCATGTGGCGTCTTCCTGGACCAGGGATCGAACCCGTGTTCCCGCACTGGTCTCCACCGTACCACCAGGGAAGTCCCCAGCATACTGCCCTTTAGACAGAGGGAGGCGACTGACGTCCTCGTCGGCAGGACGCGGGCTGCCCCTCCCGTGGAGAGGCCTTCGTCACACTGAGATGCCAACAGCCCTGCGCTCCCCCTCACCCACGTGGCTTTTCCACGTGGCCCGCCTGCCCTGGGGCCCCTCAGCTCCCGTTTGATTCCAGCTGCGGGAGGCAGCCCCGACCTGCACCCTGGCTCCACCAAACTCACTCCCTTCCCCCTGCCCTGGCTCAGCGGGGGGATGTGGGGTACGCAGAGCTGCTCTCCGCCCTCGCAGGGGTGCGGGAAGGGTCACGTGAGAGCTGTGTGTCCCACGCTGGGCAGACACAGAGTGTCCTGAGGACAGACAGCAGAAGAGCAGGAGGTGGCGGCGGGCAGGAAGGTGCTCTGGTTTTCGGGGAGTCGGATAAGGGCCCAAGGCCCCTCCTGGCCCCCCTGAGCCTCCAGGGGCTCAGGCTTCCGGGGCTGAGCTCCCTGACATTTTGCCGCCGCACTCTTTATTTGCATGGGAGCCTTCCATTAAGACAGCTGCGCGAGAGCAAACAGAAGCTTTTCCAAGGCCACTCGAAAAGGTGATTATTTGCATCGTGTGTGAGTTGCCATCCATGACAATGAAAAACTCCTCTCTGAGAAGACGAAGGATGAGACCTGAGCCCTCGGGCGGGGGCGGGGGGCGCGGACCTGCAGAATCCCTCTGGGGGCCGAGGTCAAAACACGCTGGATGTGTTTACTCCTTTCCTCATTAAAAACAACAACAACAACACTTGCTGATTATATAACTTACGTGTGGACCCAACCCTGGGGACTCAACGTGTAGGCAGAGATGGATACTCACACAGGGCACAGATGCCAGGAGGGCCGACCTTGCTGGGGAGCCGGGTGTTAGAATGTTCTGGAAACCAGGTAACATTTCTATGAGGTTTTAAAGGATGTAGGAGATTTTCCCAATTAGACGAGGGAGAGATTGGCATTTGTGATGGAGGAACAGCACGTGCAAAGGCCCTGAGGCTGGAAAGTGAGGGGCTTGGGGAGCAGAAAGGTCAGCTGGGGGTGGCCAGAACATGGGGCGCCTGCACAGAATAGGGGGTGAAGTCGGCTGTGAAGACCCTCGGATGCAAGGCAGAGGGCCCCGTCCTGCTCTTTCCCTCATATTTTCATAGAAAGGAGGGCTACTGGAACTTCCCTGGGGTCCAGCAGTTAAGAATCCACCTTCCAATACAGGGGACGTGGGTTCGATCCCTGGTCGGAGAACTAAGATTCCACATGCTGCAGAGCAACTAAGCCCCAGTGCCCCAACTGGCAAGAAGGTGGTGCGCTGCAGCCAAGTCCTGCATGCTGCAACCAAGCCCGAACAGAGCAAGAAAGGGGAGGAGGGCTGTTTGTCTCTAGGAGGGAAAACACCTCACAGGGAGTCATCTCGGTCCCCCTCACAGAACGAGGCTGGTCTTCTGATGTGTAGGCTGAGCTGAAAGTGAGAGATTTACCGCCCTGGACGTGAAGACAGATGATCTGGGGTTTGCCCCGGCTGACCTAGGTGGCTCCGTGGTAAAGAATCCGCCTGCCAATGCAGGAGACGCAGGACATGCGGGTTCGATCCTTGGGTTGGGAAGATCCCCTGGAGGAGGAAATGGCTACCCACCCCAGTATCCTTGCCTGGACAACCCCATGGAAAGAGGAGGCCGGCGGGCTGCAGTCCACGGGGTCGCAGAGAGTCAGACACGACGGTGTGACTGTGTACACACGCCTGCCGACCCTGCCGTGTTTTCACTCTCGGTCGCACAGAACGTGCGATTTCTTTTTCAGTGGTTGTGTTTCATCTCCCGACAAAACTCTGAAAGTGTCAAAATGATCTTAGACATGGCATAATTTTATCTGCCTGCTGCATATTCCAGAGGCTTCAGGAAAGCAAGTGTGTGCTGTGGACTGTGGTGAAGAGGTACGGCTTTTCACATACGGATTCGGGAGGGCCCTGGACCTGACACAATGGGGCGGGTGGGGTGGGGTGGGCGCTTTAACTCGGGATGGCTCCTTCCTGCCCCGGAGTCCACACAAGCGCAGGCCACAGGGAGCAGGTGCAGTGGGTGCCGATGCCCTCCTGGGTCCTCCTGGCACTTTTTGGGGACATCACCTCGGGTGCTGCCTCCGGTTCAAAGGAATCTAGGGTCTGCTAAACGAAACAGGAGGAATCTCTCTCCTAAAATGGAGAAGCAGAGTTTTTAAGTGTTTTTACTTTTCTGTTTTAATTTGGCTGCGCCAGGTCTCAGTATCGGCACACGGGATCTCTTAGTTGTGGCAGCTGGGATCCAGTTCCCTGACCAAGGATGGAACCCGCGCCCCCTGCACCGGGTGTGCAGAGTCTTAGCCACTGGACCACTAGGGTGGTCCCTAAAGCAGAGTCGTAAGTGTTTAAAATCTGAGTGAGGCTGCCAGGCGAGGCGCACAGGTGGTGCTCACGCTGAAGACTCTTGGGAGTCCCATGGACAGCAGGGAGTCAATCCTAAAGGGAATTAACCCCGAATGTCACCCTGCTTATTGAACTTACCTGCAGCGTACATCTTTCGAAATGTCGGACTGGATGAAGCACAAGCTAGAATCAAGATTGCCCAGAGAAATATCAATAACCTCAGATATGCAGATAACACCACCCTTATGGCAGAAAGTGAAGAACTAAAGAGCCTGTTGATGAAAGTGAAAGAGGAGAGTGAAAAGCTGGCTTAAAACTCAACATTCAGAAAACTAAGATCATGTCATCCAGTCCCATCACTTCATGGCAAATAGATGGGGATGGGGAAACAGTGGAGACAGTGAGAGAATATATTTTTGAGCTCCAAAATCACTGCAGGTGGTGACTGCAGCCATGAAATTAAAAGACACTTACTCCTTGGAAGAAAAGTTATGACCAACCTAGACAACATATTATAAAGCAGAGACATTACTTTGCCAACAAAGGTCTGTCTTGTCAAAGCTATGGTTTTTCCAATAGTCATGTACTGATGTGAGAGTTGGACTATTAAGAAAGCTGAGTGCCAAAGAATTGATGTTTTTGAACTGTGGCATTGGAGAAGACTCTTGAGAGTCCCTCGGACAGCAAAGAGATCCAACCAGTCCATCCTAAAGGAAATCAACCCTGAATATTCATTGGAAGGACTGATGTTGAAGCTGAAACTCCAATACTTTGGCCACCTGATGCGAAGAGCTGACTCACTGGGAAAGACCCTGATGCTGGGAAAGACTGAAAGCAGGAGAAGGGGACGACAGAGGGTGAGATGGTTGGATGGCATCACTGACTCGGTGGACATGAGTTTGAGCAAGCTCTGGGAGTTGGTGATGGACAGGGAAGCCTGGCGCTACAGTCCATGGGGTTGAAAAGTCAGATGTGATTGGACTGAACTGAACTGATTCATTAGAAGGACTGATGCTGCAGCTCCAATATTTTGACTACCTGATGCGAAGAGCTGACTCATTGGAAAAAACCCTGATGCTGGGAAAGATTGAAGGCAGGAGAGA
This sequence comes from Alces alces, assembly GCA_015832495.2. NCBI lineage: Eukaryota > Metazoa > Chordata > Mammalia > Artiodactyla > Cervidae > Alces > Alces alces. The sequence continues at coordinate 37,910,508 of JADEYB020000015.1, forward strand.
AGGGGGACACAAAGGATGAGATGGTTAGATAGCATCACCGACTCAATGGACATGAGTTTGAGCAAACTCCCGGGAGTTTGGTGATGGACAGGGAAGCCTGGCGTGCTGCAGTCCATGGGGTTGCAAAGAGTTATATATGGCTTAGTGACTGAACAACAACAAAATGAATGAGTAAATAAGCCTAGTCTGCCAAACCTGCCCAGGTTCAAGGGGAAGGACATGGTCCCCGTCACCCAGGGGAGGAATGTCAAGCTGATGTTTTAAGAAGAGCATTTGGGATGGGAGATGAGGCCATGGACACTTTTGGAGAACACAACCTGTGCAAGACTGGAGTGAGGTGGTGACACTCGGGAGTCCAGAGGCTCGGAAGGCTCCCCTGCCAATCCCAGCAAGGTCCCGTGTCTATGATGCCAAGGAAAGGCAGGAGAAGGAGTGTGGTCTGTGGTCCAAATCCCAGCTCATCAGCTTATTCTTGGAGTGACACTGGACCTCCATCCATAACAACCGCCAGGTGTGAAGTGTCCGCCCCGGACGGGAGCTCACAGTTCGGGTGGTGGTTAGGGAGCTTGTTAGCGCCACCATGACTAGTTCCAGGTGGCTGGGTCTGCTGCAAAGCCCTCAGCTGTGTGTGTGGTCTGGCCCGACGCGCCCCACCTTGCAATAAAGCCTGACCCTGTTAGGTGCCGACTGTGTGTGTTGGGATGACGCAGTGGGTTGGCCAAAACCCTCGTTTGTGTTTTTCTGTACGATATTACAGAAATTCAAACAAACTTTTTGGCCAACCTGGTATTGCCAGAAGGGAGGAAAACTTGGGACAGTTCAACAACCCAGAAGACTTGTGCTTGTTGAGAGAAAGGCTTGGATCCGCCAAGCTATTGAGGGGGTGTCGACTGGGGGAACGATGCCTGGAGGTGGGTCTTAGCATCAGACCAGCCCCTGGGCGGGGGTATGCTCACAAAACCGCCGTCAGGGGACTTACGGAGGCAGCCTCTGGGTTTGGAGAAACCCCCGTACTTGTCTCTGGGGAAGCGCTGTGTGCTCACAACATTTCCATCTTTGGTCACTTTCCACCCTAACCCCCAGTGGAGTCTCTTGTGTTCAGTTGGGGGGAGCGGGGTGAAGGGGACGTGATTTTGTGCTCCACCCTGTAAAGAGGGCTTCCCTGATGGCTCAGACGGTAAAGAATCTGCCTGCAGTGCAGGAGACCCGGGTTCGATCCCTGGTTGGGGAAGACCCCCTGGAGAAGGGAATGGCAACCCACTCCAGTATTCTTGCCTGGAGAATTCCATGGCAGAGGAGCCTGGTGGGCTGCAGTTCCTGAGGTTGCAGAGAGTCGGACACGACTGAGCACGCAGTGGAGAGAGAGGCCCAGGCCTGGTCCCCACGCAGAGGCTGAACGGGCTGACTCTAGATTCTCCCAGGCCTGCAGCGGGCAGAGGAGCTGGGTGACAGGACCCCTCCTTTCCTGGGCTGCGAAGCTGAGCCGAGCTTTGGCTAACACTCAACACCATGTTCCTGACCAGCGCCCCACACACGTTCTGCGCCTGTATTTTCCCATCTGCAAAATCTCTTTCTCTCCCTTAACTGCCTCCCGGGGATATAAAATGCCCGCAGAGTACTTTTATGTTCGTCAGACAAAAAGAAAGAAAAAAAAAAAAAGGGCACGACCGAAATAGAAAACATTATTAAGACTGTAAGACTGTAAAAATGGTGGTCAGGGAATTGGGAATTACGGCGTGATGGGACAGCACACGGCAGTGAATATTTTAGAAATAAAACACATACATGATAAAAGAATTATCAGAGCGGGCTAATTATAGAACGGAGCTTAGTAAGGGAAGCGAGGAGAATCTATGCTGAGGGGAAAATGAGGAGAAAATTGGTGAGCAGAGAACGTGCGAAATGGGCTGGGAGGGGAATATTTATGCTCGTTTTCTACAGGAGTGGCATCTGCGGCGAGACGGCTGGAAGGCGCAGGAGTCGTCTGAGGAGGGAAAAGTGCTCGTCGCGGAACACGAGGGACTCACTCCTTGTCTTTTCTTGGCTGCACTGAGCACGCGGCACGTGGGATCGCGGTTCCCCAACCGGGGGTCGAACCTGTGCCCCCGGCCGTGCAAGCGTGGGGTCCTGACCGCCGCCAGGGAGGGCCCGGGATGATGGACCACACTCCTTCAAACTGAAGGCGGCGCCACCGAGCTGTGACCGCGCGGACAGAACCCCGTCCTCTCCTGCCGTGCGGTTCTGTGAATTCGGACGGATAGATGGAGTCACGGAACCTCGCCCAGAATGCAGATCTAGAACATGCCGCCACTTCCGCAAGCCCGGCCTCCACGCCCTCCTCCCCACCCACGGTCCCCCCGGGGAATGCTCTGCTCGTGGTCCGGACTGACTTCTTGACGACCAAGTTCAGGCGGCACGCTGGAGACGGTTTAGATGTTTAGTCGGTGGCAAGCGGTGTGGAAGGAGGGCGATGGAGGCACAGGTGTGGGTGTGGGCCCAGGGGTAACGGCGGCGCGCAGACCCAAGGGTCTCAGTTATCTCAGGGTGGGGGGGCCAGGTTGTTTCCTCCGGGGGAGGGGCCTGGGGCGTTGGATGAGGGTCTTGAGGGGCACAGTGAGAACCAGGGAGGGTCAGGAGGAAGAAGAGGGCGGCTGGAATCTGTCTGCCGGCTCCCTTTCCTGCTTTTGAGATGCAGGCATCACGGAGACGGGGCAGACCGGGGAGGTCAGAGGTCAGAGGCCCTGCAGGGGCGGGTGCCTGGGCGGCCGGGGGCCAGGACTGAGAGCATCACGGGCTGGGTTAGCTGTGCCCACCCGACCCTGGCCGCCAGGGGCCTTGCAAGTGCAGCAGGAACAGGCCTCGGCTCTTCAGACGCGCCGGACCACAGCCCTGTTGGCCGTGCAAGTTCTCCTGAGTAAACAGTCCCGCCAACAGCTCCCTCTGCACCTGTCCCGTGGCCCCTGGGGGTGCCCAGCTCTGACAAGGACACATCCAGGTGTTCTGTCTCCAGATTCGAGGGTCATCCTGCACTCCGGGACAGCTCAGGTGATGAGGCTGAGTGGGGAAGCCAGCCTCGTGCCTTCATGTTCTGATGAATCGAGACTCCTGCCCATCCGTTATTTTCTGAACTGTCAGGGGGGCTCCCACATCTGGAAGACCTGTTTTTCCTCCACAGTGTTGGGAGGGAAAAAAAAAAATCACCCTGGCATCTGGTGTTGGCTTGCAGACTGCCAGGAGAATAAACCATGAGACAGAGTGAATGATGGTCTGAGGATGGAGCCTGGGAACTCAGACGACCAAGCGTTCCGGGATGATCTGTGGAGTCTTGGGCGGGGGACCTGGTTCAAGATGAGGGTTGCTGTCGTGACGACAAAGCTTGAGAGCGGCTGGCTTCATGGGGGAGCCAGGCAGCTTAGGAGTGGAAATACTGAGTGGGACCAGAGTCAGAATTCGATGCCGCCCCTCAGAGGACACAGCGCTGGCCCCGGGGCGCCGGGAGTATTCGGGAGAACGTGGGAGGTGCTGACCCATCTGGGCAGATGGAGAAGGGTGAAACTGGAGGACATGGTGGAGCGTCAGGACCTCGGGACTGATTTCACGGGCGGGGCCCGTCTCAGTGGCGACGATGGCGCAGAGTGACGTCGTCCTGGAGGAAACAGCTGCATCTTCCAGGGGCCCCACCCTGGCTGGCTGCTCTCGAGGAGCGATTTTGTATGCAAACTCACGCAGACGGTCACAGACGAGGAGGAACGGCTTTTGTCCATTTAAACGGAAAGCTCCGGGTTTTATATCTTGTGCTGGCGGGTCTGGACCAGGACCCCGCCTCCCCGGGGGCTGGCACACGCACCCGTGGGGGCATGTGAACGAAGGTGTTGAGGAAAAGGGTGTTTCTCCAGAGAGCCGGGTCGGGCCAAGGGCGGTGCGCGTCCTCGGCGGGGGTCGCGGGGACCAGCTGGAGCTCGGCTTGGAGTCCTGGGGGTCCGGTCTGCGGAGGCGGCTCCTGGGCCGCTGGAAGGGCCGCCTTCCGCCCGCCTACGCGCCCCCTCCCCCGGCCGGCCTCTCCCGGGAGAACGTCCTTCACGTGTCCTGCCGCCTCGCGCCCTTGGCCACAGAAGGCCGGCCTTTCCCAGCGCCCAGCCTGGGCCTTGCGTCTCCACGTACAGGCCCTGCCTTGGCGGCCTCAGCTGCACTCAGACTGGACGTCTGTCCGGCCGGGGATCTGACCAGTGCTGCTCCCGCGGCCACCCCCACCGGGGCCTGTGCCCCTCTGCCCGGGCCTTCAGCCCGTCCCCCGCCTGGCCTCTCTCCTGGGTCACCGCCACGCCTGGGCACCGTCCCCTTCCAGGCAGGTCTCTGTGATGCGGCCAGGAGGGCCCCCCGTCTCGCTCCGCAGAGACGGTTCCCCGGCTCAAGAACCCCAGGTCCAGGGAGAGCTGGCCCCTTTGAGCCTCGCTCGAACCAGGGCAGATCCACCGGCGCCAAACCAACAAGCCCAATGGAGTCTCTGTCTGCAAATCAGACTTGGCAACAACTTAACTTTCCCAACCTGCAGACGTCTGCCAGGATACAGCGGTTTTAACTACTTCTCACAGTCCGATGGCTTAAGCTAGGAACCGCTTTCTATTCAGTTTAAAGCAGATTATTTTGTTTATCTATAATTCAAAATATTAAACACATTCAGTAGCTGTCACAGATTCAAGAATCCTGTACTATTTGTCCAAGAGAAGAAATACAGTATCACACAGGAGGATGGTCAACTTCACCTTCTAATTACAAACAACTTGTGCTCAATGCAAGAAAAAAAAAATCAAAACCAAACAAAAAACAACCCACAGAAAACACACAGATTAAACATCTGGCTTTATGCTTTCTGCTACCCAGAGATAACCACTACTATTAATATGTTGATACTGACATTGTGGTTTTAAAAATATGTACACACCCACACATACACTCATCAGTTATATGTACTTACAGGTTGTCCATGATTTATAGATAATTATAAAATTATATATTCGTGTGTAACTACAAAATATGCACCTTGACAAAACCAGTGGCATGCTCATGAGCATACTTGGGTGTCTCTTTTTTTCTTTGTGTGATATATTATGAGCCCTTCTGTATAATAAATTTTCTTCCTCAACATCAATTTTTTTCTTTTTAAGGAAATCTATTATGACATGTCCAATTTTTTTTTTAAGGCAGATTTTCTCGTGCATCCTTTCTATCCCTGGGTGCGTTCCTAACGCCTATCTCATCTAATACTCACAGCAGCTGGTAAGGAAGTCTCATCATCGTTTTGCAGGAGAGCCAGGCCAGCGGCTACTGGCCATGGGCAGCTCATGAGACATGGTGAGCGTGTCTGAGCAGCCTCGGGGGAAACTGGGACAAGCCCACAGGGACCGGGGCTGGGGTGGGGGCCCCCGGGGCCGTGGTGAGGATTCTGGACTGCGTCTCAAGAACAGCGGAAGCCGTGGACCATTGTAAGCTGGGGAGCGGGAACGATGGAGTGGGGAAGGCATGTGCGAGCCGGCCAGGAGGCTGCTGCGGCGGGTCAGGAGGGAGAGAAACAGAACAGCCCGGGCCGGGCTGGGGCCCCCGACTCTCCAACAAAGACACCAAAGCACAGAGCGTTTACGTTATCTCTGACGCCCGGAGCTGTGTGTAAAGGCTGTGGTTCATATCTCTAATGTTTGGGGACATTCTGACTTCTGCTTGGATGTTGCGTGGCTGGATTTGACATTTCCCAGGGTGAAAGTTCATGAGACATGAAAAGTTAAATGCAGAAGATTGAATAATAGTCACATATTTCCTCTTGGGCTGTTAATAATAAATGAACGATTTAAAAAAATTAAAGTCCTTGCCGAGGTCACACCCTGTGGAAGTGGCTGAGCCAGGCCGTGGACCCTGGGCCCTGCCCCCGGGGGCTTCTCCGCAGCTTGTCCTCTTGACCGTGACATTTGCTAAATTAATCACACAGTCTGTCGCCACCGCCAGAAGCCTGCATGCGCTCCAATTAGCGAGCGAAGATTTAAAGGTGCCCAGCTCATCCAGCTGGCGAGGAGGCGATGCTGAAACGCAGGTGGATCATGTTTCCGAATGACTGACTAAGTCCTCCTTTTCTCTTTTTTCTCACTGGGGTGAAGCCCACATAACAGAGTGGACTTTTCTGACGTGTGCTATCCCGTGGCATTTGGAACAACCACAGCATTGTACAGCCCTCCCCTCCCATTTCAAACCGTCACTAGCGTTTTCTCATGCCTGCTGTCTCCTTCGACCTTGCCTGGAGTGCCTCAAGGAAAGACTGCAGGGCAGGAATCAGAGAGACAGAGAGAGCCACAGCTGTGGTGTGGAGGTTTCCATCCCCGCAAAACTGTGTTGAAACCCTAACCCCCAAGGTGATGGTACTGGGAGGTGAGGCCTTTGCGGGGAGGGGTCAAGGGTGGAGTCCTCACAGATGAGATTAGTGCTCTTTCTTTTTTAAAATTATTTATTCATTTGGCTGCACTGGGTCTTCGTTACATCATGGGGGGTCTTCCGTTGTGGGGCACAGCCTCTCGAGTTACGGTGTGCAGGCTTACTTGCTCCGAGGTCAGTGGGATCTCAGCTTTCTGACCAAGGATTGAACCCATGCCCTACACCGTAAGGCAGATTCGTGACTACTGGACCACCAGGGAAGCCCCCTGGGATTAGTGCTCTTCTAGAAGGGACCCCACAGAGCTCCCCCTCACCCCTGCCCTCCCACTACGTGGGGACTCAGCAAGGAGGCCTCAGCTATGAACCAGGAAGTGGTCCTCACCGTGATGCAACCATCTGGCCTTGACCTTTGACTTCCGGCCTCTAGAACCGGGAGAAATAAATGCCACCCATGCTGAGGGATCTTGTTATCGCGGCCTGAAGAGAGTAACATAAGTAATCTCATGGCTTTAGGTTTCAAAAGCCTGGGCCTCAAAGTTCTCTTCTCAAAGTTCTCTCATATGCAGATAGAGATGGGGGGAACAGGATGAAAAGTATTAAAAAAAAAAAAAAAGAAAAGGCATTCCACCTGTAAGACCAGAAAGGCTTCCTTGGTTCCCTGGCTGCGGAGAGTCAGGGTTCGGGGTGGGGGTGAGGGACCTAGGCGGGGGCCGGGGGGAGAGGACACGGGAGGGGCCTCACGGAGCAGAACATGGTCAGCACGGCCAGCTTCTGGAGGCAGAATCTCCACCACTGGGTTTTATCACTTTTCTTTCAATCTCTGACTCATCAGAACCCTTGCCACTGGTGTCAGTCCACGATGCGGAATTATACTTGATCTCGGGGCTGGGCCAAGAGGGCCGGCCTGAGTGGGGTGAGCCAGGACTCCTGACTGGTGGCCTGCGGGGTCAGCGGAGCTGCGAGGGGTCAGCCTAGACCAGCAAAGGCTGTGGCAAGCCTGTGGCTGAGGCCAACCATCTGAGGCCAACAACTTGCAAGAAGATAAAGCTGGTGACCCAGGAGGACTAGTGTAAGGGGACGCAGTGGAGTGGCTCACACACACACCCCCCCCCCCACACACACATACACCCCCCCACACATACACCCCCCACCCCCACCCCCACACACCCACACCCACACCCACACACCCACACACGTCACCGTCATCCGCTCTAACCGGCCCCTACCCCCGACTCTGCCGCAGTCTGACCTCTGTGGCACCCCCACTCCTGCCAGCGCTCAGTGACGACCCTGAAGGACAGCCTCCTATAAAGAGTCGAGACGCCCGCCGGTCACCCCATCGGATGAGCTCCCGCACGCCAGGGCCCCTGCCGGCTCACTGTGGGCAGCACCATCTTGGCTTTCCCACCAGCGATTTGAGCGCCTTACTGCTTTTCACCCTCGTATTTCACGATCATATGCTCGTAAATCCTGGACGGCTAACCCTAGTGCTAAGAAGAGCGTGGAGATGAGAGGAAGCACTGGTTGTGTGGAAAGGGGCGAGCTTTTCCACAGGTGGGCTCGATGGGGAATGAAAAGAAAATGAAAGAACACGTTAAAACAGCTGGACTGAAACCCTGAGGGCTGTCTCCACGGGGCCTCCCCCTTCAATTCCGCAGTCACACTCACAATTACGGTTTATCATAGCAAGAGGACATCGATGAAAATCGGCAAAGGTAAAAGAACTGGGGGACAGGGTCCAGGTGAGACCGTGAGCAGGCGTCCCTCTGTCTTTTCCCAGTGGAACGGAACGGACGATTCTTAGTTGTACCAATAATGATGTGTGATGACGCATATGACATGGTGTCAGCCAGGGAAGCCCGCCCAGGCCTTGCCTTCCAGCTGTGTTGCTGGGGGTCAGTCGCGTTAAGGATGGACCGTCTGTGTGGCTGACCTTAGCTGTTCAGTCTTCAGCGCCTCTAGAGGTCAAGCAGGTACAGTATAGCCCAAGACCCCTTTCATGAGCCACACTGTTGGCATTAACAATCTGGTGTGGCCCACGGCCCCCAAGGAACTCCTATCAGGCTGGAAACACCTTGACCTTCAAGGTTATCTCCCTGGAGCTGGTCGAGATCAGCCCTTTCCTTGGAAAGTGCAGGATATGGACAACTCGGTCCTGCTGGGTTGTCATTCAAGATCCAGCACACGGAAAAACAGGACAGCTACATGTAAAAGACTGAAACTAGAACATTCTCTAACACCACACACAAAAATACACACAAAATGGGTTGATGACCTAAATGGAAGACCGGATACTATAAAACTCTTCTTAGAGGAAAACACAGGCAGAACACTCTTTGACATAAATCACAGCAGTATCTTTTTTGGATTCACCTCCTAGAGGAATAAAAATAAAAACAAAAAACAAATGGGACCTAATTAAACTTAAAAGCTTTTGCACAGCAATGGAAACCATAAACAAAATGAAACACGAGCCACTGAACGGGCGAAAATATTTGCAAACTTTACAGCCCACAGGGGATTGATCTCTAAAATATACAAACGGCTCATGCAGCTCTATGTCAAAAAAAACAAACAACCCATCGGAAAATGGGCATAAGATCTAAATAGACATTTATCCAAAGAAGACACAGAGATAGCCAAAATGCACATGAAAAGACGGTCACAACATCGCCAATTGTTAGAGAAATGCCAGCTAAGGCTACAGTGAGGTATCACCTGACACCGGTCAGAATGGACATTGTCTAACAGTCTCCTAACAGTAAATGCTGGAGGGGGTGTGGAGAAAAGGGACGCCCCCAACACTGAGGGTGGGAATGTAAACTGGTCCAGCCACTACGGAGAACACTCTGGGAGTCTCTTAAAAACTAAAAATAGAGCTACCATACGACCCAGCAATCATTCCTGGGCATATATTTGGACAAAACTATAATTCAAAAAGACACATGCGCTCCAGTATTCATAGCAGCACTGTTCACAATAGCCCAAACATGGAAGAAGCTAAATGTCCATCGACAGAAGACTGGATAAAGAAGATGTTTTATATACACATATGTACATATATGTACACACACAATGGAAACTTACTCAGCCATAAAAAATAATGAAATAATACCATTGACAGCAACATGGATGGGCCTAGAGGTTAGCATACTAAGTGAAGTAAGTCAGACAAAGAAAGACATGTATCATACACTATCACTCATGTGTGGAATCTAATTTTAAAAAATGATTAAGTGAACTTAAACACAGAATCACAGATTTCAAAAAGAAACTTATTATTACCAAAGGGGAAGTGTTGGGGGGAGGAATAAATTTTGGAAGTTGGGATTAAAATACACACACTACTATATATAAAATAAATAACCAACAGGGGCCTACTGGATAGCACAGGGAACTCTAATCAATATTCCGTAATGACTGATATGTGGAGTGGATATATGTATAACCGAATCACTGCCATACACTGGAAACTAACACAACATTGTCAGTCAACTATATTCCAGTACAATTACCAAAAAAGTCAAGTCCTTGATTTCAATTTTGGATTTAAGATGTCCTTTTGAAAGAAGGCATGGGGAGTTTTAGTTCAACAGAGGGGAAACTATTTTTGCTCAGCGTCTTTTTTTTTTAGACTTCTCCCCAGTTGTGGAGTTCTTCTTTTAGTTTTAAGTGAAGACTTTTCAATAGAAGTGTAACTAATCATCGCTTCCTCTCTATTCCTCTGACTCTGCACAGATATCAGGGGATGATTTCACGGCGAGGTCTCAGCTCACTGCAGAAGCGGCTGCTCCTTTCTGGAGCTGCTAGAGGTTCGGTGAGCGCGGGGGGTGAGGTGACCACCCTCAGCAGACGTGGTGACTGTTCCCTAAAAGGCAGTGGGAGGAGGTTTGACCTCCCCCTTCACCTTTTCATCTTGGCTCAGAGGACGAAGCTAGGAGAACTGGGTATATTTACACAGAATGGAGAAAGTAAGTATTTCTTTATCCACACCCAGTGATGCAGACAAGCTTGCTCTCTCTCAAAAAAACAGATCTGATGTATAGCTTATTTCTGTGATGGAAATACTCTCATCACCGTCAATTTCAAGTTACTGATGGTTTGGCTACCAGCTCACAAAATTCCTGAATATGTAGCAACTGGTTCTAGAGCAAGAGAGGATACATTTATAACATACCACAGTATCTCTGTCTCCACATGTACAGCCGTCTGCCTGTCTGTCTGTCTATCTGTTTTGTTTCGTCACTCAGTTGTGACCCCATGAAACAGCCCATCAGGCTACTCTGCCCATGGGATTTCCCAGGCAAGAATACTGGAATCTATCTGTCTTTTATTTATCATCCATCTTTATCTATCATTCATTCATCTATATCTATCTTCATTCTATCTACCTATTTAGCCATTACCTGTCTGCATCTACCGATCTATCTTCATCATCCGTGGATCTGTCTAGAAAGATAGAAATGTCTCAGAAACCCCAGGCACCCCAGCTCCCAGCTGTTTGAGTCTTTCCAACTCAGACATGTGAAGAGAACCTTTGGGATGACCCCAGCTCCAGCTGGGAACATTAAATTACTGTGCAATCAGTGTGACAAGTCACCAAAGGTACATTCATGAAATGCCACCAGGAGCTCAGAGGAGGCAGTCAAGAGGGGCTTTCTGGAGTCGGGGGCACATCACTGGAGAGGAAAGGACCCACCCGGTCATGTTCTCGTGGCACTTCTTTGCCCGAGTACTTGGTGTGTGGGATTTGCCAGTGAACACAGATGGAGTTAATCTCATGTCATAAAGAGATCACGCCTTGATGCTTTGAAGGACTTTTTGAAATATCAAGAAACATGAAGAAAAATGTAACCAGTACGATGCCCTATTTGTCAGAATACAGAATTTAAACCATTAATATGTTGTCATTTTTATTTCAAATCACTATTTTTTAATATTTAAAGGAGCTAGAATAATATAATAAAGATGAAGTACCCTTTACATCCATCCCCAGCTTCAAGCTCCTCTCTCTCTCCCCAGGAGCAACATTATCATAAATTTCAGATGTATTTGTCCACTCTATTTAAAATGATTTTTCATCATGTTTCAGTGAATATATATCTCTGTATCATATCACCGGGTAGCATTTTATGCATTTAAAACTTCTACAGAAGTTCTATGTTATACATCACATAACATCCTAAAGCCTGATTTTCTATTCCACATTGTTTTCCAAGATACAGCCATCTTGATACATGCATTAGCGTATTAATTTTAAGAATGCTGCAGTGCATTCTTTCGCTCAATGACTGTTTCATGGTTTACTTATACATTTTCCTATTGATGGACATTTAGGTTGCTTCCACTTTCTGGCTCTTCCCAACAATGTTGCAAGAAGCTCTGTTTACACATCTCCAGGTAGAAAATCGTACACATTTTTGGATTGCAGTCTACAAGCATCCCACCAAATAATACTGCCCTGCTCTCCATAGTGGTTGAACCAATTTCCACTCCCACCACCATTAATGCACCTTCAGATTAAACCCTCGGTATTGTCTGGCTTAGCGCTCTGCTGATGAGATGTGTGAAGTGGCATCTCATTGCTGGAACGGGTGTGGGTTACTCAGAAGAGCTGATCACACGCATCTCTTCCCAACTCTGGTTTCGGTGACGTCATGACGTCATTTAGCTTGAAATGAGCCAGGACGGGAGTATTTACACCATGGATAGTGCCGAACGCGACACATCAGATTGTCCCGGCTCCCCCTGGAGAGCAGGAGTTAGACAGACCGACACGTCACTGCTTACAGCAGCCCTAAGGCCCACCTGGCTCCTCCAGCTTCCTCTCACAGACTCCCCAGGTCACCAGGTGGACGCAATTCTTACCGTTTATGGCTGTTTGAGTCTTACACGGGACGGTCGAGGAAACTGCTGCTACCGTGGAATTAACACCGTCTTAGCTGTTCCAGGATGAAGTGGGTACCAGGTGAGACGTTTTCCTGGAAGAAAAAAAAAAAGTGCATGTCAATGGTTTCTTGATTGAGAGGGTGTGCAAATACATATTTAACTACATGAATATATTCTATTTGTATGATTTTTTTTGGGCAAAATGTCTATTCAATTCTTTCATTCATTTTCCGTTGGGTTATAGAAGGTCCTTATATAGTCTGGATACAAGTTACCAGATGTATGATTTGCAAATATCTCCTCTTATTCTGTGGCTTATCTTCTTGCTTTCTTAATGGTGTCTTTCAAAGAGCAAAAGTTTTTAATTTTGATGAAGCCTAACTTACCACCTTTTTAAAAAAAGGATTGTGATTTTGCTGTTACATCTAACAAATTTCTGCCCACTCCAAAGTCAGACAAACACTGAAGAGTGTTTTTCTTTGGCCGTTTCAAGGATCTAGCTCTTACATTTAGGTCTCTGATCCTTTCTGGGTTAAAGTTTACATACAGTGTGAGGCAAGGATTAACACTTTTTCCCTGTATGGATGTTCAGTTGTTCCAGCACCAGTTATCGAAAAGGCAATCTCTCCCTTTGGCACCTTTGCAGTGAATCATCAGACTATGCATATGCGAACCTATTTCTGAATTCATTTCTTCTTTCTATCTATATGTCTATCTTTCCAATGGGCTTTTAAATATTCCTGGAGTTAGTTCCGTTGCTCAGTCGTGTCTGACTCTTTGCGACCCCATGGACTGCAGCATGCCAGGCCTCCCTGTCCATCACCAACTCCTGGAACTTGCTCAAACTCAC
>JADEYB020000015.1:37925085-37983481 GCA_015832495.2 Alces alces
GACCAGATGCCATGATCTTAGTTTTCTGAATGTTGAGCTTTAAGCCAACTTCTTCACTCTCCTCTTTCACTTTCATCAAGAGGCTTTTTAGTTCCTCTTCACTTTTTGCCATAAGGGTGGTGTCATCTGCATATGTGAGGTTATTGATATTTCTCCCGGCAATCTTGATTCCAGCTTGTGCTTCTCCCAGCGCAGCCCAGTTTCTCATGATGTACTCTGCATAGAAGTTAAATAAGCAAGGTGACAATATGCAGCCTTGACGTACTCCTTTTCCTATTGGGAACCAGTCAGAGAAGTCCCTATGATCCCATTTTAATGACATTCTATCTCCAAATAGCTGGGTCTTCACTCCCAGCCCCCAGGGGCTGACAGAATGCTCAGTTACCCTCGTGCCTGCAGGCACCCTGCCCCACAGAGCCCACGTCCACTGGGGAGACACGTGCAGGTGAGCAAACGCGCGGCCAACACATCATGTGAGCGGACGGCTGTAGAGATACAGGCACAAGGAAGAGGGCGCCCAGAGAGAGACCATCAGCCCTCGGAGCAGGCGGCGGGTGGTGGGGCCGGGGAGCACCCAGGCCGCTGACGCTTGAGCTGTCCGTTGTGCAGCTGCTGAGCTGCGTCTGATTCGGTGCTACCCCGTGGACTGCAGCGCGCCAGGCTTCCCTGTCCTTCCCCACCTCCCGGAGTTTGCTCAAACACGTCCATTGAGTCGATGATGCCATCCATGCACCTCACGGCATTCGAGTGGGTTCGGTCAAAAGGCGGGATAAAGCAGGGACAGAACCCCAGGGAGGGGAAGGAGAATTGGCAAACCTCCCCAGGTGTAGACCAGCAGAGTATCACCAGTGGGTTAGGAATTCGGGTCAAACTGTAAAGCCCAAAGTGGGAGCAGAGGGAGGCTGAGGGTAGAGGGCTCGCATCCGCTCCGTGACTTCGCCCCACTTAAAAACCTTAACAATTGTGGTAAAACACATCTTAACCGGTTCCAAGCGTAAGGGTCAGTGGAGTTAAGCGCACTCATGGCACTGTGCAGCCGGCACCAGCCCTCGTCTCTAGAAGACTCTATCCTGTAACAGAATCACATGGATTTGTCTTCCCTGGCTGACAGCTCACTTAGCAGAGTGTCCTCAAGGTCCGTCCACACAGAAGCAGGTGTCAGCGCTACTGAGCCGGATTTGTTTTGCCCACTCACAGCAGGTCAAACCGCTTCGACACCCAGGTCCACACCATAGAGAGGAGTTACTAGCAAGGCAGCCAAGCGAGGAGACGGAAGACAAATGTCAAACCTCCCTTCCCCACGGCAAGGGGCTGGGGGGTTTACGGGATGCGGAATAAAGAAGCAGGGTGGTCAGAGGCGTGGGGAGAGATGATGGCGATCGGTGTGGTCCCGGTCCTCGGCCCGCCGCTGCTGTCTTCCTTGCAAATCTGGCCAGATGTGTTCTCTGACACTGCTCAGAGAACTGACCCCGCCCCTGCTGGGCCCCTCCTGCCCCGTATGAACCCCCTCCATCCGCCTCCTGCAACCTCGGACCAGGACCGCCTGTCAGACAGACACAAGATAAAAGGAGGCAGATGAAAAGTCAGAACGAACTTAATCCTGAGCCTTTCCGCTGAGATCTGGGTCCTCCTGCCTCCTTTCTGTGTCTCCTTTCTCTGAATGTGCCCGTGTGAGCGTTGACCTCCCTCTCATCGGGTCAGAGGGCGGCGGGTGTTCTCGGCGAGCTCGTGGGCCGTTACAGGGATCAGATGAGATTAGGGATGAGCAACCACTCGAGTCTGAAGTGCTCTACCAATGTAGAGGATTATTATTAATCTCCCATTGATCTCTTAATACAGGGGGAAAAAGAAACCCTTCTCCCGTGGGGTTTCCATGGCAGAGAGATGACTGTGCCTCTCATGTTTCCAGCCCCACCTCCCCTTCTCTGTTGGATCCAAAGTTCTGGCCTGGAAATTTAACCGCCCTGTGATTCATCTCTGATGAGACCTCGCCATAAACCAGAGGTTTCATGTCTGTTCGGAATCAGGTGCATACATTAGTTTCACTTGGCTCATCGTAGGTTTAAAAAACTTTTTTCAAAGATTTTTTTTTTTTGATGGGGATCATTTTTAAAAAGTCTTTATTGAGTTTATTAGAATACTGCTTCTGTTTCTTTCTTTTTTTTTTTTTTTTTTGATTTTGGCCCAGAGGCAACCAGGGATCGAATCTGCACGCTCTGCATTGGAGGGCAAAGTCTTCACCACTGGAGTGCCAGGGAAGTCTCAAAAAATTATTTTTATTTTGTTGGCAATGTACAGAAATCAGGGAAAAGAAGAATGTAGGTTTCTGATTTTGGGGAAAATCAGAAGACTTGGCTGACTTTTCTGATGGCTCGGTATAAAGTATCTGCCTGCTAACATAGGAGACCTGGGTTTGATATCTGGGGCAGGAAGATCCCCTGGAGAAAGAAATGGGAACACACTGCAGTATTCTCGCCTGGAGAATCCCATGGATAGAGGAGCCTGGCGGGCTGTAGTCTGTGGGGTCACAGAGTCCGACACGACTGAGCAACTAGCACTTTCACTTTTTTGCCACCTGCAAAAGTGCTTCTGCAGGAGCTCTGGGATCCAGGCATGAGGTTGTAAAAGCTCAGCGCGGTCCTAGATGGAGGAGAGGATTTTGAGAGGGAAGGCTTGTACCTGGCAATGGATCTGCTGACCGCGGTCCCAGCTACAGAGCCAGAAACAGCTCCGTACCCCCGAGGACTTGGCCTCAGCCCCGAGTGGCGTGGTCCTGGCGTTGGCAGCATATGCCAAGGGAGCTGGAGCCAGGCCCGCCCGTGGCTCGGGTGTCAGGCGTACAGACCTCGGTCCTGGCTGCGGGCCTTGAAGTGGCCCGTGAACCGGCTCCCGCCCCCAACCCCTGGAGGTAAGTCCTTCAGTCAGTCAGTCTGTAGATTCTGAAAGAGCCCTTTAACTAGGCTCCAGAAACAGGAAAAAAAAAACAAAAAACCAACCCTAAAATTCACGTGGAACCACGAAAGATCCCTAACAGCTGAAACAATCTTGAGAAAAAACAACGCTTGAGGCATCACACTTGGTTTTGTTTTTTTTTTTTTGGGCTACACCTTGAGACTTTCAGGATCTTAGTTCCCTGAGCAGGGGCTGGACCCAGGACTTCAGCAGCAAAAGGGCACAGTCCTAACTACCAGACTGCCACGAAATTCCGAGCATCGTACTTTACTGATTTAAAACTACAATAAACCTGCAGTAATCACACAGTACGGTACTGGCATAAAAGCTGGGCTCCCCAGCTAGCACAGTGGTGAAGAAACCACCTGTCAATACCGGAGACGCAAGAGACATGGGTTGAGTCCTCAGGTTGGGAAGATCCCCTGGATGAGGAAATGGCAACTCGCTGCAGTACTCTTGCCTGAAAAATCTCATGGACAGAGGAGCCTGGCGCGCTAGGGTCCAAAGGGTCGCGAAGGGTTGGATAGGACTGAGCGACGAAGCATGCACGCCAGTGCAGGAGACACGGGTTCTACCCCTGGTCTGGGAAGAACCCACACGCCGCGGGGCGACGAAGCCCGGGCACCACAACTTCTGAGCCCGCGCTCGCAACTGTGGAAGCCCGAGCGCCCAGAGCCGGTGCTCCGCAACAAAGGAAGCCGCTGCAGGGAGACGCTTGCGCTCCGCAACTAGCGAGGAGCCTCCACCCTCCGCAACTAGAGAGGAGAGCACGCAGCAGAGACGAGCCAGCGCAGTCAGATAAATAAACAGTAAAAATTATACAAAACTTATACAACGCTGTATGTCAATTATATGCCAATAACTCTGGATAATATTTTTGAAATCTTGAAATTAGTAGGGGCCATCTATACCCAGGGTGATGAGGAAAACATGATTCCGGACAAAAATTAAAACAAATCTTTAACAATTTTTTGCTGTTTTGGTAACTTTCCTTGGCCTCCCAGTAAAAATTTGGCTAGCCCACGAGTTTTGGGTTCATTCTTACAGGACAGGCATTCCCAGGTCAGTTTAGAAGCTAAAACAATCTCAAATCAACATGTCTGACTTGAGATATTATCAAAACTCCAAGCCTGTTGGAGCATTAGATCTCCCTTCTGGTTTGGACCTGCGCTGGGGTGGAAGCCTGCGTTTAATAGTTATAAAACGATGCTGATTTTCTGTTTCTTCTTGTCTCAGTTTTGGTGAGTCGTGGTGTTTTTCTATGTATTTGTAAATGTCGCCTGAATTCTCAAGTGTATAACGTTGCTCCCATTAGCAAATTCGCTCTTATTTTTACTGTCTAAATATCTGTAGAAACGTTATCTTATTCACCCTTAATGTTTATTCATTCTCTTTTTCTTGCCAGAGAACCACTGATCTTACTCTACTGATTTTATCTTTCCAAAGATAGGACTTCTGGCTTTTTCATACTCCCTGTTGTATATTTTTAAAAAATTAATTTCTGCTGTTTAATATTTCCTTCTTGTCTCATTTTAGTTTATTTTGCAGCTTACTTTTTTAAATTCTTGAGATGATGGATAATTTCTGGTCTCACTGAGTTTTGGTCTTCCTTTTTAATTTTGGACTAACGAGCAGGTTTTAAAGTTATGAATTAACTTATTATTAAAATTGTTATGAATTAACTTAAAGTAAAATTTCCATCTTACTCCACATATATCTTAAAGTGCATAGTAATCACCTGTTTTCTTAAGGTTAATTAGAAGCCATCTTTTTGTTATCTCTTTAATTGCAAACTTCTGTGTCATTTGTCTCAGGTCATTTGTCTTAAATACACGTAGCCGGCTACTATCTGATACATTCTAAACAGTTTTTTCTCTTTAATAGGAGAACTTAACAGGTTTTTACTTGCTGCTAGTACCAATATGTTTTAATGTTAATACATTCTCCCCATCCTATTTTATGTTTTATTTCCTGTCTTTTGAAGATTGACCATATCATGTTTTATTATTTTTCCTCCAGTGGTTTGAAATTAAGAAGTTATACATATAATTCTATTTTTCCAATAACTGTTCTTAAATTTAAAACATGTCCAGAGTTAATCAGATTTTTAATTTTCTCTTCAGGAAGACAAGACCTTTCACATAATTTTACTCCTCTCATTTCCTACCAGCCTCCTCCTTTTCTTGCTAACACACCTTTCCCAAGTGGGATTCTTTTGGTATGTTTTCAGCTTAAAGTTTTCGGTGACACATTTAAAAATATCATGCCTCCTGAATTGTCAGAAGTAATTTTTTATCCCCTCGTTCTCTCAGTTGTCTACATGTGGAGCTCATGAGATGACTGTTGGAGTGATTTTATTTTTTCTCATATAGTTACTTGCATCTTGTGCTGCCTGCCTTCTTAAACTCATTATTTTTGCTTGTTTTAGCGGAGCAAATCCTTAACAAATGTGTTCAAAAGAGATTTATGGATGGTCAATACTTTCAGTTCTAGTATGTCTGGAAGTGTCTTGATTTTGATCTCACACTGAAGTCCTGCTTTTGGACTGAGTCTGAAATGCTGGATTCCGGGTAATTTTATCCTCAGGCCATTCAGGTTGCCGCTCCTTCATCTTCGCGCATCTTGCCTCTCACTTGCCAGTGAGAGGGCAGAACCTTATTCCTGGTCCTCTGTGGGCAATCTGTTTTCTCCCCTTTCTCCTGCCTGCTTTGCAATCTTTCAGGGCTTTCTCTTCACTCCATGGTTCTGCATCTCTGTTTCATGCATTCTGATCAACTCAACAGAGAACCTATTCAACCCCAATACTTGTGTCTTTTAAGTATGGACAATTTTATTATTAATTTCTTTCCTCTCCTCCGTTTTTTCATTCTCTACTTATGAAATTCACGTTAGATGGCTTTGGAATGGTTCAATTATTCAGGAAGTAATCCATTTTTAGGTTTTTTCCGTAATTTTTTTTTTGGGCTCACACGGCACGTGGCATCTTAGTCCCCTGACTAGGGATCGAACCTGTGTCCCCCCCACCGTGGAAGCATGGTGTTTTACCACTGGACCTCCAGGGAAGTCAGGAGATAATCCATTTTTAGTTCTCTCAATCTCCTACTCATTTGATTTGTTGAGTTTAAAATTTTCAGTATCATATTAAAAATTTCTAAGACCTCGAATTATTTTTTTTAAAAAAATCATGCACCCATTCCTGCCGTAATATCACTACACACTACTTTTCTGGAGCCACAAAATACTTCGTGAAAAAACAGAAACCCTGTCAGTGTGACCAAATATTTTAAATGACTTGAGAATTATGCATTCATAGTTGACCTTAACCTTGGTCAAGTGCAGAGAGAACTGAAGAAAGTAACGCATCTGGAAGTCATACTGTTGAAGACAGAATTGGTCCTGTCAAGGGTGAAGTTATCTATCTTGAGATTCTTTGTAAACCAGAGCAACAAGGACTCACAGCCTTCCCAAAGAGGAACAGGCAAGCTGAACAGACATTGAAACGCTTTAGGAACTCTGCCACTGCGATTGCGGCTTGTCATGCAGCCCGATCTATAAACCTAAATTTAGACTGTTCCTTGTTATGAAACCAGGACATTCCATTTCTGTTCAAAAAGGAATGAAGCAGAAGTCAATTCAGCTGCTTTTAATTCATGAAACAGATTTAAATTCAGCCAAGGAAATAAAGATGTCAATTACAGCATTATTTATAACAGCACAAATTGGAAACCACCCAAATGGTCAAAAAGAAGGAAAAAAGAAAATAAATCATAATCAACGTATATTATGTAGATGTTAAAAACAATAGCTGTGAAGATTCAATGACAAGATGGCAAATATGTTATATAAGGTTAAATGAAGAACAGGACAAAAACTTGTAGGCCTACTTCTCTTACAAATAAGCATATGTAAAATATACTTGAATATGGGATAATGTAAAAGAAATGTTATTTGCTGTAATGAACTGGGATGCTTTTTTTTCCATTGTAATTTTATTTATTTTTTATTGTTATTTATTGTTATTTTCTTCTTTTCCATTATGGTTTATTACAGGACACTGAATGTAGTTCTTTGCTCTACACAGTAGGACCTTGTTTATGCGATGCTTTTTAATGGGGCGATTTTTCTTTTTTTCTTCTTAGTTTTACTTAAAGTTTTCCTTATTGGAGTGTAAGGCTTTCCCCCGCGGTGCACAGAGCCAGCCCTCCCTCTTGGCCCTCCAGGCCCACGCGCCCCAGCTCCCAGGTCCAGTCCGTCCCCGCCATGCAGCGGCGAGCGGAGCTCCCCGTGTGCTGTAAGGTGTGTAACTTGTTGTCCAGGCGCTCGGTCGTGACTCCCACGGACTGCAGCACGCCAGGCTTCCCTTCCTTCACTATCTCTCGGAGTTTGCTCAAACTCAAGTCCCTCGAGGGGATGATGCCGTCCAGCCATCTCCTCTTCTGGGGCCCCCTTCTCCTCCTGCCCTCAATCTCTGCCAGTATCAGGGTCTTTTCTAATGAGTCGGCTCTCCACATCAGGTGGCCAGAGTATTGGGACTTGAGATCACTTTTAAAATACTAACTTACTTCAGCAAACATTTGGCAGAGAGAGGGAATGTGAGGGAGAAGTCAGTGGGCGGAGCCAGAAGCCCTGGGTTCTCATCCCAGCTCTGCTGTGGGCTTGGAACATCCTCCAACGACATCGCCAGCTTTCCTGTTGCTTATGGGCTATTGCTCTTGTTGTCTTTTCTCCCTCCACAGATCATGTTCTGTGCGCTTTCTAATCTTCAAAAAATCTTCTAGTTGGAGAGGGAAGGACAGGGAGGTTGGGGTTAGCAGGTGCGAACTATTATATAGAGAATGGATGAACAGTAAGGTCCTGCTGTGTAGTACAGGGAACTAGATTCGATATCCCACGATAAACCATAAAGGAGAGACTTCCCCGGAGGTCCAGTGGTTGAGAATCTGCCTTGGAATGCAGGCGGCCTGGGTTTGATCGCTGGCTGGGAACTAGGATCCCACATCCCATGGAACAGCTAAGCCTGGGTGCCAGAGCAGCCGAGCCCGCCCGCTGGAGTCCACGTGCCACAACGCAAGAGCCCATCTGATTCAGAGAAAACCCTGGGTGCCGCAGCTAGGACCTCAGGCAGCCCAGTAAAGATACACATAGCTGTTTCAAAAAACCACAGTGGAAAAGAATATAGAAAAGAATGTATACATATGTATAATGGAATCATCTTCCTGTATAGTAGAAATCAACAGAACACTGTAAAATCAACGATACTGCAATAAAATAAAAAAAAGTCTTCTACAGTCTAGTACTATTATGTATTTACTCTCATTAAAATTACATTTTCTGCTGTTTTTATGGGAGTTGGAGTTGAGAAAGTGATGCTTAGTCCAGCAGTTTGTTATGTCTCTGTTGTTTATTTTTTCTTAACTAATCAATAATTCTAAAGACATGCTTATTCACGATCTTTGTCCTCCCAATGTTACGTCTCCCTTAAATCTTTGTTTTTTTAACCAGTAAGTCTTATCCGATTGCTTCCAGAAACTTAATCCATGAGGCTGGCACAGGATATCATAGGTTAGCTTTAACTAACATTTATTTTAAGATTTATTTCAGACTTTAACAATTTCTTGCCTCTTAGAGTTAAATAAACTTCATATTACTCATGGTATTGATTATGGATCTAGCATCCTGCTCTTTGCTCTACCGAGCCAGGCTGGGAGGAAATGTTTAGCACTGATGACATAGCTTCACCTGGAGAAGGGTATCCTTGCCTGGGAAATCCCATGGACAGAGGAGCCTGGTGGGCTACAGTCCATGGGGTCACAAAGAGTTGGACACAACTGAGCGAATAACACTAACGCTTCACATAACATTGCACTGAAGGTCACAACTCGTGGGCTCGGTTTTCAGCTGAGGCTCCAGCCTATGGACCAACTGAACCTGTTTTATTTCACTTGATACATATTTCATGACACCCCATCGCTGTGTTTGCCAGGCTGGATTCATTCATAAAACAGTACATATGGGTACTGGTTGACTAAATTACGTGTTATTAATATAGCAGTCCAATAGCTGCCTGCCTTTTAATATGTGGTTACTAGAAAATTTAAAATTATACCCGTTACTTACGTTTATAGCTTGGGTTCTATTTCTGTTGGAGTGTGATGGAATAGAGAGCGTGGGAACAGAGCCATACATATATGGTTAATTTGTGACAAAGATGCCAAAGCAAATCAGCAAGGCGGAATATTCTCTTCAACAAATGGTGCTAGATGGGCCTATAGACACGAAGACAAACGTCTGGTCCCGAAGGGGAAGGAAGGGGATGGATAAATTAGGGGGTTGGGATTAACATATAACACACTACTGTATATAAGATCGCTGCTGTTTAGTCGCTAAGTTGTATCTGACTCTTTTGTGGCCCCAGGGACCGTAGCTCGCCAGGAACACCAGAGCATACATAATATTAACTGAGAAAGGAACACAGACCTGGGACTTCCCCTGGTGGTACAGTGGGTAAGAGTCTGCCTGCCAATGCAGGGGACATGGGTTCGATCCCTGGTCTGGGAAGATCAACTATGTCTCTGAGCAACTACGCCCGTGTGCCACAACCCCTGAAGCCCATGCGTCTCAGAGTCCGTGCTCTGCAATTAGAGAAGCTGTCACTATGAGAATCCCCAGCACTGCAACCAAGAGTAGCCCTGGTCGCCGCAACCAGACAAAGCCTGCACTCAGACCCAGTCTGCAACGAAGACTCAGTTCAGCCAAAGAAACACAGACCTAAACATGAAAGCTCAAGCTACAAAGCTTGCAGAAGAACGCAGAGGAAGAAAATATTTGCAACCAAGGGCAGGCAAGAGTTATTTTTTGAGATGTGCATTAGAAATTTAATTTCCAATCAGAGAAATAGCAAGAACAGTGAGACTTCATGCAAAATGGGGAGGTTTAGATATAGAAATTTCATTAAACCGATAAGGAGGCAAATAAAATATTGAGAGACACAATGTACCAGGTCCTTTTTTTTTTTTTTTTGGCTGCACTGTACAGCTGGTGGGATCTTTGGTTCCCTGACCAGGGATCGAACCTGGGCCTTTGGCAATGAGAGTGCAGAGTCCTAACCACTGGACCACCAGGGAATCCCCAAATAACGCGCCAGGTCCTTGCTGGCTGCACTTTCCATCGGTGACACCATCCCAGCCTCACAGCAGCCCTGGAAGGGTCACCTCTGCTTTACCGAGCAGACAGACAAGGAGATGGAAGCTCCCAGCATCAGGTGACCTGCCCCCAGGGATCTCCCTGTGGTCCAGTGGTTAAGACTCCCTGTCCCAGAGGCGGACTGAGGGCCCAGAGGGCTGTCTGAACACGCTGGGAGGAAGGACCTCAGACTCTGATTTCCCTGTTGGATGTGGTGCTGGTTTAGTCACTACTAAGCTGTGTCCGACTCTGTGCGACCCATGGAATGCAGCCCGCCAGGCTCCTCTGTCCATGGGATCCTCCAGGCACGAATCCCGGAGTGAGTGCCATTTCCTCCTCCAGGAGATCTTCCCCATCTGGGAACTGAATCCGTATCTTCTTCACTGTGGAAGCAGATGCTTCACCGCTGAGCCTGTGGATACAGGTACCTAAATGCCCATCTTACCTGGTGCTGTGGGGGAGGGGACGCCAGGCATGGTGCAGGGAGGGGTAAACGTACTGTGGGGTTTATTTTGTGCATCACTTGGGGGGCTGTTTTGGGATGAGATGAATGTTGAAGCTGGTGAACTCTGAATTAGCAGCTTGCCCTCCACACTTTGGGAGCCGCATGCAGGGAGCTAGAGGGTGAGACGCCCTGCCGTTTGCTACCACTGCTGACCGATCAGGGTTATCCCGGGGGCCCAGCGCCCGGGCGGCCTCTCTAGATACTGCACGCAGGACAGGCATGAGCATCTTGCCTAACTGGAGCCGGAGGGCTCTGCGGGGAGGCAGCCCTCAGCAGGAGGTGCCCTTTGGGGTTTGGGGCCTGTGGTTTTGATGTAGCTACTAGATAACATGACTTGTGAAAAGCTGCTATTAGCTTGCTCCCGAGCTTTTGCTGAAACCCAACGCCTGGCCCACAGAAGCCTGGGCGGAGGGGGCGGTCTGCCTGATCTTCCCATGTGAGGGGGGTGGGCGACCTGAGCTCTGAGCAGTGGGCAGGGCCCAAGCTGCGTCGTGCAGTGGGCCTGTGTCTCGGAGGCTGCAGTCAGCCCGGCTCCAGAGCAGCTCAGCTTTGCAGGAGAAAGTGGCCACGCAGGTGTTACGGGGGCTCCCCTGGTGGTCCAGGGGCTAAGACTGCACTCTCCCAAATTCAGGGTTCCATCAGGGAACTAGATCCCACAGGCCACAACTAAGACTCAGCTCAGCGAAATAAATAAATAATTCTTTTTTTTTTTCA
Organism: Alces alces; assembly: GCA_015832495.2. Taxonomy (NCBI): domain Eukaryota; kingdom Metazoa; phylum Chordata; class Mammalia; order Artiodactyla; family Cervidae; genus Alces; species Alces alces. Next base: position 37,936,439 of record JADEYB020000015.1, read on the forward strand.
AAGCCTTCCAAAGATGGAAGGCTCTTAAGGGTCCTTCCATCACCAATGTTCCCCTAAACACTGGGGCCCGGCCGAGCTGACACCGACACCGTTGGCTCAGGCTTCCAAGCCTGCAGGGCTGAGACTGGACACTCCCTGGTCGGGGTGGGGGACTGCAGACCCTCAGACCAGGGCAGGTCAAGGACATCCCTCTCTGGGGTCGTGAAGTGTGGGAACAGGTCATGGCTGCTGACGGGATGGTCTGGCCTTGAGTATGCGTCAGCACGTGGCCACGACAAAGGCCGTGACAGAGGAAGGTAACGAGGTCGTGGGTGAAGAGGGCCGTGGGCACTGGACGCCTGCTCTGTGCTCCAAAGGGACCCTGGGGACACACGTGGCCGATGGGGCTTGAGATCTGTCTTCAGCTTTTCACAAAGTCATTCCAGGCGCGGTTTATACACGAAGGGGCTGGGGGGTGGGTCTAGAGAGTCAGAACTCTCAGACTGGGGGAATGAGAATTTAAGACGTTTACAGGGACTTCCCTGGTGGTGCAGAGGTTAAGACTCTGCCCTTCTGCTGCAGGGGGTGAGAGCTCAACTCCTGGTCTGGGAGCTAAGCTCCCACAGGCCTGGTGGCCAGAAAACCAAAACATAGGACAGACACCATATTGTCATAAATTCAATAAAGACCTTAAAAACGGTTCACGTCGGGCTTTTCCTGGTGGCACAGTGGATAAGAATCTGCCGGGCCAGTTCAGGGGTTCGATCCCTGGTCTGGAAAGATCCCACGTGCCGTGGAGCAACTGAGCCTGTGAGCCACAATTATCGAGCCCGTGTGCTACAACTCCTGAAGTCTGAGTGCTCTGGAGCCTGTGCCCCGAAACAAGAGAAGCCTCCGCAACAAGAAGCCGGGGCACCGCCACCCAGAGCAGCCCCCGCGGGCCACAGCTAGAGAAGGCCTGCGTGCAGCAGTAAAGACCTAGCATGGCTAAAAGATAAACAAATAAAATAATTTTAGAAAATGGTGCACATCAAAAAAATCTTACAAAATGTTTACAGGTGCTGATTGTCTGCCTTCCAAAGCAGGATACAAGTGACAAGAGTCCTCATTTCCCTCTGCTTTATAATACAGGGTTTTAAAAGATATTTTATTAAAACACAGAGCCTCTGGCTTTGTTTGATCACACCGTGTCTGTTCTGGAAGCTCTGGTTTTGTCCAGCACCTGAGGCGCCGCTTCCCTCTGGGAAACAGGCATGGGGCACCTAATTTCTGAGGAGTGAACACACAGCCGGAAGCAAGACAGACCCACGTCCCCACGGCTGCAGCTGGGGGTAGAGGGGCCGCTGGATGAGCACGTCGGATGGTGGGCGGGGAGCTGGGGGTGTGACCTTAGGACAGGACGATGGAGAAAGCCTCTCTAACGCGCCGATGTTTGAGCTAAGATCGGAATGAAGCGATCCAGAGCGGAGGATCAATAAACGTGGACAAGTGAACGGGCGCTGTATGTGAAACACCTCCACTCCCGGGCACTGCTTGGCCAGACCATCCAACTGGCCCCTGGCCACTACCGCTGACAGAGGACGGTGCACAGGGACTGACCCCTGACTCCCACTAGCCCCCTACCCCTTCAGTCTGGGGTGAAGATGTCTTCCAGACCAGGGAACGACGGGGCTGGTGCTGACCCGCTGTGCACGTACCTCTGGCCTTGTTCTGTGCGCAGCAGCCGTTGTCAGTCTTGTGATCAGCACGCCCGTTAGGGTCCCCGTCTGGAATCTAAACCCTGTGTTTCTGCTCAGCGCTTTCCCGCTGGGACACGCCCCCCTCTGTCTGCACTAGCAGACTCGGCTTTGTACGTTTTGTCTAAGCTCTGAGAGTTTCAGCTTTATTTTTTGATGGCATCTATTCTGTTCTGCCAGTCAATCCTAAAGGAAATCAACCCTGGATACTCCCTGGAAGGACTGATGCCGAAGCTCCAATACTTTGGCCACCTGATGCAAAGAGACGACCCATTGGAAAAGACCCTGATGCTGGGAAAGATTGAAGGCAGGAGGAAAAGAGGGCAGCAGAGGGTGAGATGGTTGGATGACATCATCGACTCAATGGACATGAGTTTGAGCAAACTCTGGGAGGTGGTGGAGGGCGGGGGAGCCTGGCGTGCTGCAGTTCACTGGGTCACAAACAGCTGGACACGACTGAGGGACTGAACAACGAGAACATTCTCATCTAAATAAACCAAGAATATAAAGAGTCTAAGATGTCAAAAGGCCAGAAGTAATTTTTACTTATCCGTGAAGCCTTGCATGTGTCGGGATGAGTTTAATTCTGGCTTGTCTGTCGTCTGTGGGCTGTGGCTGATCCCCTGGAGATGCGGCACTCTGACACCTTTGGCGCCCTTACCTTGAGGCTGTGCCAGGAGCAAGGGCCGCGGGTGGACACTCACTCCCTGAGACTCTCACGCAGTAGAAGGTCTGCAGAAAAATCACCTTGAAATTCAGGAAGCAAGAGAGAATTTACTTCCTGCAGCAGGTGAACTGCTGGAGGTGTCTCCTGCCCTTTCTGCTGTCTTGTTGCTAAGGCCAGAGGGCTGCTCTGGACACTCAGTGAACAGAGATGCATGAACGTTAAGACCTGAGCCATCGCTCAGCAGCTTCTGTTCAGGATGCTGGCAATCACGCTTAACAGAATTAACGCTGCAATTCAATAAAGACATAACAGGAACATAAAGAATACTGTCTGATGGCTCGTGTTCTCTTCAAAGTGGAGTCCATAGTGGATACTACAAAATGATGTAAATTAATATTGATGTATTATATACAATATAACGTAAGTCAGAGGGTGATTTGGTTGTTTGATCTCAGTCCCGGATCTCAATCCTTAGAGGTACAGCTTTCAATCACATGAAGCAGAAATTCAATCTGACAAATTCAAATGGCTAAAATAGCTAGGAATGGGACTTCCCTGGCTGTCTGGCAGTTACAAATCCCCCTGCCAAGGCAGGAGTCACTGGTTCGATCCCTGGGTTGGGAAGATCCCTTGGAGGAGGAAATGGCAACCCACTCCAGTATTCTTGTCTGGAACAGCCCAGGGACAGAGGAGCCTGGTGGGCTGCAAAGACTTGGTCACGACTTAGTGACTAGACAACAACAAAAAATATTAAAAAAAAAAAAAAAACTCCACAAAAAAACCCAAAAAGACTTCAACAAAAAGGAGGTGTATTGGTCCAGGCATTGGGAAAGTCGAGGAACCGTCCTGGCCTTCATGACACAAATGATGTGGCCAGGACTCAGCGCTTCCAGCCCCACTCACCACCAAGAGGAGGCTGGTTCCCTCACACTGTCACTCCTGTGCTCCTATTCTTCCCCGACAGGCCCTGAGTGCTGGGGCACCTCCAGACCTCATGGAACAGATTCCCCCGGCAGCCTCGGAAGGAGCCCACCCCGCCCACACCTCAATCTTGGGCTCCTGGCCGCCGGAACAGGGAGCGGACACACATCTGTTCTTTCACCTACACGGCCATCACTTTGTGATGGCACGCCCAGCACTCCAGCGCTCCCCAGCCACAAGGTGCCTGCCCATCTCTGCTCATGCTGTTCCCTCCCGCCAGCGCATCCACCACCCGTGGCCCCAGAAATGTTCCGGTGGGGGGGGGTGGCCTTTAAAAACAGGCACAGAGCGTCCCATCCCTAGGGTTTCTGATTCAGCAGGTCTGGGGAGGGGCCTGAGAACCTCCGGTGATGTTCAGGCCGGGGGGTCTGAGGACCCTGCCCTGAACCACCCTATTTTCAAGCCTCCGTCAGAGACTCTAGGTTCTCTTTTTCACTGCTTTGTATTATTTCTTAAAACTTCCCTCTTTCCCTCTCACCCCGCCATGTTTAAGCACCGGGGGAGTTCTGTGTGCTCCCCCTCCTTTGGGAAACAGTGGACACATGACTGCCAGCTGGTGTCCAGACTTGGGAGGAAAAGGCAGAAAGCCGCCTTGATGTTGTGTGTGCAAAGTCGTGCCCGACTCTGTGCGACCCTGTGGGCTATAGTCCGCCAGGCTCCTCTGTCCATGGGATCTCCCAGGCAAGAATACTGGAGTCGGTTGCCATTCCCTTCTCCAGGGGATCTTCCTGACCCTGACGTCCTGATGTCAAATCCACGTCTCTTATGTCTCCTGCGTTGGCAGGCGGGTTCTTTACCACAGAAGCACTGTTGGTTGGTCACTAAAGGCTGCAGAAATTCCCTTCCACCCACTCTTTTTTTCAACTTTCTGAAAATCGTTTGCGTTTGTGTACATCCTGCTGAACAGTCCCCAAGAACCCAGCCTAACTGATGACTTGAGAGCATGACACTGCACACTCTTGCCCTGGGGATTTAAAGCAAGGAGTTACTAGTGTGGTAACTGCTGCTAGTCGACAATTCGAGAGCAATGGAAACACCCCTCGGCAAGTGCCCATCATTAGAGCCCCACGGACGGGCCTCCTGCCTCCCACTGTACCAATGGCTGTGTGCGGTCTCACGTAGAGAGGAAGTGGACTCGTCTCCCCTCCGCCCCCAAGGAGGCTCTCTGTACACGCTGGGAAGTCCCTTTGTGTCCCTACGACTCAGAGACAAGAAAAGCCACGCCTATCCCAACTGGGGGCGTGCCCTTTCCCCGCCAAGACTTCCAAGACTTCCAAGGGAGTAAGAGCTTGGTCAGTTGAATCACGGGTCATGGCTTCCTACCACGCACCCTGCCCCATGGATGCTGGGCCTTGGCTTTGGCCAATGGGATGACCCAGGCCATTGCAAGCGTGCTTGCAATGTTGGGCGTGAACTCTTGACCTTCTGTCATTGACAAAAGACAGGCTTCCCCTGAATAGCTTCTGTCTGTTTAACCTGGAACCAAAGTGAATCCATAAGGCACTGGATAGAGCCTGAATCCTACAGGGGGAAGGCAGGGAGGGGCCAGCCACACTTGTAGTTTGAAGAAGCAGAACCTCTCCAGATGAGCCCAGCCTAGATGGACAAACACGTGCATTATTTTGGTCCCTGAGATTTTTGTGGGTGTTCCTTATGCAGCAATAGCTGACTGATACAGATAGTGGAAACAATGGTGAGGAAGTTGGGGATGCAAAGTAGTACCTTTCTCAAAGGTGCCCAGCCAGGCCCTGCTCCCATAACAGAAGTCGCAGGACCATGCATGGCTTTTCCAAACACCTAATTCACTTTTTTCTCCCTCATCACAATATGCAGGATAATAATGCCATCAAGTAGTTTTAAAAACTCTCCCATGAGCTGGGAGATGGGACCATAATCCACACTTTGGCAAGATTTCACAACTGAAGGGGAGTTGTGGGGAGGGTTCATTTATAATAAAATGGAATGACTTGGAGATTTTAGTTTTCACTTATGAAAGTTCGAGTGCCAAAGGCTCAGCTGTGCAATTTGGGTCTCAGCTATTTTCAGCACTTGACATCTAAATACCCAGTCAGTCAACAGTCATAATGGAGTTTTTATTACCTGCAGTGCTGTGTGTGGAGCTGTGGAAAGAAGGGAAGAAAAACACTCTTTGGGAATTTATAACTTAGAGTAAACATGAGCCACAAAATAGATCAATTATTCATTGAAATGAATAATTTCATTCAATGAGAGAAATTTACCAACACACCCTTTAGTAACTTTATTTTTGTAAGTTACTATAATCATTTGTGTTTATTTCAAATAACTTACAAAATATATATAAAAAAAGAAAAAAATAGATTGCAAGTAATCCTAACATTCAAATGACCATTCATAACATTTTGCTGAATAAGCTTTCAGGCACGTTTTCCAAGGTGCATGCATTTTCATACACACTTTTCTTTTTCAAACAAACATAATATCATACTGCTATTTTTCATGGCCATATTTCCATTTCAATGATTATTGAACTACAGTGTAATTTTATGCCTGTGAAAGGTCTTCCTTTGCATGCTTATGCCATGATTTGTTTCATCAGTTTTCTATCAATAGTCATTGAGGTTATTCTCTGATTTTCTCCAATATAAAGAGTAATGCAGCTAATATGACCATACATTCATTTATGTCCGATGGTCCCTTTATGACCTCAAGACAAGTTCCTATGTGTGGAACTTTCAGGTCAAATGTACGCTTTTTGGATAAAGCATTCTGATGGGCTCAGGTAAATTGACTTCCAAAGTTTCCATTTTAAATGTCTTCTCTAAAAGTTGAATGATTTTGATAAGATGATCATGTCACCATTGAAACATGTACTGTATCTGAGTCTTGATGTTAAAGGCTATTCAAGTTTGTAAGTTGGTTTTAAAAGCTTGATGCCCTGTGGCTCAATCAAAAACTCTGAATTTTGGTTGTTTCAACTCAGTGTTCCTCAGAGGGGATCAGCTACACACATGCAGTGGAAATACACACAAACAAGAAACCGAGACAGGCCGCCACTGCGTCTCTCCCGGGACTTGGCTCCGACGTGCTGTGTCTGCGGGTACCTTACTCATCACCCCACCCGCCGCCCCCAGCTCACCATCCCCATGACAGTGACTGCTTCCGACAAACCCGGGCTCGTCTCCAATCACCAGACACCCCCCAACGGCGGGGAAATCCCATGCCTGGACCTGGCAGCTGCTATTCACAGGTGGGACCAGCATGTCTGCTCTCACAGGCCTCACTGCTTCCCGCTGGTTACCACTGGTTGCTTCACTTACTTCCCCTGCTTCTATGGCCCTATTGGGGGAAAAGGAATTGGCAACCCACTCCAGGACTCTTGCCTGGAGAATCCCATGGACAGAGGAACCTGGCAGGCTACAGTCCATGGGGTTGCAAAGAGGTGGACACAACTGAAGCGACTTAGCACACATAATCCTTACATGCAACTCCAAAACTCAAAAGTTCTGCAAACTGGACATTTTTAGGATTCTTTTAGCTGCAAAACCTGACCTGACTTGATGAGAGGCTATTTATAATCATTATTTTCCCCACTTACTCTGAATATTCATATACTTTCCTGCAAAAATATTAATGGGTTTGATCACAGACTGCTGCCCCAGGTCCTCCTGGGTTTTAATGTGATAGGAAGCCTACGGGGTGCATTCTCCGGGAAGCTGCGAAGTTCTGAGTCCGAAAGCACATTCTGCCCTAGTGGTGCTGGGTGAGGCGTGCTGGCCTCTCATGGCGATGGGCCGCCAGGCAGCTGTAGTTCAGTTTGCAAGCACAGCGCTCAACTCCGGCTGGGGGAGGAGGTGAGGGGCCTGAGGACTCAGTGGGCAGCACTTAGTGGGCATCGGAACACGAAGCGGAGATGCTCGGGCCAGCTTGGGGAGAAAGGGAGTTCCTCTGAGGGCAAACCTCTGGTTTTTCCCAGAGGGGACTCCTCCTGAGGCCCCTTCTGCTGCCAGTCGCTCTCATTCATCTTGAAGCAAAACGTTTCTAGTCTGTTGGTTTTCCATCCCTCCCTCCTCTCATCCTCCTCTTTTTCCACGGATGCTCCCTGTCCCAGACGACACGTGGTCTCACGCTGGGGAAATGCGCTGTGCACACTTCAGACCTGGTCCTGGGGAGGGCACTCAGAAGGACTGAGGGCTCCCTGGCCCTTGTGTTGGGGGTCGCCGGCTCAGGGGTGGACACTGGGCGGTGCTGATCGGGGTGGGGGGGGTGCACGTCCAGTTGTTAGGCCCTGTTGACCAAAACTGCCTGCCTCCGGCAGGCGTGATGAGAAGCACTTGCATGAGTTGTTGCATGACAGGAGGTCCTGATAAGGAATGTGGTGTTGCTGCCGAAAACTAACAGGGAGAATTTGGGAGGGGCCCAAAAGAGGCATGAGATGCCAGCCTACAATATGTCTCATAAAATTAACTGGGTGAATCTGGGAGGGGCCAAACAGAGGGATGAGACACTGACCTCCCAGAATCCTTCACTCTGGAATCCATCCTGGCTGAGTGATGGGTCACACCACCAGCAAGGACCCTGAGTCAGACCAACTGTGGGCCAAGCAGGAAGACTGGCCAGAGACAACCCAGGCAGGAACCTCACATACCCTGCTTGTTCCCCGCCCAGGCGACCCTTCCCAATAAAGGCCTTGCTTCGTCAGCGCGTGCATCTTCTAGGACAATTCATTGTCAAGAGTTAGACAAGAGCCCACTCTCGCGGGCCCTGGAAGGGGCCCTTCTTTCCTGCAACGCTTGGTCTAAGCTTGAGCTGCAAGGGAGGCTGGGAGAGTAAGTGTCTGGCTGTTGGTCTTGGGAGCTGTCCCTATGCCCTCCCCACACCAAGCAGGCGTGTCTCCTTGAATGGAAAACAGAACACAAGTAGAAAACCAATGAGATCATGGAAATTTCTAAATGATCTATCACTTGGTTTTAGTTTTTTCCCTTCTCTCGGATGCCAATCTTTGCTCCCCCGCCCCGATTCTCTCTTCTCACTTGAGATCAAATTAAGCTTTCAAAAGCTAGTCATTTTTAATGGGCTGATTGAGTGACTTCATTGACTTGAAAGAACTTTCTGCCAACTGCCTTTAATTGCTTTTTTTCCTTTTAAATAAAAGGTGCTTATACTCAGTTCTGGATCTGCTCCAAATTAAGTGATTATATGTTTTTGCCTCCACACTCTGTCTAATTTCTTCAAAGTAAATGGACTATTCACATCCCTGCCGAAAAGTAATGACCCGTTCGCAGAGGGGCACCTGCGATGGTGGGTGATTGCTTTCCTGGGGAGAGGTGAATTTTCCCCAGCAGGCGACTCCCTCAGAATCCGCATAAAAAGAGACAAACAAAAAAGGGAAAGGTAGAAAAAAAGATAAGGGAAACGGTTGGTCCCCAGGATGACAAACTAAGGAGCATTGTGACTGTGATTGAGCTGCTTTTCTGGGCTTTGGATTTGATTCATTAAGACATGGGGAGAGACTGAATACCTTTTCTGCAGAAGCTTTTAGGACAGACCTCTGAGGCTTGGGGAGAGGCCCAGCTCAAAGACACAGAGGTGGCCATGAAAAAAGGCATGATTGGGTCTATTTCTGGGGTCTCGAGAGGACATGAGGTCTCTGGACCCACACCAGTTTTCCTATGTTCTGTAGGAACAGCTTCTCATGGCTACAAACCGCTTGGAAATTCAGTTTCTGGGGCACCCCGAGAAGCAAAGATACAAGTTGCAATCATGAAATGGAATCTAGTTAGAATAAATTGCCCAGGCATGAAGGTGAATTAGCTACAGAGACGCTGACAGGCGGGGAAGGCTGGATTTGGTGATTGCCATCTGCTCAATTATCAGGGTGATAATTATCTGAAATGACCTTTAAGCCCATCTCTGGGTTAGTACAGAAGAGTGAATGTATTACCCAATCCATGAACTATGTGTGTGTGTGTGTTTAATGTTTGTGTCTTTGTTCAGTTTGAATGAAAGAAATTCAGAACAAATTGAGGTGAGCGTGCTTAGGAAACAAACTCCAATGGCTTTCCCTGGATGTGAGGGCTGTGATAAGAGGGGTGCAGGAGAAAAGAACCCGGGAAGGCAATGCGGAAGGAATGAGGAGGGAAAGAAGGGAGGGGGGAGGGAAAGGAGGAGGGAGGAAGGGAAGAAAGATAAAGAGAAAAAGAAAGAGAAAGAAGGAAGTGGCGGGCACATCCCTTTCTGCTCCATTTCAGTCCATCTCTACGCAAGATCTTGGTGCCCTCTGCAAACATCACCCCCCGGATGGCCTGGGTATTTTCTCTCTGCCTGGCTGTAGACTTCACCTGAGGACCAATTTTGAATGCAAGCTGTTGCTGGCTTTCTTTCCCTCCAGTGTTTTCAAGCCCCTCCTTCAGAGTCCGCGTTTCAGCTGTGACCCCAGCCCCCGCTCTGGGTCCCCACCTGTCCGCTGGGCATTTCTCCTCAGGGACCCTGGCTTGATCTCAAAATCAACAGGTCTCGATAATGGCAAACGGCCCCCGCCAGCCCACTTCCTGCCCACGTGTCTCCATCAATTGAATCACTGTCCACAGAGCCTGGAGACCCTCCTTTTCCTGTCTGCCGACTTCTGAATCCAATCACGCAGGAAGGTAATGTTCGCCTTCAAAATCTGTCATGAGTTCTTCCTTCTCTTAAAAAAAACCCTACCTTTTAATGGCAATCTAACACATATATGCAGTGAAATGTACTAACATCAAGCATACACCGTATGTGTGTGTGTGTCTGTGTGTGCACGTAACCATCACCCTATCAGAAAGCTCTGAACACTTCCACATTCCTAGAACCCTAACCCTGGGGCCTCCACCTAGTCCATCTCTGACCCGCAGAGTGACCGCCGACGTGCAGTCTGTCATCAGAGATGGGTTTTATCTGTCTCACGTTTTTCACGCCTGGGACCGCACCCTGAGTCCTTGCTTGTGTCTGGTGGCGTTCAGTCAGGGAAATTCTGTAAGTTATATCCAAGCTATTATTTTTCACAATCTTTTTAATATTAAAAATTGAAACATAGTTAAATTACAATGTTCTGTTAATTTTTGTTGTATAGCAAAGTGATTCGTTATACACATATATGTGTGTGTACACACACACACACACACATTCCTTTCTATATTCTTTTCCATTACGGTTTAGGGCATCAACGCGCAGGGACATTGAATATAGTTCCCTGTGCGGGACAGCCGGACCTTGCCGTCCATTCATTCTGAACGTGATAGTTTGCATCTACTAACCCAGACTCCCAGCCTGTCCCGCCCTCCTCCTCGGCCACAAGTCTGTGTCACGTTATTGTTATTGCCATTTAGTATTCCGTTGTATAATATGCCAAGCATTATTTGTCCATTCTGGCCTTGATGGGTGTTTTTAGTTTGGGGCAACTGCTGAGTTGCTCTGCGCAGCCCAGCAGACATTTCTGATGAACAGTTGCTAAGCAGGCAAATATCTCACAGGCAGTTTTCGTGGTGTGCGTGCTCAGTTGTCTGACTCTTGTGACTGCATGGACTGTAGCCTGCCAGGCTCCTCTGGCCATGGAATTTCCCAGGCCAGAACACTGGAGTCGGTTTGCCATTTCCTCCTCCACGGGAATCTTCCCAACCCAGGGATCGAACTCTCGTCTCCTGGATTGGCAGACGTCGTCTTTCCCACTGAGCCACCTGGGAGGACAGATAGCTTTAGTAGACACTAAGCAATTAGCCACGGTGGCTTTACCCGTTACACGCCCACCAGCAGTGTATCAAGGTTCCAGTTATTGCCCATGCTTGCCAACGTATGCATGGCATCGCCAGTCTTTTTTTTCCTTTTTTTTTTTCTTTTTCTTCCTTTTAAAAAAAATCTTAGCCATTCTGCTGGATCTATAATGGTATCTCATTGTGACTGTAATTTGCCTTTCCCTGCTGAAAATGCTTTTGTCTACTGATGGAGTAGTTGATATTTTCTTTTGTGAACCGTTCGAATCTGTGGCCCATCTTCTAATTGGATTGCTTATCTTTCTCTTCTTAACTTATATTTACACATGGCTCCTTTGTCAGACATATGCAAGGAGACTATCTCATCCATGTCTGTGTATTGTCTGTTCCCACCCTTAATGGTGCTTCTGATAAAGAGAAGGGTTTAGTTTTACTGAAGTCTAATGTCAGAATTTTCTTTCATGGTAAACCCCTTCGGGGTTATCTTTAAGAAATCTTTGCATGCTCCAGCATCCTGACGATAGTGTGCCGTGTTTTCTTTTTGTTTTTCCTATCCTGAGTAGATCTATGACCTATGACCTACCTCAAGTAAAATACTTTTGGAGTATGATGGTGAGGCAGTTGTCAGAATTTCCCGCTGAACTGCAGCGGTGTCCTTGTCAGGGACGAGGTGACCACCTAGGTGTGGGTCTGAGACTGGACCCTCTGCTCATCCACAGTGGTCCACTTCTCTCTCCCCGAATCGGTAGTACACTATAAACTCATGGCTACAGCTTTAGGGTACGTCTGTGTTCAGACCTCAGTTGGCCCAGACGACCTCGTTTTTCACAAAGTTTCTGTGAAACGAGCTCTTTAGTTTAGCAAGGCCAACGTCTCTTTTTCTTTGCCTCGTGATTTTTGCTTTCAAAAGTCAAAACAGAGGACTTCCCTGGTGGTCCAGTGGTTAAGAAACTGCCTGCCGATGCAGGGGACTTGGGTTCGATCCCTGGTCTGAGAAGATCCCTCAGGCCACGGAGCAACTAAACCCAGGTGCCACACCTCCGAGCCGGTGCTCCAGCGCCCGGGAGCCACAGCTACCGAGGCCCACGCACCCGAGAGCCCCTGTTCCGCAACAAGGGAAGCTACTGCAATGAGAAGCCCACACATTGCAGCCAGAGGGTAGCCCCGCTTGCCACAACTAGAGGAAGGCCACACAGCAACGAAACCCAGCACAGCCAAAAACAGATAAATAAATAGACAATCGAATAAAGCAGGAAACCCCACGAACACCCACAAGTGAAACGAGCAAGCCTTGACCTCTGCGTCTGGGGCTGGGGCCCACCCACACGGTCCCCCCTCCCTGCTCGTCTCCATTCATTCACTCAGTCATGTGTTTATTCCTCGTCTATCTGTTGAGCGTCTGTGCCAGGCCCCGTGCAACGTGCCAGGGAAACAGCGGTGAGCAAACAAGCAGACGTGGCCCCCTTAGAGCTTCCCGTTCAGAGGAAGAGACAGGTAAGAACGCAAACCACGAGTGAGGAGTGTCACTATATTGTAAACAAGGGAACAGAATTTGGTGAAACACACCAACAAAAGGAAAATGCCTTATATAGGTGCTCAGGGCATATCTCTCAAGTAAAGACCTGCAGGATGAGACCTGTTCTGTAAAGAATAGACTGTCCTGAGCAGGAGAAAAAGCAGGTTCAAAGGTCCTGAGGCCGCAGTTCACTGCTGCCTGTGTTCTAAAAACTGAAGACAAGTAAATACAGTTGCAGTGAAATTAAAAAAAAAAATTGATCCCCTCTTCAGTTACATTTTCTTCTACTACATAATCAATTCCTTTTTTTTTTTTTAAGATTTTTTTGATGTGGACGATCTTTAAAGTCTTTATTGAATTCGTTAAAGTATTGCTGTGTCTTATGTTTTGGTTTTCTGGCCGAAAGGCATGTGGGGTCTTAGTTCTTCCTGCAGGGATGTTTCTTAAGTGATGGATTCATCTGGAACTGGTTTCTGCTGTGGTTGTTAAGTCCCCTGAGCATCAGGGCTGGGTCTGGTAAATTTTTGGAAGTTTTTGGAATTTCTCAAATAATTTACCATAGCCGGGAGATCACCGGGGGGGGGGGGGGGGGCAATGAGGACATGTTCGTGGAAGGGAACTGTCAACACCTTGTCAGAAACTTGAGGCCGTGACTTGGAAGGCTGCCAAGTCCACCTTTGGCTTTTCCCATGGGCAAATGATTTTTCTTAAGTGTCGTAAAGAGAAAGAAATGAAATTAATAACCCCACAGGAGCCTGCCCCAGGGCTTATGGCTTATATTTAAAGATTTAACATCACTTGTTTATCACGACTTCATTAATTTATGAGCTTATGGCGCTCTTAGTTACCTAAGACCCTTTTAGGAACATTGTACGACGTGAACAAACAAGTAAATAATTACAATGATAATGTCGTCTGAACCAGAGGCCCGTGAAAATTAAGCATTGGCTGTCGCAGGCTATTTAGCGGACTGACCGCAAACCACTGCTTCCTTGTTAATGAATTCAATCACGGAAAACTTCAGAGGTGTCAGAAATAAAACACAGCACTTGGAGGAGAATTTCGTATAGTTAATGACATGTTGAGGCTTCCCTTGTGGCTCAGTAGGGGTAAAGAATCCGCCTGTCAACGCAGGAGATGAGGGTTCGATCCCTGGGTGGGGAAGATCCCCTGGAGGAGGAAACGGCAGCCCACTGCAGTCCTCTTGCCTGGAGAATCCCATGGACGGAGGAGCCTGGCGGGCTGCGGTCCACGGGGTCGCAGGGTCAGACTCCACCGAGCGACTGAGCGTGCAGGCAGCAATGGCGTCCGTATCCTGGCAACGACGGCCGACGCACTGCGTGTACGCCACGGGAGGACCTGACGCGGTGCTGGAGGCGGGCCGCAGAGGCAGACACGTGTCTCCCACTCACCGCTCTGCCATCCCTGCTGGCTGTCCAGAGGCAGTCACTGAATACCCCCAGGCCCGGTTTCTTAATCCATAAAGGTATAATTTCAGTCACTCCCCTTGCTGGGGTTGCTGTGGCCTTGAAATGGTTTAATGGGGTCTGTTGGCTAAACCTGATCTCTACCCATACAGCCTGTGAGCTAAAAATGATTTTTACATTTTTAAGTGGTTGGAAACCCCACCCCCCCGCCAAAAAAACCCCCAAATAAAGCAAACAGAAGAATAATCTTTCATGGCACGTGCGCTTCCCGGGTGGCCCGCTGGGTTAGAAGCCGCCCGCCCAGGCAGGAGACACGGGCTGGATCCCACGTGCCGCGGAGTAACTAAGCCCGTACACCACAGCTGCTGATGCTGGCCTGTCCCGAAACCCAGGCTCCACGACAAGAGAAGCCACTGCAATGAGAAGCCTGCACTTCACGACTAGAGAGCAGCCCGGCGCAGCTAGAGAATAGCCCAAGCAGCAATGAAGACTCAGGACAGTCGGAAACAAACAAATAAAATTATAAAGAAATTTTTCGTGGCAAGTGAAATTCAAATTTCAACGTCTGTACATGTATCGCCGGCTTACATGTCATCTCTGGCTGATTTCAGACTACACAGCAAAGACGGGTATTTGGACAGAGACCATGCGGCTGCCAAAGCCTAAACTACTTTTTACCAAACCCAGAGGCCCTGCCATTTGAAGCTCCTAGCCAGCATCTTGCTGACACTTAAGCTGAATTTCTCCTGACAAATCTCCTTCATGCCACTCAAAGCTATAACCAATGTTAACGGACAAGTCATGTTGTGAGTGTATAATTATCATCAACCCAATAAAGGGTAAGAATCACATCAGGGAAAAAAAGATAAACTTTAGAAAAATATATGTATGTTCTCTGCATATGGATTTAAATAGAAATTTAACTGTGAATTCCAAAATTTTATGTATTCAATAAATCGAGTTCAGTAGGGTGTCTATTTTTCAATGGTTGCTCACTAAATGTGTATCTTGTTAATAGTCATATTTCCCGCTAAATAAATCACAATGAAACATTCCATTGTTTCAGGCCCGCCTTTCTAACTCATCCTAATAGCTTTTTTTTGCTGCATCATTTAGCAGTTACCTGTTGCAGCTGCTGGAACTTCATCTAGAAGTTACCTTCCAGGCTTGCTAGATTTCAAGGTTATGAGGTGGAGAAAGTGGTCACTTCTGGTATTTTTGTGCCACACTTTTTATTTGTGGGGTTTTCTTGATTTGCAGCAATGCTACCTGGTCCTAAAAGACCTTCAAAGGTGGGTATCCCTGGGGTGCGTCTCTGTGATGCTCTGAACTGTAGTGGCCTTGCCGTAAGGCAGGGCTGGGAGGTTTCTCCTTCTTTTCCTGAAATATCGGTGTTGGGTAGCTCATGGGCTTCTGCTGGAAGTCTGAAATTCTATGATCCCAGGCTTTCCAAAAATAGGTTCACGGCTGTTGCCTTTCAGCAATTTTGAGGATGTGGGGCTCATTTTAAAGAAACAGTGGTTGTGCCACTCTGGACATTTATGTCCTTAGAAGGGTAATTTTCTTAATGTATATGCTCTCTGGGGTTTTGGTACAGATAAGGAAGCCTTTTTAGATCTCAGATTTCTGACCAGCCAAAAATGGTTTTAAGACGCTCGTGGTTACACAGTTCAAGATGCTGGAATTTCTACTACAGAAGAATCACTGTCCCCGTTCCCACACGACTTACAACTCAGAGGGAGAGAAAGGCTCTGGATGGGCTTTATCTTCAAGAATAAACTATGGACAGAGGTGTGGAAGCCTGGCTGTCTCGGACAAATCAGAGAACATAAGAGCACTCAACAAGCTGTCGATAAAGAAGCACCCTGGGACTTCCCTGGTGGTCCAGTGGCTAAGACTCCGAGTTCCCAAAGCAGGGGGCTGGGTCCAATCCCCAGTCAGGAAACTGGATCCTGCCCGCGCTCAGTTGTGTCCGACTCTGCGACCTCACGGACTACAGCCCGCCAGGCTCCTCTGTCCATGGGATTCTCCAGGCAAGAGGACTGGAGCAGGCTGCCATTTCCTACTCCAGGAAATAAGACCCGGCAGAACCAACAAACAAATAAATAAGTCAATGAGCAAGCATCATTGGCTTCCGTGTACACCGACTTGTTCAGCCCCTAGTGAGGCAGGACTGTGCTGAATTTCTGGGATCTGGGACTTTGTCACCAGACCCAGTTGGTTTTTCCCCAGTGCTCAGCAGGTCAAGATGCTGAGACAATGAGTGAGGTCTGTGGCAAAGAGTGGGGTTATGCACAAGGAAGCCAAGTGAAGGGGTGAACGGGTCCCAGACCAGGCTCCCTGAGGCCCAGGGGTGGGGTATTCACGGGATGAAGAATAAAGAAGCAGAGTGGTCAGAAGTGTGGGGTGCGTGGGGAGAAGTAATGGGAAAAAGTGTGGTTATGGTTGTTCTGTGCAAGTGCAACTGACTCACAGACCTCAGCACCTTACCCCGATGATAAGTCTCACTTCACCAATTGGAATCTTTCAAAGGATGATGCTTGAACCACCCCCGAAGAACGCTCACCTTTTTAACTTCTAAGCTCTTAGCTCCCGTTTAATCCCTTACAAGTCACAGAAACAGGAATGAAAAACAGGAGTTCAGTGGTCAGGGCGGCTTTGTGCTGGGAGCATCAGACCCTCATGGCTGTCTTCCCCAATTAGAACGTTTTCTGGACAGTCTGCTTGAGAACCAGGTCATAACCTGTTCATCTTTTTCCATCTGGGAAAGCCCACTGATTCTGTGTCTGTGTTTCAGTGTTTTAAAAAAAAGTCCCTGTTGTATCAATTCAACTTTCGATTCAACTCTGGAAAGAGTGAATTTATCCAGAGAAAGTGTGTGTTAGTTGTTCAATCATGTCCGACTCTTTGCGACCCCAAGGACTGTAGTCCACCAGGCTCCTCTGTCCATGGAATTCTCCGGGCAAGAATCCTGGAGTGGTTGCCATGCCCTTCTCCAGGGAGTCTTCCCAACCCAGAGATGGAACCCAGGTCTCTTGCATTGCAGGCAGATTCTTAACCGTCTGAGCCACGAGGGAAGCCCTATTATTCAAAGAATATGCAACATAATGACATTAGTTTCCTATGTGTGTTTGTGGTTCAAGTCGTTTATCATGTTCAAGAACCAACCAATGGATTGGAGAGATGGGAATTAACTTGGCCCTTGATTTTTTTAAAATGTATAAATCCACTGAAAACAAAAGGTACAAAAGTGGCGCACGGGAGTTTTCAGTTTTCTAAAACTGGAGACGGATGGAGCCGTCTGGAGCTGATCGGAGGGGCTGGTCTCTGGCTGGCTCAGTGAAAAAGGTCCCCTTTTGATCAAGCAGGGCTGATGTCTGTCCTGTTGGGGGAGCGGATGTTTACTGTGCTGGAGAAGAGCACACAAAAGAAGACTGTGTCCTAATAGATGAGAGATGGTCACAGGGCGCAGTTCAGAGACGGGGTCTGTGAGCGCCACAGCTGGCTGCGGCGTCAGCAAGGGCTACGTGGCCACCCCGCTCTCCTCAAGGGCCTGATGGTCTCCGGGAAGGTGGTCTTCGTGAGTCCAGCCCTCCTCCACCAGCGCTCAGACACCACGGCCAGTGCCCTTCCCAGGTCACTCCTAGGCTTTGGTACTTAAGACCGAGTTCCATTTTGTAAATGAGTTCATTTGTGTCATTCTCTTTTTTTTAGGCTCTACATATAAGCAATATGATATGATATTTGTGTTTCTCTGACCTCATTTGGCATGATCATCTCTAGGTCCATCCATGTTGCTACAGACGCCATTATTTCATTTTTTTAATGGTTGAGAAATACCCCATTGTGTATACATACCACATCTTTCTTCATCCATCCATCTGCTGATGGACATTTGGGCTGCTTCCATACCTTGTGAATTGTAAACATTGGGAGGCATGTATCTTTTTGAATTATGTATAGTATAGGAAACTATACTCCATTATTTTGTAAATAATTCCTTCCTATAAAGGAAAAGAATTTGAAAAGGAATATATATTCAGCTACCTGTATATATATATATATTCAGTTATATATAGATAAGAATATATATTACTTAAAAAAATTTTATACATGTATGTGCATATGTGTATATATATACTATATATATATATTATATATATATATATGCTTTTCTGGTGGGTCAGTGGTAAAGAATCCACCTGCCAATGAAGGGAGACACAAGTTCAGTTCCTGGGTCGGGAAGGTCCTCTGAAGAAGGAAAAGGCAATGCACTCTAGCATTCTTGCCTGGGAAATCCTGTGGACAGAGAAACCTGGAGGGTTACAGTCCATGGGGTCACAAAGAGTAGGACACAGCTTACTGACTAAACAACAACAACTACACACACACATTTTATATCCCATGGACAGAGAAGCCTGGCGGGCTGTAGTCCGTGGGGTTGCAAGAGTCGGACATGACTTAGCAACAGAACCACCACAGACACACACACACACACGTATAACTGAAGCACCCTGCTATACACCCGAAGCTAACAAAACATCGTAAATCAACATAGTACTTCCAATTAAAAATAAACTTAAAAGTACTGAAAGGAGAAAAAAGAAAAAAAGACTGTGCTATAACCGGTAGGACTCATAACCACCTCCTCAGGAAATACTCACAGGGCCTGATTGTGAACATGCTGGTGGCTCAGACGGTGAAGAATCCGCCTGCAATGCGGGAGATCTGGGTTCAATGCCCGGGTTGGGAAGACCTCCCGGAGGAGGGCATGGCAACCCACTCCAGTATTCTTGCCTGGAGAATCCCCCATGGGCAGAGGAGCCTGGTGGGCTACAGTCCATGGGGTCGCAAGAGTCGACACGCCGGAACACACGCGCAGGATGACCCCTGGCCTCAAGGGCTTTGTATGCGCCTAGGGAAGACTAGGCAGGACCACAACAGGCACTGGGCGAGGTGGCACGGGGCATGCGTCAGCAGAGAGCTGTGAGGGCTGCGGGAGTCTGGGAAGGTGGCGCCGACGGCTCCCTATGTGCAGAGTCTGTGTGGATGGAGACTCTTCCTGGGAGATTACAGGAGGGCACAGCTGAGCAGGGTGAAGGTGTCTCGTTAGGAGACGACCTGGAGGGCAGAGGGCAGCTCTGACTGATGAGCCCTCACTCTGGCGTCTGAGCGACGGGAGGATGGCGCTGCTGTAACCAAGACAGGAGCCCAGTGAGAGCTGGGTGTGGGGCGGGCTGAGAGTGCTGTTTTTCCAGCCCCAGGAAGGTGGGAAGCCTGCTAGGCAGCGGTCAGGGGGGAGGAGGCAGGGTTCTGAGTCCGAGGGTTGGGAAAGGACGGGGCTGGGGATCTGTGTACATCTGGGGCCATGGGCTTCCGCCTGGAAGAGGTGATACTAGGGGACAGAGGCCCGGAGCCTGGAGGGAGGGAAGAGGAAGCAGCAGCAAAAGGAGCGGGGTGGTTCAGCCAGAGACGTGGGAAGGAAGCCCAGAGGGTTTGGGCTGAATCCAAACGAAGGAAGTGGCTGGGTGAGAAGGGGTGATCGGCTGTACCAGGTGTTGCGACTGGAACACAGGTAAAGACCCTGATGCTGGAAAGACAGGGCGGGAGAAGGGGGCGACGGAGGACGAGATGGTTGGATGGCATCACCGACTCAATGGACGTGAGTGTGAGCAAGCTCCGGGAGACGGTGAAGGACAGGGAAGCCTCGCGTGCTGCAGTCCGTGGGGTCACAAAGAGTTGGACAACCGAAACAAAGAGGATGAAGACCGGACACTGGGGTGCCGGATTCAACGGTGTCAAATTCTTGCTGAAACCGACAATGGGCAGCTGAGATGGAATGGCCTGTAAGCTCTGACTGCCGTCTGCCGGAGAGATGTCAGGAGGAGGGGAGGGCAGCGCTTCCAGAAGCAGCATCAGGACCAATGGGCGATGGTTTTACAAGAAAGCGCACAAGGCAACTGGGCCACCACGTCGGCTCCTCGTCCACAGGGAGCGCCCCTCCATGGGGCCTGGTCCCAGGAAGCTGGGTCCGTGCGTCTGAGGGTGTCCACCCTCGAGGAGGGCTGCACGAGACGACACACGGCGTCACTCGCCGCTCTCAGACTCCCTCACTCGCCTGGCCGTGGGCGCCCTAACAGCGGGTCGGGCTCACATAATCCGAGCGAGTGAACGCACCTCGTCCCAGGGGTAGCATCCGGGCAGACGGACGCTCCTGCAGCAGACAGCGCTTCCTGCGGTGTCCTTTCTCTTCTCACAATGGTATTTACACTCCTGGCTCCTCTTTTTACAATGCTGAATACAAGCCAAGTCCCCAGAGAAGTCCCAGAATTCTTCATAGGATCAATAAGCAAAATTCAAAGAAAACTGTCTAAAGGAAACCTGCGTGGGAAGCAGGGCCTCCCCGCGGA
Source organism: Alces alces (assembly GCA_015832495.2). Lineage (NCBI taxonomy): Eukaryota > Metazoa > Chordata > Mammalia > Artiodactyla > Cervidae > Alces > Alces alces. The sequence continues at coordinate 37,956,873 of JADEYB020000015.1, forward strand.
GAGGAAACACATGTTCTTAAATGAATAATGATCGTAAAACTCATTCCTGAATCGAGCTGCGCTGGGTGTCAAAGAGAATAGAAGGCCTAGAAAACTTTGTTTAAATGAAAGGAACATTCAGAGGAGTGGGTGAGCACCATCTCTGGAGGGGAGAAAAGCCATGATGTCGCCTTCAATTAGAAGGAGACTGGAATTTTGAGAAAAACGTTTGGTGTTCGGTACCATTTTTCACCACTGTTACTTTATATTTTGGCCAGAATGATTCACCTTTCTGGCATCAGTCTTTCATTTTCTTCAAGGTGTATGTGTATGTGTGTGCGCGTGTGTGTGTGCTAAGCCCATTTAGGTGTGTCTGACTCTCTGCAACCCTATGGACTGCGGCCCACCAGGCGCCTGTGTCCACAGGGGGTCTCCAGGCAAGAACACGGGAGGGGTTGCCACGCCCTCCTCCAGGGGATCTTTTGGACCGAGGCATCAAACCTGAGTCTCTCACATCTGTTGCATTGGCAGGCGGGTTCTCTACCACCAGCACCACCAGGGAAGCCCTCGAGGTGTGAATCACAGTTTAAAATGATCGCTTTACGTAACAGCAATATGTTTCTTGTCTCCGCTTCTTGAAGACTGAAACCTCCCCTGTCTTGTACGTTGACTGGTGATTAACAAATGCTCAAGAGGAGTTTGTTTACCAACCCTGACTTTCTATGGCTGGGGCTATGACACCAACCTACTTCACCAGTGTTTGGGAGTTGCTGTTATCTTTGGGATGGACCCTAATTTAAATAGATGTTCGGGATTTCCCTGGTGGTCAGATGGTTGAGAATCCGGATGCCAATTCAGGGGACATGGGTTCCAGCCCTGGTCCGAGAAGATGGCACATGCTGAGGGGCCACTAGGCCCCGTGTGCCACAACTACGGAGCCCAGGTGCCCTGGAGGCTGTGCTCCCAACCAGAGAAGCCTCCGCGACGGCAGAAACCAGCCTGTGTGCTGCAACGAGAGAGGAGCCCTTACTCATCGCAGCTAGAGAGGGCCCGTGCAGAGCAATGAAGAGCCAGCGCAGCCCCAAATAAGTAAATAAAAAAGAAATTCATTAAAAAAAAAAAGGATGCTCACTATCAGACAACAACCATCACCAGCTCCCTTCCTTTTTACTTTCCATTTTGGAAAATGGAAAATGACCAGATGTTTGCTTTCCCAGTTTTCTTTCTTTGCCACAAAGGGATTGTCATATATCACAGTCCCAAGGGAACGTGCTGAAAAACTTCAACAAAAGCTCTTCTGTTGGTGGTGATAAAAGAGAATTACTTCAGAAAACCACCTTTGCAACTGCACCCTTTGCTTCCTGCTGTGGAACACAGCCATGATGTCCGGAGCTGCGGCAGCCATTCTGTGGCCGTGAAACAGGAAGCACGAGGTCAAAAAGCTCACATCGTGAAGATGAAAGCAGCAAAGGATGGAGTGATCCTGGACTCTCGACAACTCTTTAATGCTAAGGGCAGCCACCACCTATCTGTTTGCTGAGAGAGTAAAGCTTCCGTGAGTTGAGTTCTCTGCTACTTGCAGCTAAGGTGATGTAAACGAGACCGTAACAAGTACACAGCATCACGACACACGGGGTTTTCCAGACAGCTCCCAGGATATTAATGAGTCACGTTCATGGCTGATTCTGATCTTTTCCATGCCTAGGGCCAAACAGAGTGAGGCACAAATGAGTTCACTAACTTGATTAAGCTCAGCTAGTGAGGACTGGGACACCAGAACTTGGATTCAAACCCAAGTGTCCCAATTTCGAGACTGCTAGTTCCTCCACCCACTGGAAGGAGATGAAGGCAGGGCAAGCCAGAAGGGTTGGATGCACACAGACTTTAACAGACTTACAGGAAGGCATGGTTTTTCAAGGCATGGTTTACTTAATGACAGCTACCTGTAAAGAGATCTGTAAGTTGTGTGATTTGGTGATAAAATACATGTTACTTTTAAGAAATTTTAGAAGTGATAAATGTCAAAGAGACGTTCTCCCAAAAGATATTTGCTCACGATTCACATCATGTAGGTACCTGGACATAAACACTGGCTGGACTTGGTTGTTGTTCAGTCACTAAGTTGTGTCCGACACTCTGTGGCCCCATGCGCCACAGCACGCCAGGCTTCCCCGTCCTTCACTGTCTCCTGGACTTTGCTCAAACTCATGTCCATTGAATTGATGATGCTATCCAACCATCTCATCCTCTGTCATCCCCTTCTCCTCCTGCCCTCAATCTTCCCCAACATCAGGGTCTTTTCCAATGAGCTGGCTATTCACATCAGGTGGCCAAAGTATTGAAGCTTCAGCATCAGTCCTTCCAGTGAATATTCAGGGTTGACTTCCTTTAGGATTGACTGGTTTGACCTCCTTCCTGTCCAAGGGATTCTCAAGAGTCTTCTCCAGGACCACAATTTGAAAGCATCAATTCTTCAGCAGTCAGGTAGACTTTGGCCCTCTAATAAAACACTCACTACTTTATTTCTTGCTGACTGATTCTACAAAGGAAATATATCACAGTGAAATTCACATTCATTGGCATGATATATCTAGAACAATTATTTAAAAGTTTATGACATGCTATAATCAGCTAGGATACTTTACAAGTAACTGAAAACTTGATTAAATAAATAGGATGTTTAGGACAATCAGGGGCTTCCCAGGTGGCGCGTTAGTAGAGAATCTGTCTGCCAATGAAGGATACAGAAGACTCAGGTTCAATCTCTGGGTCGGGAAGATCCCCTGGAGGAGGAAATAGCAACACACTCCGGTATTCTCGCTTGGAAAATTCCATGGACAAAAGAGCCTGGCAGGCTACAGTCCATGGGGTCGCAAAGTCAAACACAACTGAGCACATAGGCTCTCTTCAGTTCAGCTCAGGACAATCAGAGTTAACGACACAGGCATTTAGTCTCTCTCACTGGAAGAAGTCCTTCCAAGACTGGGTATTTCAGTGGAACCATGAAGACATCACAAGCTTGGGTCCTTTCTCTCTTCCTGCTCAGGAGTCCTCAGCTTTCTTCCTCAGGTGATTTTCCTCATGGTCACCACAGGGCTACCAAAGCTCCAGACATCACACCTTTACCCCCTCATGTCCAAAGAATAGAGAGGACTTGATTCATGCCCTGCTTGACCAGGGACTTTCTTTCAGTAGATCTCCTCTGATGACCCCCTGACAGGAGTTGGGCCAGCCTAGCTACAAGGGAGGCTGGAATGCACGTGTTTTTCACTTTTAGCTGCTGTGGTGGGAGGTGGGCTCTGCCCTCTGGGAAGAGGATGGAGCACGGAATGACAAAAAGTCTACTCCAAGGGCTCATCTGCACAGGGCAATATTGTGAATCCACATCAACATGCTGGGAAAGGAACAGTCTTCATGAAACTGAATCTCAGAATGTGGTGTGATCACTCTCTCTCCACAGGATGGCGTTGCAGGGAAATTATTCTTCGTGAAATCTTTCAATCGTGTGCTTCCATTTGAGGCGTCCGGACCCAGTCAAGGACTCCTGCTGGTAACCTTGTACATTCTTCTCCCTTCTTTTCAAAAAAGGTTTTTAAGTTAAAATGAAATTTCCCTCCTATCAATGTCTCCCAGTCCTCCTCCCTAGAAGCAGCCTCTGTTACCAGCTCCCTGTTATCTTTTGAGAAATATTCTTCGAACTGGCAAGCACACACACATGGACATCACAAAATGATGCCTCAGTGTGTGAACTTCAACCATAATGGCTCTTAAAAGCTACAGCACTTAAAAAAAAAAAACCCACAAACCTTTCATTTATTTCTTTCAAACTTTAAACTTTCTACTTTGTATTGGAGTATAGCCAATTAACAACATTGTGGTAGCTTCAGATGAACAGCAAAGTGACTCAGACATGTATGCATCCATTTTCTCCCAAACCCCCTCCCGTCCAGGCTGACACGTAACATTAAGCAGACTTCCCTGTGCTGTACGGGGTGTCCCTGCTGGTTTTCCATTTTAAATACAGCGCTGTGTACTGAACCTTCCCAAACTCCCTAATCATCCCTTCCTCTCGGCTGTCCTAAGTTCATTTTCTAAATAAAAGTTACAGCGCCTTTTTAAACAATGACCCCTGTGTGCATGTGTGTGTACACTTGCGTCATGACTTTTTCATCAAAAGCACACCAAATAAACATGCTACAAAGATGCCATATTTAGACATGCCAGTTTCAAGCAAGGTCAGAAAACTTACTTTATACAGTTTCTCATTGGAGAACAACTGTATAAATTATAATAAATTTTAATTGCATACCAACATATTTTGCTTTCCTGTATTCACCAGCTGAGTGGGATGGAAGGTCTTATTTTCAACTAGCCTTTGGTGTGTTGTGTGGAAGCCGTATTTCCACATTTCAGCTTTGAACAGTTCTCATGTTTTGCCTTTATTTTGCCCTCAAGGTGATTTTATGCATCATTACTTTATTTTTAAGTTCACTTTGAGTCACCAGGCGTCCCAGAAGGTTGAAAAATCGGTGAAGAAAGTGCTGAAAGAAGACAAAAGAGCAAATACACTAAAACTTTATTACACACTTTATTTTATGGACAAATTGTATCTATTTACTTTAAGAGTGTTACTCTTTATAACTGGGTTTTCCTTGTTCAATTTGTATTTTATCTGTGGAAACTGTTTGGATATTTGGGTCCAGGATGGAACACATCACAATTTTTACTGTGAATAACAGAAACATTTGTTCACCTAATAGCTTTTCACTCAGGGGCAGGGCTTTTCAGAAGTAAATGAAGATTGCTAAGTGAGGTATAGATTTTATAGATAGATATTGCTCCTTAAACCCACAAAAACTATACATTTTACCTCTCTGCTCTTAACCACTTCCTGATTTATTCACTTGGCTGAAATAATGGCCCCCCCAAAACAATACTGACATCATAAATCTCTGACCATTATTATTATGCTTACGTATACGATGTATTAATTAGTTGTGTATGTAGTGGAGTTTGATTTTTTTAATTGAAGTATAGTTAATTCACAGTGTTGTGTTAATTTCTGCTGTAGAGCAAAGTGATTCAGTTTCATATATATACTCATGCACACATTCTTTTTCATATTCTTTCCCACTGTGGTTCATCACGGGATACTGACTACAGTTTCCTGTGCCGTACAGTAGGACCTTGTTGTTTAACCATCCTGTATCTAACAGTCTGCATCTGTCAACCACAAACTCCCAGTCCATCCCGCTACCCACCCACCAGTCTGTTCCATGATCCTGTTTCCATGGCATAGATGGGTTCATTTGCGTTATTAATATATTTTAGATTCCATATGTAAGTGATATCATATGGTGTTTGTCTTTTTCTTTCTGACCTACTTATAATAATCTCTAGTTGCATCCATGTTGCTGCAAATGGTGTTATTTTGTTCTTTTCATGGCTGAGTAGTATTCCATTGCACATATGTACCACGTCTTCTGTATCCATTCATCTGTTGCTGGGCACTTAAGTCGTTCCCATGTTTTGTCTATTGTGAATCGTGCTTCTGTGAACATAGGGGTGTGTGTATCTTTTTGGATTAGAGTTTTGTCTGGATATATGCCCAGGAGTGGGACTGATGAATCATATGGTTGTTCTATTTTTTGTTTTCTGATAAACATCCACACTGTTTCCCACAGTGGCTGTACCAACTTACTTTACCACCAGTGGTGTAGGATAGTTCCCTTTTCTCAGAGTTTGATTTTAAAGTCACCACGTGTGGTCTGGGTAACGTTGTGTTTAGAAATGTCCCATCTACGTGATGGTGAGTTTGATGTGTCCACCTTCAGGGCTACAAGACCCAGGCATCTAAGCAGACACAAATCCAGGTGTTGCTCCAGAGCTCTGGGAGGAAGTGGGAACAACGCGCAGTCAGCTGACTTCTGTAAAGGTGATGATCCTCCCCCGTCTGGCTGAAGGCCTAAGAGCACAACCCTGAGATTTCGTGGAGAAGAGCTTCTGCCTCACAACTGTGGCATCAACTCCTACCTGAGTTTCTGGCCTGCTGGCCTCTCCTACAGATTTTAACTTGCCCATCTCCACAATTATGCCAGGCCATTCCTTAAAATAAGTATTCTAAATCAATGTATCTTATGTAATTGTAATTTGCATAATCAATACTTGCACATATATATTATTTGTAACACTTTGTAATTGTAAGTATATTAATTGCATTATATATTCTACAATGCATATATATAGTAATATACACATAGTTGATACACGGTTTCAGGTATATACAGAGTGGTTAGAGTGCACAGGCTGAAAAAACAACTGTCTATAAACGTGAGGATCACACCCACTCACAGCTGATGACGCCCACAGTACCAAGGCGGATGTGTGCAGGATGCGGCTATACTGCATCCCAACTTGGCCGCAACCATCTGTTGAGTTTCTGCACACTTGTGGGCGGAGCTGGGCTCTGGAGTGTCACAGTGACCAAGCAGCAAGGGCAGGGAAAGCATCTATGCGGAGGTTTCCAGGTAACAGAGTCAGGAGCCCCCAGCCCCGGGATTCCTGCAACCCCTAGACCACAGCCTAGACAAGCAGCCCCTTGTCACCCCCCGTCTGAGCTCCTCCGCAGTGAGGAGCTGGGGAGACCTGAGAAGTAGAGCGCCCCCAAAGCCTACAGCCTGGCATCTTCTGGCAGGCTTTGCTGAACATGTCCTTTGAGCTTATTACAGAAAATGTCAACTTCTAAAAGATATATGTGTCCGAGAACTCATTTTATCAAACTTCAAACCCAGTCCTCTGCAGAGCTACTTCAGGGACTAAATTAATACATGGCAACCCTGAATCATTCTCACAGGTCTCTGTCCCCAACGAACAATGACAGCAGTGACAGTTTCTGCCCTGTGACAAGTCACACAAAGGGGGCACCCATCTCAGCCTGGCACACGGGGAGAGAGCAGGCAAAAGGTGGAGGAAAAGGACAGACACTCCAATTCCAGGCAGAGATAAATGCATGAGCACGGGCTCCTCAAATGTTCCAGAAGCTGCCAGGATGTCAAAGCAAGCGGTGCTTCTTAAAAGCTCCCAAAGGTTTCCTTTCTTTAAAAAAAAATGCCTGTTATTTACTTACTGGGCTGCACGGGGTGTTAGTCTTGGCACACAGGATCTCTCATCGAGGTGCGTGGACTCCAGTTACGCCCTCGGGCTCAGTCATTGCAGCATGCGGGCTCAACTGCCCCATAGCTTGAGATTTTAGTTCCCCGATCAGGGGTGGAACCCACCTCCCCTGCATGGCAAGATGGATTCTCAGCCACTGGACCACCAGGGAAGTTCCTACATGTTTCTGACCAGGTACGGAAATGGGCAGTGATTTGGAAATAGCTCATATGGAAAAAAACCCTACAGTTTTTTTTTTTTTTCTACTCGGTACAAACGGCCACCTCTCTTTATCTTGGACCTGTATGTGAAAATGCTGACCAGCCTGCCTCTTTCCTGTCTCTGGCAGCAGCCTAACTGGGCCACGTTCTTCTCTTCGGGAGAGGGAAGTATTTATACTCCTTGGGGTAAAGGGAACAGTTAGACAACACCGGCCGCAGGTCACGAGCAGGTGAAGCAAAGGGAAACGGGCACTGCGCCTCGCAGGATGTGGAGGGAAGTGGGTGCGGGGTCCGCCAACTGCAGAGGGCAGTGCTCGCTGGGAAAGGGAGAGACCATAAACGGCGCCTGCCGCATCCTCAAGAAACCGTCCAGGCACAGGACGAGCCGGCGCCTCAGACTCTTTGCCTTCCCGTTCTGCCAAGACGCCTGCCGTGGGGCTTCCCACCCCACGGGCGCCCCTCACCACGCTCTGCCCAAGTGGAAGGACCTGTGGCCCCTCCTCTAGAGCGAGGTCCAGCCGGGTGCAGCCCCGACCAGCGGGGGACAATGGAGAGGATGCTCTGTGACTCCCAAGGCTGCCGCACGAGAACGCCATCCTGTCCTCGGGCCTCAACCTTGGAGTCCAGCCGCCATGGGTGGGAGCGAGCATATGGAGAGGAACCAGGACCCAACACCCGCCCCCACCCAACCACACCCCCGGCTGGCTCCCTGCCGACCACCAGGCAGCACCAACTTGCCAACCCTGTGAATGTGCCACCTTGAAAGTGGACCCTGTGGTCCCCCATTGAACTGCCTGAACTAAAGCTCTTTGGAGCAGAGATGAGCTGTCTGAACCCTGTGGATTGTGAGCAAAATAAATAAATGTTACAGTACTATGTTTTGGGGTGGTTTGTGGGGCAGTCATAGATGATCCATTTTGAAATTAACCTCTCTCTTGCCACAAATCCACCTCTCATTCCATGCCCTCTTCTTGTAGTTTCGCACAGGCTCTTCCATCAAGGCATAGGACCTGCGTCCCCCCCACCTCGAAACTGGGACTGCTTGTGACTAGTCATCAGTGACACTAAAAAGTGAAAGTCTTAGTCACTCAGCTGTGGCCGGCTCTCTGTGACCCTGTGGACTGTAGCCCGCCAGGCTCCTCTGTCCATGGGATTCTCCAGCCAAGGACACAGGAGTGGGCAGCCACTCCCTTCTCCAGGGGATCTTGCCGACCCAGGGATAGAACCCAGGTCTCCTGCACTGCACGGGATTCTTTACAGTCTGAGCCCCAGGGAAGCCCCTAAGGGACAGTGTCTGACCCCTGAGCCTAGGTCCTGAAAGGTGACACAGCTTCCTGCTGGTCCTCTGCGGGCGCTCACTCGTGGCACCCAGCTGCCAGGCCATGAGGAGGCCAACTAGCCCCGGCAGAGTCCCCATGGCGAGGTCACCCAGGCGGTCCAGCCACTAGCACCAACTTCCAGACGCACAAGCAAAGCTGACTCTGTGTGTGTGCTGTCCAACAGGGAAGCCAGTGGTCACAGGTGGTTATTCACATCGAGATTAACTGGACCTAAATAAAGTTTAAGATTCAGTTCCTCTGCTGCACTTGCCCCTATCTCAGGTTCCCAAAGGCCACATGTCCATGGTTATCATCTAGAAGTTTTACCTTCCACGCTTATTCCCATCTACACATGGTGGGTGTTTTTTTTTTTTTTTGAACAAATTAGGATTATACTCCGTATCTAGTTGTGATCTGTTTCTCTCGCTTAAATACATATTCCACTTTCCGTGCAATTTTCTTCTAATTCAAACGAACTTTCTAACCAGAGCTGAAGAAAAGAGGACAAATAATCAATGTAATTTATGCTCATTTGCTGTTGAAATTTTTGAAGTTATGGCCTCTTAGGTGAGGGTCAAAGAATACAAATCTATTGCCTGAAAAGATGTTGTTAATTAGAGGATTTAAATAGGTTAAGTAAGAGAAAGAATTGACAATACATGTCTCTAAAGGATGCTTGTCTATGAGGCTGGGCCAATTTTAAAACAACTCTTTGAAATTAATGAAGAGTCACGAATTTAGCTGACAGAAGCAAAAGGCAGGTCTATTTATAGTAAATGTTATCTCCAAGGCTTCCTTATTGCAACTGAGGAAATTTTGGCTCCCATGGGGTTTAGACCCTGGCCTTTGGGGGCAGGTGGAGGACATCCAGGCTTCTCAGGTGACACTAGGGGTAAAGAACCTGCCTGCCAATACAGGAGACGTAGGAGACTCGGGTTTGATCCCTGGGTCGGGAAGACACCTTGGAGGAGAGCACAGCAATCCACTCCAGTATTCTTCCCTGGGAAACCCCAGGGACGGAGGAGCCTGGTGGGGTACGGTCCACAGGGTCACAAAGAGTCGGACACGACTGAACTGGCTTAGCACACATGAGGGACAGCCATGGTTCGTGGCTGCCATGGACTGAGTATGTGTTACCCTAGTCCACATGCTGAAACCCCAAATGTGATGGAATGCGGGGACGGTGTCTTGGGGAGGTGATTAGGTCAGGGGATGGAGCCCTTGTGAATGTGATCGGTGCCTTAAGAAGAACAGGAGATAGTCTGTTTCCTTAGTGTCTCTCTCTCTCTGCCACGTGAAGACACACCAAGAAGGCAGCCATCAGCTCTCCCCAAGAACCGGACCACGCTGGCACCCCAATCTTCAGCCTCCAGCCTCCAGAACAGTGAGGAACCACCGTCTCGTTTAAACCGCCCCGTCTGTGGCACTTTTGTTAACGGCGGCTGGAGCTGACTTCGACAGCGGTAACAAAGGCCGTGGAGGAGGGAAAGGGCCTCGGCGCCTCTGGGTCTCGCGCTCACACACTGCAGGTGTGCACTGCCCGGCGCTGGGGTCCCACGCGGGTTCTCCCAGACCACCCTCGGGTGCAGTGACTCAGCAGGAGGGCTCACGAACCAGGGAAGATGTTATGATCACAGTTATGGTTTATCTCAGCACAAAGGAAAAAAAAAAGCACAGGTTGGAATCAGCAAAGGGGAGAGGCGTGAGGGGTAGCGTTCCATCCCAGTGGGGCCGTGCAGGCGGCAGGGGCGCGTGACGACACGTACGGGGCCCTGCCGCCCAGCGTGCTCACCCACGCCTCGGCGTCCCAAGTTCTCAGCTGTTGTTGTTCGGTCCCTAAGTTGTGTCCAACTCTTTGCAACCCCATGGACTGTGGCCCGCCAGGCCCCTCTGTCCCTGGGACTTCCCAGGCAAGAACACTAGATGGGGTCCCATTTCCTTCTCCAGGAGGTCTTCCCGGGGACTGAACCAGTATCTCCTTGTGGCCGAGCCACCAGGGAAGCCCTGTCCTAACGTTCTTACTGGAGGTCGGTTGCAGGGGTGTGGATGACCACCTATGTAACTGAACCTGGTCTCCAGTCCTTCCAGTGGTCAAGCCGACACCGTGTGGTCTGAGGCCCCACCTTATATCCCATCACTAGCATAGACTCTCCAGCACAGTTTAAGGCCCCAGATAAACAGAGGTACTTGGATCACCCAGGACATGCCAAGGGCTTAGAACAGCCCCCAGGAGCCAGGCAAGAGCCAAACCTGTTATGCGGCAGTTTGGACAACCTGGATCTGCTGATACAACCCTTCATTGCCCAGGTTCCCTTTCACCAGTGGTTACCTATTCATTTAAACACCCTGCTGTGCCATTCATGCTCTTGATCTGAAGTTCATTTGGGCTGAAATGACACAGAACATGCTTACTGGGATTTCCTCAGCTGTTTCTCTTCTCTAGTTTTTGAATCTGATGAAGAAACTAAGAAGGGGTGTATTTATGACAGATGGTGATGTTGTGCCTGATGTGTTGATATGAAAGAGATGGATTAGAACAAAATGCTAGCTACACATGATGAGATAATCTTGGATTGTGATCAAAGTGTAAGGTGACTATTCAGAACCTGATGCAACCATGTAGAACTGGTACTGTTCAGATCTCACAGGCAACGGTGTGGTTTAACGAATACAAATATAGGTTAACAGTAACAGTAAAACTTCAGTAAATGTGAAGGAATTGTGACGGTGATAATCAGGATATTATTATGTATAACTTTAGTATTATAGTGGCTCAAATCATTATGAGGATCTCCATAAAAAAGCACTACTTAATAACTGTCATCATGAATATCCTCCTAGAGAGCTTGAAGAATTTTCCTTGACAAAAATTCTCAGAATGAACAAAGACTCCCCTACCCAATACACACCTTCCTAGACCACACACATGGACACATGACTTAAGGAATTAAGCACTCAATATCAGATTATTTTTAAAAAGACATCACTAGACAACAGGCGTATGCAAACATGATCAACCGCATTAGTAATCATGGACATGCGCTGAAAGTCACGCTTAACCAGGTTGGCAGTACTTAGAAAAGCTGACTCCAGGAAACACTGGTGCGAATGTGAATCAGTAGGAATATTCATATACTGCCAAGACAATGACAGTAAGAGAAAACGATCTTGGAAAGCCATCTGGCAAGATCTGGAGCTGTTCATGACACCCGCGCTCTGCCAGACAGCAATTCTAATTCCAGGTGCAGATCCTGGAGGGAACCTCGCTCAGATATTCACAAGGGTTTGACTGAGGACGTTCATGGCAGCAGTGTCTGTGAAGATGAAATGATGGGAATGACACACACATCCATCACCAGCAGACCACTCAATGGTACACACACACACGGAGGCCACTGGGTGGTCTTTGTGGGCGGGGACCCCAGCTTCCAAATGTACCTGGGAGCCTGATCAACACTCATCCAACAAAGCTAGACGTTCTGGGGTGTTAACAGCCCCCAACCCCTGAGAGCTAACTTAAGTGACTGGTGAAAGGTGGTGGGCAACTCACTCAAGCTCCATGACCCCTCCAAGACCTCTCCCAGAGAGAGAAGGGTAGGGGAGGAGCCTCCTCCCCCAGGCAGTCTCCCAGAGTGGGATGGAACCCCCTGGGTCCACGATGCTCAATGGGATATTATTTAATATTGCTATCTATTATTATTTTTTTTACATTTTCCTCCAGGAGAATGATGTGGACTCCAATCCTTAACTCGGGGCTAAGCTCTGGGGGAAATCCAGGCTAAGACTTGGCTTGAAACAAGCTGTCTTTGGGCAAGTTCCTGAAATTCTTTTAGGTGCCCAAGCAGGCCCGCCATTCTTCCAAGGGTAGAAGCGTGAATTGCCTCTTTATTTCTGGGGGAGCGGGAGTTTTTATTTTGTATTGGGTCATTGTTGTTCAGTTGCTCAGTCATGTCCAACTCTGAGTATTGGGGTGCAGCAGATTAAGTGTTGTGACAGTTTCAGATGAACAGTTTATGGCAAAGGGATTCAGCCATACATACACATATACCCACTCTCCCCCAACCCCCTCTCCCGTCTAGGCTGCCACATGACATTGAGCAGAGTTCCATGTGCTATAAAACAGGTCCTTGTTGGTTATCCATTCTAAATCTAGCAGTGTCTACCTGACCATCCCAAACTCCCTAACCATCCCTTCCCCCCGGCAACCACAAGCTTGTTTTCTAAGTCTATGAGTCTCTTACTGTTTTGTACTCTAAGTTCATTTGTATCTAAATTTCTCTCAGCAGATCCCAGAACCCTCTTCTCTGTAGCTCAAGGGGAAGAGGGAAAGGCTCTGATCTCTGGGGCAAGTTCTCACTGGTTTCCCAACAGCTCAGCTCACTCACTCCCTAACTCCACGCTCAACAGTTTATTCCCGTAAAATGCCTCTGCCTAAGCCTCAGAAGCTCCCACTGTCCTTAACACACAACTCGTGCCAGAAGACAGAGACAGACAAAAGTCCGTTTTCCACTCTCAGACTTTGAGATTCCTGAGGACAAACTGGACTTGTTTCTGAACAAAATCACAGAATTCTACCCAATTGTTTTGATAAAGGACTTTGTTGGACACTTGTGTCCCCCCTCATCATATTCTGGAAAGTCATACTGCCCGCCCTCCAGAACGGGGAGGGGTCCAATAACAGCTAGATTGATTGACTTTCAAATTAAAAAGGCATACAGTAAGCTATCTGAATGGCACCTAAACATGGATGTTCTTTGAGCCATATTCATAATTTGTTTCCTGGTGGTAAGGAGTAGTCATATAAATGATTAAATATGAAATCACATAAAATCTATTTAGTTTTCACCCTAATTTTATTTACCATAAAAGCTAATCAAGGTAAAATTATTTGAATTTGAAACTGGTCACCCTAACTAAAAGCAGGACAAATCCTGAAAAGAACTCCAAAAATCTTTAGTGAGGCCTAGTGATTTACTAATAATTGTAAGGTTAAAAGCTGGGATGTTCCAGGTCTTTTTATGTTGCCTTAGATCTACTCTGGAACAAGAAAGGTTATAAGATGGGGTATCCATATGACTTTTTTTGTCCAGACTGGAAAAATCTGAAACTGAAAAGTGATGCTAAAATATAAATAATTTAAAAATTATTTATTTATTGACTGACAAATTGGTTTCATGTATTGGGGCAGCTATAAAGTAATTCTTTAAAAAATAGTAAAAAAAAAACTAACCAAAATCTACATGCATTAAAAAGGTAAAAGAATTTTTAAATCTTTATATTAAGTAACACTAGATAATAACATAGGAAGAACAATTATTCTTGGCAGCTATTCACATATTTCCTCAATTTTTTAGCCATCTCTACTTTGAATACTATCTCATTGGTATTTTTCTGAAAAAGGAAGGTTTTCAATATTGTTCTATTTTGTTTTTCATAAAATTGCCTGCAATCTTCCTCAAGGTGGTTTTTATGACTAATGTATTTGAAATTGTTGACACCTTCCATTGATTTTTCCCAGTCAATCATAACATTTTAAGTTGCAAAAACATTCTTCTCTACAGGTGCTGAGGTATCCAGTAGGCTCAGAATAATTCTGATAAGTGGAGGTTATTAACAATTTTATTATTTTTGTGGTAAAATGTGTAAATATTTCAGTCTAAAAATTTACAGAGACTGTCTTTTTTGCTTCCATTCAGAATACCTCCTTTTATTTAATGGTGAAAAGCTGAAAGCATTTCCCCTAAGATTAGGAACAAGGCAAGGATGCCCATTCTGGCCACTTCTGTGCATCACAGTTTTGGAATGACAGTCCATCTAGTCACGACAATCCAAGAAGAAAAGGAAATAAAAGGAATTCAAATTGGAAAAGAAGTTAAACTGTCACTGTTTGCAGACGACATGATACTAGACATAGAAAATCCTAAAGATGCTACCAGAAAACTACTAGAGCTCATCAACGACTTCAGTATAGTTGCAGGACACAAAATTAATACACAGAAAGATACTGTATCTCTATAACAACAAAAGATTAGAAAGAGAATTTAAGGAAAACAATCCCATTGACCACTGCATCAAAAAGAATAAAAGACCTAGGAATAAATTTACCTAAGGAGGCAAAAGACCTGTACCCTGAAAACTATAAGACACTGATGAAAGAAATCAAAGCGGATGTGAAGAGATGGAAAGATTTACCACGTTCTTGGATTGGAAGAATCAATACTTCCAAAATGACTATTCTGCCCCAGGGAATCTACAGACTCAATGCAATCCTTATCAAATTATGAATGGCTTCCCCCGCCCCTGCAAATCCAGAACAAAAGATCTTAAAATTTGTATGGGAACATAAAAGACCTCACGTAGGCAAAGTAATCTTGAGAAACAAAAATGGAGCTGGAGGAATCGGGCCCCCTGACTTCAGACTGTACGGTAAAGCTACCGTCATCACAGCAGTGTGGTGCTGGCACAAAAACAGAAACACAGAACAGAACGGGAAGTCCAGAAGGAAACCACACAACTGCAATCAGTCAATTTCCAACAGAGGAGGGAAGAGTGCACAATGGAGGAGCTCTCTTCAGTAAGTGACGCCGGGAAAACTGGACAGTTACATGTAAAAGAGTTAAATTAGAACATTCTCTAATACCACACACAAAATAAATTCAAAAATCGATTCAAGACCTAAATGTAAGACCAGATACTGTAACACTCTAAGAGGAAGACAGGCAGAACACTCTTGGACATACACTGCAGCAGTATCTTTCCGGATCCATCTCCTAGAGTAATGAAAATAAAAATAAACAGGTGGGGCCTAATTAAACGTAAAAGCTTTTGCACAGCAAAGGAAGCCATAAACAAAACAAAAAGACAATCCACAGAATGGGAGAAAATATTGCAAATGATGTGACCAACAAGGGATTAATCCCCAGTATATAAAAACAGTTCATGCAGCTCCGTGTTAAAAAAAGCAAACAACCCAATCAGAAAGTGGGAAGAAGATCTGAATAGGTATTTCTCCAAAGAAAACATAGAGATGACCAAAAGGCATATGAAATGATGCTCGACATCACTAATCACCAGAAAAATGCAAATCCAAACTACAAAGAGGTATTACCTCACATCGGTCAGAGAACTCTTACTCAATATTCTGTAATAACTTACATGGTAAAAGGCTCTGAAAAAGAATACACATGTGTTTAAGTGTAACTGAATCATTCGGCTGTACACCTGAAACTGAAACAACACTGTAAACAAACTCTACTCCAACGTAAAATAGAGACTAAAACATTTCTGAAAAGAGAGTTTATTATATGACTCTCTTGAGTGTATCACTAATCAAAGATGCTGCAAAACTGTAAGTACTGTTAACTTATCAAATTAAGAAGTAGAGGGGCTCCATCTGAAGATTCTGCAAGTTTAGAAATTCCCAATCACAATTTTAGAATTTTAAAATTAAATCCTATACATGGTGTGAACTCATCATTTATTTCCTTGCTCACTTTTGTGGGAACAAATTTCAATATCTTCCTGATTACATATTTTATTTTCAATAATTGCATTTTGCTGAGATCCTTAAGTTTGAAAGATCTTTTGGCATCCATGATTAACTAAAAATTTCCAATGTACTTGGGGGAAAATGTGCCCCAAATTTGGAGGATTCATTTATTAAACTTAAAGCAAAAAAACCCCCCAAGACTCCAAAACAAACCCTCACTACCGTTCTTCAGTCACTCAGTCGTGTCTGACATTTTGCGGCCCCATGGACTGCAGCATGCCAGGCCTCCCTGTCCACCACCAACTTGCGGAGCTTGCTCAAACTCAAACTCCTGTCCATTGAGTCGGTGATGCCATCCAACCATCTCATCCTCTGTCGTCCCCTTCTCCTCCTGGTTTCAATCTTTTCCAGAAACAAGGTCTTTTTAATGAGTCAGTTCTTCGAATCAGGTGGTCAAAGTATTAGAGCTTTAGCTTCAGCATCAGTCCTTCCAATGAATATTCAGGGTTGATTTCCCTTAGGACTGACTGGTTTGCTTAAATGAAATAGTTTTTTCCCTCAATGTTGAAACATTTCTAAAATGCACTGATGATGGGAAGCAAAGAGAGAAACTTCTGAATTTTTGTCTTTTAAATTTAGCATCATCATTGAAATGATTTTGTAGTTGAGTTACTCTGTGAATACAAAGCTGTTTGCAAACGGTGACAGGCAGTTTCTGTCTCTATTGGTAGAATCTTGCTGCATACTTGAAACAATTATGTGGGCACCACAACCAGTTCCAAGCATGCTTCTGCTGCACAGATTTTAATAATTTAGTAAGACTGCTATTTTTACTTCGACATTATTCTTCATAAAATTTTGTATTATATGATCAGTCCCCCAAATCATTTTATCTTCAATGTTGAAGCTTTTAACTGAATTTTCAAAGATTCAGATTGAAACTGAAGTTTCAAAGATTTTTTAAGAGGTTTCGCCTTCAAAGAGATGACTTTTCAAAGGCTTTACTTTGATTATGTGAACTGGATGAAAAAGACCACACTAATATTGGAATGAACTGATTTTCTATTTGAAACATCTCACGGTGTTGCTACAATATCAGCATCATTTAACTGTTTGTGAAATTCTTCTGATGAAATAGACATTTTAACAGCTACTGCTTCACTTTTTATAGATATGCAGTAAAACTGGGGAGTAAAAATGAGCAACACTGATTTAGAAGAACACTCATTTGATCTAAATGAAAAGTCATGCTCTGAAGAGTCTCATGGAAATCGACCTTCTACAGCTGCAGAGGTTGCGCTGTCATCTTGGTCATTGTAAGAAGGTTGTGCTCAATTACCCTATAAAGTAGACTCTGGGGTGTTTCCAGCAGGTGGGCCTTTCTTCTGGCTTCCACGGGAGGAGTGCGGTCCCCACGGCCCCCACTGTAGTTGTTCAGTCGTTAAGTCGTGTCCGAATCTTTGCGACCCCATGGAGAGCAGCACGCCAGGCTTCCCTGTCCTCCACTATCTCCCAGAGCTTGCTCAGACTCATGCCCATTGCATCAGTGATTCCATCCAATCACCCCATCTTCTGCTGTCCTCTTCTCCTTCTGCCCTCAATCTTTCCCAGCATCATGGTGAGCGGTAAATGTCGACAAGCATTTTGGGTCAATTATGTACTTGTCATCAGCTTTCTGCAGACGTGGAAATTCAGTCCTTAGTTTTTCTTAAACATGCATTTTCACTTTTTCAGTTTATTATTATAATAAGAGTTTGTGTGAAATAAAAAGGCATTACCCAACTATAAAATACATAACTAGGTGTTGATCTATCCCATGAACGTCCAAACTGCTACAGCAAGAGTGATGATTCCAACACATTCACCAACAGGGGCTCAAGTCTCTGTTTCTCATATAAATTCCACACACACCTACATGTATTTTCTTCCCCATTTGTCACCAGCCTCACCAACTGCTGGAATGGTAGCTTCACACATTCTGCAGGTCAAAGCACAGGCAGCTACACGGAATACTTCCCTTCAGCCCAAGTTGTACCATAAAGAAGGTGAGTGCCAAAAAACTGATGCTTTTGAACTGTGGTGCTGGAGAAGACTCTCTAGAGTCCCTTGGGTAGCATGGAGATCAAACCAGTTCATCCTAAAAGAAATCAATCCTGATGCTGAAGCTGAAGCGCCAATACTTTGGTCACCTGATGCAAAGAGCCGACTCATTGGAAAAGACCCTGATGCTGGGGAAGAGTGATGGCAGGAAAAGAAGGGGGGGCGACAAAAAGATAAGATGGTTGGATGGCATCACCGACTCAATGGACATGAGTTTGAGCAGACTCTGGAAGACAGTGAACAACAGAGAAGCCTGGCGGGCTGCGGTCCATGGGGTCGCAAAAGAGTGGGACACAGCAACAGAACCATCCCCCCCCAAATGGAGTTAGCACTGTGCAGCCTCTCCTGAGTTCACTCCGCTAGTCAGCAAGGCCACTGTTTCCTCTGGGGGTCCTCGGCATGCTCTCTGAGAAACACAGCTGTCACTTTCTGTTGGAAATGTGAGGAAGCACAGGGTGGATGATCCCCGATCACCTTTCAGATGTCTGTCACATGTGGGTGAAAACTCCATCTCCTGCATGTACGTTGCACACACCACCAGATGAGGTGAGGGCCGAAGCTCCATATGCGACGAGTCCTTCCCACCTGGGCTCACTCTCCATAGTGATTACAGTCCTGCGGAGTTAGAAGTCAGAAACCTGGACAAGTGCTGCCCTGGACAACAGGAATAAACTATTTCAGGCAAATCAGGAGGTTGGGTCACCCTAGCGGTGACACATAGGAGACTGACCTATCTGTGATAAGTAGGTAAGGAATATATGATAGTTACACAGATGAAGGATAATGACACCGAGTCCTCTGATGAGTTTATGATTAACCCCTGCCTCTCCAAACACCTGTTCCCCTCTAGACAGATTAAACTCCTTTCTCGTCCAACACCTGTTTCCCTCTAGAGGGAGCAGAAGCAAACAGGAGGGTGACGGAAACCGAGCAGGACCCTGTGGGGCCTTCCTGGCCATTAAAGCCTTTCTGTGTCCCCCATTTCTTGTCTGTAGGACTTTCAGCCTCCTTGGCCTTCTCTGAGCTCCGAAGGGCACTGCGCACATGTCTATGTGCTTAGTCACCTAAGTCGTGTCTGACTCTGTGACGCCTTGGACTGTAGCCCGCCAGGCCCCTCTGTCCATGGGATTTCCCCGGCAAGAATACTGGAGAGGGTAGCCATTTCCTTCTCCAGGGGATCTTTCTGACCCAGGGATCAAACCTGCGTCTTCTGCATTGCAGGCGGATTCTTTGCTGCTGAGCCATCGGGGAGGTACCTCCAAAGGGCAGGTCTAGTTACTAACTAGAGACATGCACAAAGATGCATTTCCTGGTTGCTCCTCAGGCACGTGGATAACCACTTGGTATGGATCACTGATCTCTTCTGCAGGAACCAAGGACCCCATCCAGGTGGCAGATGGTCACTGCAGGCTGGGCACAAGCCTAGAGACCCCGGGCTGGCTGATGATTGATATCCCTGCTCCCTCACCACCAACCAATCAGAAGAGGGTTACACACCGTGCAGTCCTCCCCCCAGATCTTGTCTATAAAAACTTCTTCCCTGAAACTCATCAGGGACTTCAAGTCTTGTCTTTTATTTTTGGCTGCACTGAGGGGCATGCGGGATCTTAGTGCCCCAACCAGGGATCAAACCCGTGCCCCCTGCAGTGGAAGCCTGGAGTCGTAACCACTGGATGCCAAGTGGATCCCGATTCTGAGTCTTCTGAACACAAGCCCCCCATACTGCTTCCTTGGTCCTGCAATGAACCTTTCTCTGCTCTAAACTCTGATGCTTCAGTTTGGCTTCACTGGGTGTCGGGTACATGAACCTGGGTTCAACAACAATGATACATGGATGATATTACACAAATGATATACAGATAGATGGATAGATAGGTGATAGGTAGATAGATACAGAGAGATGATAAACAAGGGTAGACAATAGGTAAGTAAATGAAAGATAAGAGATGATAGATGGTGTGTGTGTGTGTGTGTGTGTGTGTGTACGTAGATAATAGATGATAAATGGGATTCCCAGGTGACTCAGTGGTAAAGAATCCGCCTGCCAAGCAGGAGATGTGGGTTTGATCCCTGGGTGGGGAAGATCCCCTGGAGAAGGAAATACCAACCCACTCCAGTATTCTTGCCTGGGAAATCCCATGGACAGAGGGGCCTGGCGGGCTACAGACCATGGGGTCACAGAGTCTGACACGACTGAGTGACTAAACAGTGAAAGCAACAAAAAAGGTGATAAATGCATGATACACAGATGATAGATGATGGATAGTTAAGTGATAGATGATAGGTAGATAGATGATAAATGATGATAGATTGATCAATTAATCATTTTGCTAATAGTCAATTACTTTTAGAGCTAGTAATTGACCGTGTTCAAGGGGACCACCGATATTTGGTAAATTCACTATTTTGTGTAATGTTAAGCAGAGTTTGGTCTGACTGTGTACCGAGAAGTCTTCTACTCAAGGAACTTAGAATTAATCTAAGCTTCAGCTCCCTTATCTTTAAAATGAGGGTAACAAACACTTCCAGATCCTAATGCAAAGGTGTGCTACTGAATAAGATGGTTCTGTGAGTGCACTTTGAAAACTGTGAAGTAAAAGCATCATCCTTTTATAAGAGAAGGAGCTCTGATGTAAAACTCAGTCACCGCAGACCGTCTCAACATTTCTGCCAAATCCATCAGGGAAGAAGAATACACTGTTTCCTCCGATGAGATAAGAGACGTGGAACAGTGATGACAGATTATATTCCTCCATAGATTTTCTTTTCTTCCAACTAAAAGATATCACCTATTGTGTTCGATCTTTTAATTAAAAATATTTATCAAAGTATCATGTACACGTAGTTAAAAAATCAAATAGTATCACAAGGCTTATAAGGAAAATCAGTCTTCCCACCCCCAAGTCCTGTTCCTCACAGATAACTGCTTTTAACTTTTTTTTTATTGTGGTAAAATAAATGTACCATAAAACTGACCATTTTAACCATTTATCAGGGCTTCCCTGATAGTTCAGTTGGTAAAGAATCTGCCTGTAATGCAGGAGACCTCGGTTCAATTCCTGGGTCGGGAAGATCCCCTGGAGAAGGGAAAGGCTACCCACTCCAGTATTCTGGCCTGGAGAATTCCATGGGCTGTATAGTCTGTGGGGTCGCAAAGAGTCAGACACAACTAAGTGACTTTCACCTTCAGCCACTGTTAGGTGACCAGTTCTGTGGCGGTAGGCAGACTCACAGGGCTGGACAACCATCACCATCTCCAGAATCATCTCACTTTACCAAACTGAGACTCTGTACCCATTAAACACTAACCTCCCACCCTCCTCCCCCAGGCCTGGGCACCCACGAAATTTCCTATTTTCTGTCTCTGTGACCCTGACTCCTCCAGGGACCCCACAGAAGCGGAATCGCAGTGTCTGAGCTTCTGTATCGGGCTTATTTCACTGAGCATCACGTCCTCACGGTCCATCGGTGTGGTAGCAGGTGTCAGAATTTCACTGCTTTTTAAGGCTGAGTAATACTCCATCTATATAGGCACTTATGTATAAATGGAATACACTATTGATAAAATACCATATATAAAACGTGTGGACCACACGCTGCTTATCCGTTCATCTGCTACCTGGACTGTCTCCACTTCCTGTCCATGGTGACTAATGCTGCTTTGAACATGAGGCTCAGCAGAAAGTGCTGCGTCTGAAACAGTTCATGTTAAGAGTCCACCCAGCACCCCCAGACAGAATCCGACGCTTGGAGACCCAGCATTGCTCCTTCAGCTGCCTCTGCAGGAAAACCTCATTGCTGTGAACGAAGCCACGTCGTGGTAAATTAATCCCTGTCGAGAGGTTGGCAACATCGGGTGTGAATCTAAGTGGAAACTTTCAGTTGCATCAGATGAAGAGACGAACCTACTGGTCACTGGTTTCTCTCTCAGGTGTTAGGGTGTCTCGGAGGCAGGAACCCAAGCGCTGCTGTGACTCTCTGTGGCCCCTCCACTTGCTGGGAGAGGGAGTGAGTGATGTGTCAGGGACCCGCGAGGACCCCCCAGGGCTGAGTATGTTGTCCTCGACTGGGAACATGGTTGGATGAAGTCTGCAGGACCACTCCAGCTCCAGATGTGGGGCTCAAAGGGTCTCGCCAGCCCTGCCCTGTAGCCCTCTGGTTTCCGGAAGCAGCCAGGGTGACACCACCATCCACGTCTCCAGAGAAAGCTCAGTGGGCAGTGCTGACACCTTCCTGCGTTTCCAAGAAGAAACCCCTTCACTGATGAGCTGGAGAAAATGGACTCTGAGAAGGGTAGGAAAGCTCTGATGCTCTGAAGACACAAGCCTCGTGGGCAGTCTCGAACACCCGAGAGGACACAGACAGAGCTCCGTGGGAGGTGGAGGAGGATGGACATGAGGATGGGGGGCAGGTGGGGCCGGGTTGGCACTTCTGGGCGCCGAGGGGCGCTAACCCCCAGCCAGAGTGTTCCCAACCGCCCCCCCCAGGAGCGCTCCCCGGAGCGATGGGGCTGTGGAGGCGCTTCCTCCTGGGAGCGCCGCGCCTCTCCGTTTCTCTGTGCCTTCGCCGGATCCTCGTCTGCAGCTCACCCCGGAGACGCCAGTGTTGCCAGAGACTCAGGGCTTGGAGCGCGTTCCTTCTCCCCCTGGTTATGTAGAGCCCCAGCCACCCCGGGTGTGCCACAAATAGTGAAGAGAGTCCCCAGTGAAATGAAGGTAGGTGGAACAGTTTTGTGCTATGAAGCTCACTTCTCTTGGAGACCCCAACCTGCAGGACGAACACCGGGCACCTCCTGCCAGCAGCCCTCAAACAGGAAGCCTCGGGTTAGGGGCTTAGCTGGCCTGCTGAGCCTGGGTGGCCCTCAGACAGCCCCCTCTGTCCCGGAGTCTAGGTGCCCCGGTCCTCCCTCTTGCCCCTTCAGGTGAGCTGCTAGCATGTAGCCCCTGCAGCATCTCAGGTGTGACCCCGCTCTGGTGTGGAAATAAAGTGCAGCTTCTTTGCTTCCTAGCACGGGTCTCACGTTCCTTATTAGGCAACCCCTCCCTGGTGGATGGAAGCGTGGGAGGGAGACTTACATTTGTCCAGCCGGCCTCTGCCACCCTCAATACCACCTTCTGGGCAAACACCCAACCGTCCAGCCTTCCTGTTCCCCAAGGAGGCAGCTGTGGGCCCAGGGGCAGCCTCGTCCTTAGGGCGCTGAGACCAGGGAGAAGCCCCCGGCCTCACCCCTGCGGGTTTCCAACAAGAGGGGGCTGCTTTGCCCCTGGTTCGTGGCTCCCGTCTGCCGAGAAGTGGGTTCCTTGTTCTGCTCCCGGGCGCCCAGTGGGAGTCTGACGCTCCTTCCTGGTAGGATAACTGGAGTCTGTTTTCTTGCCCCAGGAGGCAGCGTGGCCATTCCAGGTCCGCCTCGTGGCAGTGATGGCGCTGACACCCCAGAAGTGTGGCTGAAACCCCACCAGGCGTTGGCTCCCAACAGCAACTCCCTCTGATGGCACTTCCGGAGATGCTTCCGTAACTTCACAATCAACTTATCCGAGTCATAGGTTCTCACACAGGCCCAGTCCAGGACATGAGCCTGCTCAGCTGGACCGAGCACGGGCTCATCAAACAAGGGTGTCTTCATCAAAACTCCCTCCAGCTCCTTCATTAGGGCGCCCATCAGCCTAAGCTGTTCCTGTGAGAGGTTTGCCGGGTCCTGCTGCGATCGCCCCATTGAAAGACCCATTGAAGACACGTGGTGAGCTGAATGCGCGCCCCCCCCCCCCCCGCCCCCCGCCGAAGATATGTCCACGTCCTAATCCTGGGAATCTGCGGACGTGATCTTATTTGGAAAAAAAGGTCTTTGGAGATGTAATTAAGGATCCTAAGATGAAGAGACCATCCTGGGTTATCTGGGCGGCCCCCAAGTCCAGTGACCAGCGTCCTGACGAGGGACAGAGAGCAGTGTGACAAGAGGCAGAGACTGCAGGGACGTGGCCACAAGCCGGGAGCAGCAACAGCCGCCGGAAGCTGCAGGAGGCAAAGAACGGGCTCTCCTCCGGAGCCTTGGGAGGGAGACTTGTCCTACCGACCCTGGATTTTGGACTTCTGGCCTCCACAACCACGAGAGGAGACATTTCTGTTGTTTTGAGCTGCTTGGCGTGTGATGTTTTGTTAGAGCAGCCGCAGGAAACGGACAGAAGCCTAGACCTGAAAATCACACATACGTCAACTCTACCCCTCACCTGAGACCCCCAGACACGCTGACGAGCTGGGCTCAGATTTAACCGTCGTCGGTAAGAAAGCAAGCACTGCCTGGCCGGCAGGTGAGTCCTCTTCCGGGAGCTGACAGTTGGTGACGTTCTCATCTCAGACCCTTTCTGTTCACCACGTCACAGTGTCCCCGACTCTGCACAGAAAACACCCAGCGGTGGGGTGCAGGTCTCCCTCTGTCTCTCTGCCTCTTCCTCTCTGTCTCTCTCTCTTCCTCTCTCTCTCTCACATGCAAGAGTGAACGCCTTAGGGTCACATTTTTTCAAAAGAATTCTCTCCTTGAAATATGTTTCATTTGTTCTGTGGCATCTCGGTCCAGAAAGCTGATGGATTAATTCATTTGTTCACCCTTTATGCATTTACTGGATGCTTTTTTATTTACGTAAGATTTTTACCAAGGCCCTTGGGAAACAATAGTACAGAAGAACAGTTGATGGCATGTAGAGTGGGGAAAACTGAAACCAAATATATTAATAGGGAAGAAAACATGCATCTAAACTGTGTATTGTGAATGCTTCACACCCTACCACTGTATTCGTATTGATGCCTCACTCGGGATGGAGCCTGCTCGTGCAAAGAGCCGTCGCTCCAAACAATAGAAGAATTACAGTATGCTTAAGAATACACAGAGAAGGAAGAAAAATCACATTCAACAGCACTCAACGTGGAGGCAACTGCATTAGTACTGATAAACATCTGCATGGCACCTACACGCCGTAAGAGTTTGCACGACAGCTCTGATTTCAAATATTCTGTCTTTTGGTCAGATTCCGTGTTATAATTTGAGCACCAAGCTAGAGGAACAAGCCTCTTAACCATGAAAGCTATTTGTTGATCTATTCGACAGACGGCTGAGTGACACAAAGTGGAAAGTCACAGATTTGGGCTCAGGTACCGCACTGCCTGCGGCTTGGGCAAGTCATCTCATGGGCCTCTGCCCCCACTTCTTCACCCGTGAAGTAAGGATGGTCTCTAGTAGGGAGGCAAGAAGGTCATCCAGATTCTGGGGTGACACTGTGGAGAACTGACCGCGTTCCTTTTCCTCCTGTTAAACCTTCACTCGTAACTACAGGGCCTCCCGTGCAGCCCTCAGCCCAAGGGTGAGAGACGGCAGGGACACCGCATCGAATCACTGAATCTTAAGTTGGAAAAGAACTAAGTCCTAGACAGAAAACAGACTGGGTACACGCTCTGTGGCATCAACATCCCAGAGCGTCACGTCACTCCCGAGGAAGTCAGTCTCCCGTGACTTTGTGGAGAGAAGGGGCTTGGAAGAGAACCAAAGCTGATGCTGGTGAGGTTTCTGCTGCCTGAATCCTCCCCTGCCAGTAGGTGAATACGAAGGCCGCAGGAAGCCGGGGTGGGGGTGGTCCGCCTATGCGGGTCAGCAAGAGTCAGTAGGTGAACAAAGTGAACAAAATGAACAAAGATGACGCACAACCACATCTACTAAAACCCCCACAGAACATGGAGATGTGAATTCTAGACACCACCTTTTCAAAGAGCTCACCTCACATGCAACATGGGAACACCGACCACGTGTAACAGAAAGAATATGGGTCACTGCAATCGGGAAAATTCTAGTTCAGATTCTACCTACAGCAGGAGATGCTGCCCCAGGCGGGCCTGGGGGACTGAGGACACGGCAGAAGCGACGGCTTGTCCTGTCTAGATGAGGTTATAGAAGACACTGCTGTTTCCATCCTGAGCTGCCCCTCTCTGGACCCTCATGCTGCCGGGAGCCAGCTGCCGCATCTCAAGCAGCCCTTTGGAGGGGCTCACCTGGTGGGGAGCTGATGGCCACGTCTGGGAACGTGGGAGCCCATCTGCCAGCCTGGTCAAGCTTTCAACTTCAACCCTGGCTAAGGCTATGGTTTTTCCAGTGGTCATGTATGGATGTGAGAGTTGGACTATAAAGAAAGCTGAGCACTGAAGAATTGGGGCTTTTGAACTGTGATGTTAGAGAAGACTCTTGAGAGTCCCCTGGACTGCAAGGAGATCAACCAGTCCATCCTAAAGGAGACCAGTCCTGGGTGTTCATTGGAAGGACTGATGCTGAAGCTGAAACTCCAATACTTTGGCCACCTGATGTGAAGA
>JADEYB020000015.1:37990541-38040505 GCA_015832495.2 Alces alces
TGATTCTTCCAATCCATGAACACGGTATGTTTCTCCATCTGTTTGTGTCCTCTTTGATTTCTTTCATCAGTGTTTTATAGTTTTCTATGTACAGGTCTTTTGTTTCTTTAGGTAGATATACTCCTAAGTATTTTATATTCTATGGAAGGACTGACGCTGAAGCTCCAATACTTTGGCCACCTGACTTGAAGAGTCGACTCATTGGAAAATACCCTGATGTTGGGAAAGATTGAGGGCAAAAGGAGAAGGGGGTGAGAGATGAAGAGATGACTGGATGACATCACCCACTCAATGGACATGAGCTTGAGCAAATCTTGGGAGACAGTGGAGGACAGAGGAGCCTGGTGTGCTGCAGTCCACGGGGTCACAAAGAGTTGGACGTGACTTAGCAACTGAACAACAGCAACATTTGTCCATGTGCCCATTTTTAGGATATAATGGATAGCTGAAATTCAAGGTAGATTTCAATATAAATTTTTTACTTTAAATTTTAAATAAATCTAGCCTTTTCTATAGTTTTGGAAAACCCCATTTCCCTACATTTCATCAAATAAATATGTTTATACAATTACTTGTGTTAAATATGCTTTCAAAGTTATGCAGACCCACATGAAATGTTTTAACTCCAGACTTCCCTGGTGGCTCAGACGGCAAAGCGTTTGTCTACAACACGGGAGACCTGGGTTCAATCCCTGGCTCGGGAAGACCCCCTGGAGAAGGAAATGGCAACCCTCTCCAGTACTCTTGCCTGAAAAATCCCATGGACACAGTCCACAGGTTCACAAACAGTTGGACATGACTGAGCGACTTCACTTTCCTATATACAGAGTTACCTGATCACCTTGGCTGAGGCTGAGAACTCCATGTCTGAGTTCTGCTCTACAAGCTTCTGGATAGAGTTGGTGGGAAGAGGACTTTACAGGAGATCTGAGGGAGGGATGAGCAGCAGCTGCTGTTCCCAGAATACCCTGAGCAGACGCAGGGATGGGTAGATGCCAGGGGTCCCTGGGACAGTGGTCCCCATCACCCCCACTCCGCCCAGGGTGGCCAGCACACCCTCGGGGCTCAGTGTCAGAGCATCCTCTCCTCTTTTCACCTGAGGCCCTTGGCCGTGGCCTAGAGGGATAGCAGCCATCCAGGTGTCCCATTGTCCTCGCATGGAACTCCCAGTCACAGTCCTTGGAATTGCCACCTGTGCTTGACCTCTTGTATTTCCCTCAAGGATTCACCTTACCCACTGCTCTGTGCTCCGGGGGACCCGCTGAATGACTTTTCTACGATTTCCCACAACCACCTTCCAAACCTTCACTTCCCACGTGTGTAAAGGACCAGTGTCCACAGAAAACCCCTAGATCCAAAAAACTCATAGTGGCCCTGCTTTTCTGACCAAGAAAAAGCTGTGAAATGGTTAAAACACCTGTAATGGTTCTTGTATGTGTGCATGCTCAACTGCGTCAGACTCTGCGATCCCATGGACTGTAGCCCACCAGACTCCCCTCTCCATGGGGTTTCGCAGGCAAGAATACTGCAGTGGGTTGCCATTTCCTCCTCCAGGGGATCTTCCTGACCCATGTGTCCTGCATTGTCAGGTAGATTCTTTACCACTGAGCCTCCTGGGAAGCCTTGCAATGGTTCCTACAACGACATAATACTGTGAAAGAGGCTGGTATTCAGAAAACACAGGGAAATCCTCAAGTAAATTCATAACTAAATGCGATTTTGTTTTTATTCCTTTGAACGGTATTTCTAAAGCCCCAAAACCCAAAGCCAACAATCCCCCAGATCCCATGAAGCCCTATCTGGAGGAGGACACAGTTGCTGTATCTGTGCCTTACCTTCAGGACCTGGTACAGATGCTTCACGACGACTCTGAAGTGGCTGGCATTTTCTGCTCCCCGCTTCTGTGTGCTTGCCAGGGGTTCAGAAAGCCTCTCCTAGTCTGACTCCTGATGCAAAGGTGGCTTTTGGATTCAGGTAAAATGTGGCTATCTGTGAAACTTCATCCTGGTGGCGAGTCCTTCCATTCCCCTTGGGATTTAAACGAACACTTTTGACCACTGGCTGGCAGTCAGGACTGAATCTATTTGGGGTTTTAATTTGACACATGCAGTGCCTTTTTTTTTTTTTTTTTGAATTTGAACTAGTTAACAGCTTTTACACATTAGATGACATCCCAGTAAAATCTTGATTTCTGACCCCCCCCCCCCCGCCAGAAACCAATTGGAAGCATCAGCATTGTGGGTCCTCAGAGCTGCCTGCCAACAGGTAGGGAAGGGGCTCGAGCAGCAGCTGCCCTTTGGGGCTGTAAGCCCTGGTCCCCTGCCACCCAAACCCGAGCCTGCCGCGTGCGTTCACTCGCCTGCTGGGCTCCCCCGTGGGCGGTGGGTCTGAGCCTCAGACACTCACCGTTGTCCCAGACAATGCAAGGTGAGCAGGGGATGTCTTGCCCCTTGTAGAAACTTACACTTCAGTCAGCTGACATTTTTTTCATTTTTTCTGTCTGGGAGATTTCAGCCCACTTGTAAGCTTTTTATCCTCCTTGTGTTTTTCTCCAATTCTTTGCTGCCTTTTAGAGCCTGTCAGTCTGACATTATCTGTCATCTGTCAGGATGACATTATCAGTCTGTCTGTATCAGGCACAGACTGAAAGTCAGGTCTCCTCTGGAGATGCCAGCATTCTCTAGGGCAGTTGTGTTTCTTATTACAGCAGGATTTCACACTGAATTTTTCTCCCCCTATATCAAAGTCTCTCTTCTGATCACCTTCAGCTTTTTACACCACATTCTCTCCAGAGGACTTTAGAAGAGGCTGTTGGGTCTGGTTGCAGTGGGGTGCAGGCCCCCAATTCTGGCCCCATGTCAGTCTGCCTGCCCCTAACATCCCACACTCCAGCCAGACTGCATGCCAGCAGACCCACGGACACTGCATGTATCTCCTCTCTTTGCTGAAAAGCTCCTTCCCCTCCCGTACCTGCCTGATAAATCTCAGTTTGAGTTGCCTTCCCTAAGAAGGGTACCCCTATCCTAATAGGGAAGAACAAACCCGACTCTGGATGCTGGATCTCTTTCTTTCACTTTAACCTTCTGCTACCAGTTAAGAAGGTTGCCTATAAGGTGGGAGGGAGGTTCAAGAGGGAGGGGACATATATATATACACCTATGGCTGATTCGCGTTGATGTATGGCAGAAACCAACACAACATTGTAAAGTAATTATCCTCCAATTAAAAATAAATTTAAAAAAAAGGAAAGCTGTCTATAGCCTGAAATACACAGGGGAGCCCATTCTCAAGGCTCTGACTTTTCAGGGTCTAACACTTCTCCATTTACATACAGGTAAATATTGGCAGGGGCTTCCCAGGGGCACTAGTGGTAAAGAATCCACCTGCCAGTGCAGGAGATGCAAGAGACTTGGGTTCAATCCCTGGGTCGGGAAGACCCCCCTGGAGTTGGAAATTCTCGCCTGAGAAATCCCACGGATAGAGGAGCCTGGTGGGCTACAGTCCTTGGACTGTAGAGTCAGATGTTACTGAGCAACTAGACACAGAGCAAGTGGCAGAGCAGAGGATAAAACTCGTCTTGTGGGAGGTTTAGAGACACTGTGCCTTCAGCAACGAGCACAATCACGGGAACGAAGGAGTCTGCAGCAACCAGCCACAGCCCCTCCCCTCTAGTATAAAAGAAGCCTGAACTCCGACTTGGGTGAGACGGTTCTCTGGGACGCGAGTCCAGCATCTTCTCAGTCTGCTGATTTTCTGAATACCATCTCTATTCCTTGTCCCAACAACTCATGTCATGATTTACTGGTCTGTCATGTGGCGAGCACTACGAGCTTGGACTTAGTAACACGATCTCCTAGAAGCAGCAGAGCCCCTGCCTGGCCTCCAGGTCCCTACACCTCTGGCTCATACGTTTATAACAGCACCTGTGTCAGCTTTGCACCAGTTTACCAGTCTGCTCCCGCACTCAACTTTAAGCCCCTTGAACATTGGGGCCTTTCATTAAGCTCTTCATCTTTGTACCCTGAGTTTGAGAATACTATAGGAGTGTATTGGTCAGCTATTGTCACAATAATGCTGCGTAACAAAGCCCCCAAGTGCTTCCCTGATGGCTCAGATGGTAAAAAACCTGTCTGCAATGCCGGAGACCCAGGTTGGGAAGATCCCCTGGAAGAAGGCATGGCGACTCACTCCAGTATTCTTGCCTGGAGAATTCCCATGGACAGAGGAGTCAACGGGGTTGCAGAGAGTCGGACACGGCTGAGTGACTAAGCGTACAACAAAGGCCCCGAACTCTCTGTGAACAGTAACAAGCACTTCTGGCTCAAGTGTCTGCCAGTTGCTGGGGATTTGGCTGATCTCGGCTAGGTTCGGCTGTGTTTGGCCAGAGTCTGCCTGCTCTGTGCTTATCTTTGGATCAATTGGACCCCAGAGGCAAGCAATGTACAGCCCAACTGCACTGGATGGGCATATTTTAAGCCTCAACATCTCGCCTGCTAACCCCATATGAGCCAAAGCATGACACGTGGCCAAACCAGCATCCAGTGCTAAGAAAACACTCTGCCCTCCATGAAGCCGTGGCCAAGATCTGGATGCACAATAAACTACAGGGGAGGGAAGAAGTCACACCAGCGATTCAGTCTGCCCCAGGGCACTTAAACACTTACGGAATCAGCAGAAATGGGCTGTTCAAGAAGTTATGAAAGACTCCTCAAGCTGAAGCTCCAACACTTTTGCCACCTGAGGTGAAGCGCCGACTCACTGGATAAGACCCTGATGCTGGGAAAGATTGAGGGCAGGAGGAGAAGGGGGCAACAGAGGATGAGGTGGTTGGATGGCATCACCGACTCCATGGACATGAGTTTGAGCAAGCTCTGAAAGATGGTGAAGGACAGGGAAGCCTGGTGTGCTGCAGTCCATGAGGTCGCAAAGAGTTGGACACATCTTAATGACTGAACAACAAAAAGTTCATTAGCTGTATAGAATGTATTAATAGCAATGGCACATATGTACCCATATGAGAACCAACTTTGGGTGGCTGCTCCCCCCACAGGACTCCCAGCATCACCCCACCCATTTCTAAAAGCAGCACTGACTGGTTCAAATCCACCTGGAGAGTAAGTGCCACAGATGGACAGCAGCCTTGACTGGGATGTTCTGTTCTCCATGAACGGATGCACAGGGCTCCATCTGGGTGAACATGCCTCCAGTCCCCACGTCCACCTCCTTGATTAATATTCAGTCTCACATCAAAAGAGAGCAAAAGGCTGAAACTGTATGACGTTTCTGTCGGCCATCATGTTTTATTAGACCAGCTCCATAGGATGAACGTGGGCGTAAATATGGGAATTACTAACAAAGCTTATGAAGGAGCAAATACTTCAGTCCACTGTTCTTCTAAATGTTTGTTCTTTTGATTACTTGAGGAATTTCATTACAGAAAATCAAGGGAGATGGGCCCTTTCCAAGATTCTGCCTGTGGATGTTAATCCTGGGGATTTTCATGCAATGTAGTTTGTTTTTAAGTTCTGCTTTTTTTTGTCAGGTTGGTGGAGAATTTTCCTTTACCATTTGAAGAGAGGCAGAGGTCAGGAACAATATGCATAAATATTTATTTCCCAAACAGTTAATTCTTACTCTTAAGATGATTTGGGAAAGTGGAGGGGAATAAATTTTCATTATGTAGCAGAAAATGTTGAATCATTTAACAGGCATTTTCGAATACCTGCCTGTGAAATAAAGGCAAGGCACACAAAGCGAAGGAATGACTGGAACTGTTCAGGTGGGAAATGTGCCCAGCGCAGCGGGCATGGGAGAGGGACAGCAGATGACAAAAGAGCATTGTGGTCAATGAGGGGCTGCAGACTGCAAATCCCACTGACCAGGTTCTTCTCGCTTGAGGCTGGAGATGCAGAATGACACGTGGGCAATCGTGTTGCTAACTGCCATGGACAGGAAGTCCTCACCACCTTTGTGGACATCATTCAACAGGGCAGCTCTCACAACTCGTGTACAGAGATAAGCTTTGCTGAGAAATGTCTCATCATCACTGTTTTTATAAAAACCCCACACGCTATTCCAGGGCACACTCAGTTACAGGGGTAGGTTTCAGGCCATTTATTTCTCTTCTCCAGGTTTCTCCACTTTGCGCCATGGACCTTCTTTGTTGTGGGGTGTTCTGTGCACTGCAGGATGGTCAGCTGCATCTCAGGTCTCCACACTCTAGAGGCCAGAAGCCACTCACCCAGCCTGACAACCAGAAACATCTCCAGACTTGGCTACGCTGATGCTGGAGGGCATCCCATCACCCCTGGTTGAGAACAGCTGCCTTAGTCCCACCTATAAACAACTGTGTGGTTTCTAGCCAGGGAAATGCAGATGAAAATAAGAATTCAGTGCTGCTTCCCTTCCCCAGGTTTGCAGGAGCATCACATTGAAGAATTTAGAGTGCTGGCAAAAGAACTGAGGCAGGTTGTCCTAGCGGAGCGCTGGGACAAGGACTGTGGGGGGAACTGGTGGAGTCCATTCAAACTGACAAGGCACGTTTCCAGTGACCGAGACTTCGCGCAGCATCCACTCGGCAGGCAGCAATCCTGGTGCGTTTACGAGGACGAAGCATTTAAATGATGTTTGTCACAAAATTACTTGAGTGAGTGAAAAACGGGAAACCTCCCATGAGCCCATCAACAGGAGAGGAGCTCATTAAACAGCTAAAAATAACAAGGTGCATCTGGGTGTGTGAATGTGGAGGGACAGCTGAGACAAAGCACTCAGAAGATAAAAACCACGTCACCAAATGAAAGGCCCAGCATAAGGCCATTGTGTTTCCCTCACTCCCTCCCTGCCTTACAGAAACACCAGGGTTTCTTCAGTGGCACCTTTGCAGACAGAAACAGAAGGACTTGGGAAAGGGTCTGGGAGCAGTCTTGGGGAGGGGCAGGGCCACTGTGATCCGTCTCCTTCCCTGAAGGCCTGCTGAAGGCGGTGGTGGTAACTGGGCTGGGAGCCTTGGCAGGGGGTTGGGGGGGGGAACAGAAGGACAGGGTGGGGTGAGTGGAGAGGTGGCACAGGTCAGCGTCTGTTTCAAAAGCAGGGCAGCTGCATGCAAGTTCACAGCATCAGCATCCTTGTTTTTAAAAGTTTCCATTTAATTTGTTACAATACTGCTTTTATGTTCTAGAGTTTGAGCTGCGAGATAAGTGGGATCTTCGTTTCCCGACCAGGGACTGAACCCATAACCCACTGCACTGAAGGTGAAGTCTTAGCTACTGGACCACCAGGGACGTCCCCACAGCATCATTGTTTACAATAACCAAAAGGCAGATCAACCCAAATGCCCAGATTCGGTAAGTCCATAGAGACAGAAAGCACGTTAGCATCTGTCATGGGGTGGGTGGTGTGAGTGATGGGTACAGGGTCTCTTTCTGACACGAGAAAGTTACAGAATTAAAGACGGTGGTCGTACAACCCTGTGAGTGGACTTAAACGCCACTGAACTGTTCATTATAAAGTGGGCAGTTTTACGGGATGTGAATTTCACCTCAACAAAAATAAACTGTTAAAAAGCAGGGCGGTACTTATTTTGAGAACCAGGTGGGATCAACCATGAGCACCACCCAGATCTGTTCCTCCAGGAAGGATCTGGGTTGTGACACCAGAGCCAGGATGATCCTTGATGAAGGACATGTCTGTTGTTAAGGACTGGGGAAATGTTCGCTACTGATTAACAAAAGTCAAATACTCCGATGTTACAAGATGCTAAGGTAACAACTCCACTCTGCCAGACATTTGGAAGAAAAATGTGAAGAAAGTACTGACCTGGCCCTCAGGGCCTTCTAGGGGTAGAAACAGTCCAAAAACAAACCATTATGTGATAAATCAAGTGCCAGAAGGGTGCTGACCATTTAGGGAAAACACAAAGAAGGAAATGACTACTTCACTGAAACCAAACAAGCACACCTCCGAGGTGGGGGTCTTTTAGGGTCCCTGTCATGGGGGAGGAGGGGAACTCAGAAGGAAAGCGCCTGAAGGGCATCTTTAAGATGCAGTTAAAAACGCCCATTTTCTAGTGAGGTTAGAGTTCCTGTATCCTCAGGCGCTCCCTGCCCCCAGTGCCTCCACTAGGTCCTCTCAGCAGCTCCCCTGTTCCTGATCCACAACTGTTTTGAATCTCAACCCCCCCACCCCCCCATTTTAAGACAATGACTTTGCATCCTTCTCCACCTGAAACGGAAGCTGCCAGTGTGAAATGCCTTCACTTTCCCAGGCTGCACCCACAAGTCTCCCCGCATCTTGGCTGCCTCCTTCCCCCCCCCAGATCAGGACCTGACCTCCCCACCCCCGTGCCGCAGAGCCCCTGCCTTCAAGTTCCCCTGCTGTTCACATCCTATCAGTATGGGACGTTACAACTAAGGAACCAACACCGCTGCACTGTCATCAACTGAGTGTCATCTCCACATCTTACAACCTGTGGGTTTTGACAAAGGCATCTACCATGACAGGCAGAGTCCTCTCACTGCCCTGAAAATCCCGTGCTCGCTTATTCCTCCTGCCTCCTGCCTTCTCCCAAGCCCTGGCAACCACTCATCTTTGACTATCACCATAGTTTTGCTCTTTACAAAATGTTATACTTGGCATCACGGTCTATGAGCCTTTCAGCCTCGCTGCGCTTGCTCAGGGGTACGCATTTAAGGCTCCTCCATGCCTATCCACGGAGTGACAGCTCCTTTCTTTTCAGTGCTGAGTAATAATCCGCTGACTGGAATAACCATGAGTACCCCCGCATCGGCTGAAGGCATCTTGGTTGTTTGCAATGTTGGGTGACTTTGGTGAAGGTGCTCTGAGCATCCGGGGACGGGTCTCAGCGTTTTAACCCAGGCGAGTCTCCCCGCTGTATTCCCTCCTCCGCGGCTCCTTCTCCACCTCCTTCCTCGTCTCTCCCTTTCTCCCCTCACCTCCCACTCGCTTGTCGACTCCACCCGGTCTCGCCTCCTTTCTTGACGTTTCCGAACCAGGTTTGGCGTGCCTGCTTGCGCGCGCGCGGAACAAATCAAAGCGTGGAGACGCTGAGGTCTGCAGCACAGAGAGGCGGGTATTTGCAAGGCGGCCGAGTGGGGAGACAGAACAGGTCTCAGACCAGCCGCCCCGAAAGCAAGGGGCTAACGGACTGTGGGATAAAGCCGCGCAGCATGGGAGGCGCGTGGGGGAGATGATGGGATAAGGGGCGGGCCGGATGGTTCTGCGCAAGCGCAGCTAAGCCAAGTCACCGCCTGAGGGTGGCCTTTCCGCCCTCTGTTGTCAATGTCCCTTGGCGCATGCTCACGCGTGCTCAGTTGGGGGTCTTCACAGGCTCTGCTCCAACCGTGCGTGTCGCTTCGGTCGTGTACACGACTCTTTGGGACTCCATGGTTTGTAGCCCACCAGGCTCCTCTGTCCATGGGATTCTCCAGGCAAGCATACTGGACTGGGTTGCCATTTCCTCCTCCATGGGATCTTCCCAATCCAGGGATCAAACCCCTGTTTCTTACATCTCCTGCATTGGCAGGTGGATTCTTTACCATAAGCGCCACACGAGAAAGCCCACAGCTGACTCCAAATTCCTCGACCACAACTTGGGCAAACAACTTGTAGTTTAGACTCTCTGCTGCTTGGAGGGTGGTGCAAGTTTTATGCAGACGACCTTTGATGAGTGAAGGCACATGAAATGGATTTGAGTAATGACTACCCAGGGATTCAGTAAGTTTAGCAAAGCGGTTCTCCAAGTCTGGTGTCTGGAGCAGCAGCAGCATCACCACTTGAGAACTCACTAGAAATGCAGTTACCGGCACCCTGGGCCTACAGAGTCAGACAGGGGTGTCACACTGTCTTGTGCGTTTTAATTCCCTGCCTGATACTGATGAGCCTCCGAGTTTGAGAACTAAAGCACTAGACACACAGCCCTGGACGATCGTGGCATCTCCGAACTTAACAGCACCCAAAGACAGTGCAATACCTCCTCACACCGTCCAGAACAGGTACATCAAACACTGCAACAAGTGTCCACCAGGATGTGGAGGAACTGGAACCCTCACACACCACTGGTGGGAAAGTACAACGGTGCTGCCACTGCAGAAAAGTCTGGTGTCTTTGAACAGTTAGCATACAACCCGGCAGTTCCATTCCTAAACGCCCATGAGAAATGAAAACATACATCCACATGAAAACTTGCACACCCGAGTTCCTATTTACACTAGCCTAAAGGTAGAAGCCCAGGGATGGGGTCGTAGAGTCGGACATGACTGAAGTGACTTAGCAGTAGCAGCAGTAAAGGTAGAAGCAACTCACGTGCCCATAGATGAAAGGAAAAACACAATGTGATCTATTCATGAGGGAATATTATTCAGCCATAAAAAGGGATGAAGACCTGACACGTGCTACAACATGGATGAACCTTGAAAACACAATGCTCGGTGAAAAAAACTAGTCTCGGAGGAAGCCACATATTGTATAGTTCTATTTGCATGTAATGTCCAGAAGCAGCAAATCCATAGAGACGGAAAAGGGATGAGTGGTTGCCAGGGGCTACAGTGGGGGTGGGGAACAGTGCATTGATGTCTACATCGTCAGTGTATGGGGCCTCTTCTTGAGGTGATGCAAATGTCCTAAAGTTGACTATGGAGACAGCTGCACATATCTGGAGAGCCACTGACCCTGGACACTAAATAGATGAACTGTAGCCCAACAAAGCTGCTTAAAACACACACGCACAAAGCTCCCCACTGGTTTTAATATCAGGTCAGGAGTCTTCAGCAGCTTACAGTCTGGTCCCATCATTTCATGGCAAACAGATGGGGAAAAAGTGGAAGCTATGGAAGAAAAGCTATGATAAACCTAGACAGCATATTAAAAAGCAGAGACATCACTTTGCTGACAAAGGTCTGGTCTAGTCAAAGCTATGGTTTTTCCAGAAGTCATGTACGGATGTGAGAGTTGGACCATAAAAAAGGCTGAGTGCCAAAGAATTAATGCTTTCGAACTGTGGTGCTGAAGAAGACTCTTGAGAGTCCCGTGGACTGCAAGGAGATCCAACCAGTCAATCCTGAAGGAAACCAACCCTGAATAATCACTGGAAAGACTGATGCTGAAGCTCCAATATTTTGGCCACCTCATGGGAAGAACAGACTCATTGAAAACGCCCCTGATGCTGGGAGATTGAGGGAAGGAGGAGAAGGGGATGACAAAGGATGAGATGGTTGGATGGCATCACCGACTTGATGGACATGAATCTGAGCAAACTCCAGGAGATAGTGAAGGACAGGGGAGCCTGGTGTACTGCAGTACATGGGTATGTAAAGAGTCTCACATGACTTAGAAACTGACCACCACCACAAAGCCCTGAATGGCTACAGAATGACCCAGGGGAGGCTGTCTCTCCACTGTGATGCTTTTGTGCTCATTTTTTTCCTCAGAAGCAGCTCACTTGGGTCCCTGCTCTGGGCTGTCCCCAGCCCCAT
The DNA here is from genome assembly GCA_015832495.2 of Alces alces. Classification (NCBI taxonomy): domain Eukaryota; kingdom Metazoa; phylum Chordata; class Mammalia; order Artiodactyla; family Cervidae; genus Alces; species Alces alces. The sequence continues at coordinate 38,002,031 of JADEYB020000015.1, forward strand.
CCCTTCCACTCTCTCAGGATGCCATGCCTTTTCCTTCATCATGCTCATCACAGTTTGTGAAACATCTCCGTCTCTGTTTCATTAGCATCTGGTTCTCCCAGGAGACCCTGAGCTCCGCCGCGCCGGGCACCAGGTCTCTTCTATCTGCAGCACCAAGCACGGTACCTGGCACGGAGAAGGTGCTCAGTAAACAGTAATCACAGTAACTAATATTAATGGAAATGCTAATTAGCTTCCACACACCTGTGGGGAATGCATCAATACTCTTCAAATGCATGCAAAAATCATTATAATTGCTTTTCTTCTTCGCTGAGCATAAATTTCATATAATTGCCCATCTTTGAGTTGGAAATAAACTTGGAGAGTTCGCTGTCATTGATTGCATGAGTTAAAAAGCCCCTAATCCCAGCTGACCTTTTCATCTATAAACTCCTAATCTGGCATGGGGGAAGGTGTGTGATTAGGTGAGAAGCTTTGTAAAAGAGTCAGACGGAACCTGGGAGCATCCACCTCCATTATCCTGTCTAAAAGACAGGTCAGTGTTGGAACCTTGACATAAATTTATCAAAGTTGTCCACTCATGTCAGTCCTGGCTTTCAAAATATTTATTATTTCTTGAAGGCTTGTGACAAGAAGGTCAAAGAAAAGCATAACAATGGAGACTGATGTCAGGAGGACAAGATTGTCCAAGGATGAAGTGCGGCGGTGCTTATCCGTGATGCTCTCTGACGGGGTCCACGGCTGTGTTCGCTTGTTTGGGCTCACATCACAGAGCACTGCGGCGCTTCCCAGATGGCGCTGGTGGTAAAGAACCTGCCGGCCAATGCAGGAGACGTAAGAGAAGTGGGTTTGATCCCTGGGTTGGGAAGATCCCCTGGAGGAGGGCATGGCAATCCACTCCAGTATTCTTGTCTGGAGAATCCCATGGACAGAGTAGCCTGGCGGGCTAAAGTCACAAAAGACTCAGACATGACTTAGTGACTAAACAACAGAAGAAAATGCCAACATTAGATATTCCTTGGATGGTATTTCGATCACATGGCATATACTCTCTTATCACTACAACAGGGTTACTTACTAATAAATCTGAGACGAACTCTGACAGTTCTGATAAATCTGACCACAAGATCCTGGTACAACACAGATGCTTAGTGATGACATTCCAACAGGTGTGAGGTGATACTTCCTGTGTGATTTGCATGTCCCTGATGGTTAGTGATGTGGGACATCTCCGCATAGGCCTGTTGGTCATTTTGATGCCCTCTTTGGAAAAATGTATATTTTGTTCTCCTGCCCATTTTTAATCAGATGGGTTTTGTTGTTGTTATTAAGTTCTGTAAATTCTTTACTTACTTTGCATATTAGCCTCTTATCTGATACATGGTTTGCAGAACTTTCCTCCCACCCTATAAGGTCCCTCTTCACTTTGTTAACTGTTTCTCTTGCCAGGCAGAAACATTTGTGTTGGATGTACTCCCACATGTTGATTTCTGCTTCACTGTTTGTGCTTTTGGAGTCGTGTGAAAAAAGAAAAAAAAAAACAAAACAAAGATTCCAAAGGCCAACACTCAGGAGCTCCTCCCTACTCTTTCTTCTAGGAATGTTATGGTATCAGGTCTTACATTTCAGTCTTTGATCTTTTAATGAATTAAAGATGTTTTTCATCAGCGGCTGTTTCATGCTGCTATAAACAAAGCCAGTTTCTCATTTCACTGGAGGGCTCCATGCAGCCCTGTGTTTTTTTCATCAGGCATCTTCATATACCTTTGGAGACAATTCCTCCCCCTCAGTTTTCAAGTCCTGAAGATCGACTAAGAGATATTTTTGGACAAACCACTGGTCCTGCCTCTGATCTCTTCTCACCAAGGACCCTAGGAGCTGCCTTCATAAACAGTGCCTCATCTGGCTAGCGGCTGGGGCTAAACTGTCCTAGCTGACATGTTTGTTAGTTTTTGATTTAACAAACATTTTTCCTCTAGCATTTTCCTCGGCAGAAGACCTAGGAAAACCCCACTTGCTCCACTCAGTCTGTTTATGGAGCCATCTGTGTGTGCCAAGCATGGTGCCAGATGCTGGATTGACTGGAACTTATCTTTGATTTTGGATCAAGTCGCTCCCTTCAATGATGAAAAATTTCTAGATATTTCTCAAAGTGTGGCCCCAAAGATTTCTTTCCGTCAACTGGGACACTTGTTAAAAATTCAGATTAGAACTTATCTGGGGCTTCCAGGTGTCTCAGTGGTAAAGAACCTGCTTGCCAATGCAGGAGATGCAGGTTCAGTCCCTGGGTTGGGAAGATGAAATGGCAACCTACTCCAGGATTCTTGCCTGGGAAATCCCATGGACAGAGGAGCCTAGTGGGCTCTAGCTAAGGAAGACACTTACGAGGAAAAATAAAATCCAAGCAGGTCTCACATGTTGTCACAGCTGTTTGCTGTTCAGTTGCTCAGTCGTGTCCGATTCTTTCTGACCCCACAGCCTGCCAGGCTCCTGTGTCCATGGGACTTCCCAGGCAAGAATCCTGGAGTGGGCTGCCATTCCCTTCTCCAGTTGTCCCAGGAACACTCTAAGAGAGAGAGAGGAATCCTTACAATATCCTCATGGAAGGAGGGTGTGAGCTATGGTTTTACATCCAGCCAAATTTCGCTTGAAGTGTAAAGACTACCCACAAAACTGTGTTTGACTAAGAACATATCATTCTGAGAAACCTTCTCAGCAAATTACTGAAGAAGGCTGAGTGCTGAAGAATTGATGCTTTTGAATTGTGGTGCTGGAGAAAAGACTCTTGAGAGTTCCTTGGACAGCAAGGAGATCAAACTAATCATTCTTAAAGAAAGTCAACCCTTGAATAGTCATTGGAAGGACTGATGCTAAAGCTGAAGCTCCAATACTATGGCCACCTTATGCAAAGAGCTGACTCATTGGAAAAGACCCTGATGCTGGCAAAGATTGAGGGCAAGAAGAGAAGGGGGTGACAGAGGATGAGATGGTTGGATGGCATCACTGACTCAATGGACATGAGTTTGGGCAAACTCTAGAGAAGCCTGGCACGCTGCAGTCCATGGGGTCACAAAGACCTGGACGTGACTTAGCAAATGAACAATAAAACATCCAAGCAGCATGTGAACAGAAAAAGAAGAAAATCTGTTACCTTTTTTTCTTGGGAAGAGCATAAGCTTGATATTAATACCTGACAGACTGCAGTAGAAGCAGACATAGAACCACCACTAGTTACCATGAACGATAATAGTAGTATGAATAATAATTCACTACCAGCCACTCTCACCCATGATGTGTAGATGCAAAATTTCTAAATAAAATACCATACTAGTGAATGAATCGAGTAACAGTATCAAATACATCACAACCAAGAACTTTAGTATGGACTATAAGAACAATTTGAGGAAATCTAATAAAATAATGTAATTCAATGGGAAATGAAAAGATCATCATTTTATGCTGAAAGGGCATTTGAAAAATTTCAGTATCCATTCTAATTTTTTAAAAAAGGCGCCCAAAGAAACAGGGATAGGATACATGGATACCCTATCCACAGATACCTACTAAAATATATTTATCTCTGCTTAACCCCTAGCACCATTCTCAATGGCAGTCCCCCAGAAGCACTGTCACTGGAGTCAGGGACATAACAGTGATGGCGGCTGTCACTGTGATTCACACTGCACTGGAGAGTCTCGACCATGCAGTGAGGAAGGGAGGACACCACATCCACCACATCGTGTCCTCCTGAAGGGATTAATCGTGGGTCTAATCAGCCTCTGGAGCCAGTCGCCAATGTGCAGGAACTACAGAGACCAGGGGGTCCTGCTGAAGGGCACTGGGGAGACGCAATCAGCCAAAAGCACCTCAGATTTTTCTGCAGTAAAAGTGCAAGGAAAAAAAAATGGAAGGGAAATCCTGAGATGGAATGAAACTTAAAAGATAACATCACTTTTTTTAAAAAGTGGGCAAGACTGAACTAGAGTGTCCTGCAGAGGCACACTAGGCGATCATTTTTTTTTTCCCCCGAGAAATGCAAGAAGTCTGCCCAAGGAACACACTGAAGAAGCCCTCCTCACCCACGAGCCCTGGAGACAGACGTGTAGGGGAGGCTCATTCCAGCATTGCTGGTAACTGCTCAGAGCTGCAAATGAGCTAAACGCCCAACAATGGAAGAACTAATAACGGGACTGCCGTTTCTTCACCCAGTGAAGGACTATGCAGCAATTAAACAGAGGAACTGTGGCCACATGCATCAATATGTATAAATCTCACAAACAGTCCAGGATAAAAAAACCAGCCAAAAGATCTGTACAGAAGGTTACCTTCAAGAGGGGCTTCCCAGGTAGCTCAGTGGTAAAGAATTCACCTGCCAATGCAGGAGCAGGAATCAAAGGTTCAGTCCCTGGGCTGGGAAGATCTCCTGGAGGAGGAAATGGCAACCCGCTCCAGTATTCTTGCCAGGATAATCCCATGGACAGAGGAGCCTGGTGGGCTACAGTTCATGGGGTTGCCAAGGGTTGGGCGCGACTGAGCACACACACTACCTTCAATATATGGGGTTGTAAAAGTGGAAAGAATACCCTATAAAAGCCATGGAACTATCTCTGCATTAATAGCAAAAAACATAAAAATTAACTCTAACCCCTAACCCAAACCCCTAACCTCAACACAAACCCCTAACCCTTAACCCCTAACTGTAACCCCTCGGGAGTGTGTGGAGGGGCTGCAGGCATTCCTGGTGGGGCCTCTGGCAATGGTTGTCTGGGACTGCACTTGGGAGAGAAATACCACTGTTCCCAATGTGTTTCCACTGCAATGGAGCCAATGCAAGGGATCCGCTGCATGGTGCAAAGTGGGGAGGCTTCTCAGTTTGGCAAATGAGAGGGGAAAAAATGACAACCATTTTGGCAAAGCTGAAGATCTTCATATTTCAAAATGCTACAGCATAAACAATGTGTTTTGATGACCACACGATTTCATTTATTTTGTGATCCCCGCAAATGCACTTTATGAGGAAAGAAAGAGCCGACACTTTTCCTCCCACTTATTTATTCAACAAATATTTATCAAATCCGGCACACTCTGGGTGATAGATCAGAGAATACAGAAGGTAAAAACTCCTGCCGGCCTCGAGTTTACACTCTAGCCAGAGACACAGACAATAAACAAACAGTACAGAAAGGAAGGACAGAACGTGATGGGAGGCGTTAAGGGGGCAGGACGAAATGATGGGGATGCTGGTGGTGGGGCTGATGTTTGGAATGAGTGGTCAAGAGAGACCTTACTGAGAAAGGGACATCTGAACAAAGACCTGAAGGGGGACAGTGTCAAGCCATCCTGCTGTCAAGGACAAACGTCCCAAGGAGATGAAGTGGTCTGTGCAAAGGCCCCGGGGCATTAGGGGGACAGCAAGGAGGCTGGAACAGGATGGATGAGAGCAGGTGAGAGAGAGAGAAGGACAGAGACAGACCAGCTGGTGGACCTAGAAATCCAGCATGTGGAGGCAGAGGAGGGTGCTCAGATTCTGGGTTCATATCTTCAAAGTGCATGAAATTAGACGCTTGCTCCTTGGAAGAAAAGTTATAACAAACCTTAACAGCATATTAAAAAGCAGGCATCACCTTGCTGATAAAGGTCCAGACAGTCAAAGCTATGGTTTTTCCAGTAGTCATGTATGGATGTGAGAGCTGAACCATAAAGAAAGCTGAGCGCCAAAGAACTGATGCTTTTGAATTGCGGTGTTGGAGAAGACTGAGTCCCTTGGACAACAAGGAGATCAACCCTGAATATTCACTGGAAGGACAGAAGCTGAAGCTCCAATACTTTGTCCACCTGATGAGAAGAGCTGACTCATTGGAAAAGACCCTGATGCTGGGAAAGATTGAGGGCAAAAGGAGAAGGGGCCATCAGGGGATAAGATGGTTGGATGGCATCATCGACTCAATGGACTTGAGTTTGAGCAAACTCTGGGAGATGGTGAAGGATAGGGAAGCCTGGCATGCTGCAGTCCGTGGGGTCGCAAAGAGTCACACACGACTGAGCAACTGAACAATCACCACCTTCAAAGGGGAGCTACAAGAGTTCCTGATGGTTTGACTGTGAAATCTTAGAGTCAAGAGTGCCTTTAAGTTTCAGGCTGAGCAGCTGGAAAGAAGGCAACATCAACTTGCGGGGGGGGCTCTGGGGGCTTCGGAGGAAGACCTGGGGGCTCAGTGTTGGACACATCAATGTGAGGTGATACCCAGCTGTTGTACTATCTCCTGCCGTAACAAATGACTGCAAACCAGGCAGTTTAAGACAACAGACAGCTGTGTGTCTTCTCGCACAGCTCTGGGGACCAGAGGGGTCATGATCGCTCTGGGGGCCAGTCTTGCTCCCTTCTCTGGCTGGGGCAAAGTCTTGGTGAGCAGCGAGGGTGGGCATCTTAGGCAGAGAGAAAGCAGGCAACAGAGAGCCTTTGTGGCATTGCTGTTGGGACCTTCAGGGACACTGCTTCTCCCAGGGGGTTCCCCACCGCATCAGCACAGGGACAGTGCCATTGCCCTGTGCAGCTGAGTGAAGGCATCGAATACTATCGGGAATGACTTCTTAGTTACACACATCATCATGTCTCTAACACCGGGTGAGACCTTCAGAGAGAGCTTCCCAGGAGGCTCAGTGGTAAAAAACCCGTCTGCCAACGCAAAAGCCACAGGAGATGCAGGTTCCATCCCTGGGTTGGGAAGATTCCCCTGGAGGAGGAAGATTGGGAAGGTTGGGAAGATTCCTGGAGGAGGAAATGGCAACCCACCCTAGTATTCTTGCCTGGAGAATTCCATGGACAAAGAAGCCTGGCGGGCTATAGTCTGTGCGGTCAGAAAGAGTGGACACGACTGAGCGACTGCACATGTGCACACAAGACCATCAGATCATTTGCTGGAACTCGAATTCTTAGGTGAGCAGGCCCAGAGACAGGAAAACGAGGATCTCATTATGGTTAGATGATGCGGGAAGGAGGGAGCTGGGTTTCAAACTCCAACCTTCATCTCTTCTTGACATCTCTGCCATGGTGACCTTCAAACCCAAGTGACCAACCCTCAGAGCAGAACAGTGTTTGGACTGAGGGTTTGAGTTACGAGCAACAGAAACAGAATCTGGCTCAACCCCTGGAGGACGCTTTGCCAATGACCACATCGCAAACTCCAAGAAGCAAGGACCCCCTGTGCAGCACAGGGATCTGTACTCAGTAACTTGTAAGAACCTATAATGGTAAAGGATAAGAAAGGGTATGTATACATAACAGAATCACTTTGCTGAATACCCAAAACTACACAAGACTGTACATCAACTCTGCTTCAACTTAAATAATCAACAAAGCCTGGACTCACACGGGAAGACACTGCAGCCCCACCCCAGGCACCACCTGCATGACACACGCTGGGGCTGCCTCAGCGGCTGGCTCCCCACACTGCACTCTGCCATGGTCATTCCCGGCAGGATGGACCCACCAGGTCCCTTCTCCTTGGGCTCCTGGCACCGATTCCAAGACTGGAGAAACCGCAGCCCAGGGAACGAGCCCTTGCCCACCTTCCAGGTGGCCTGGCAGGAGGCAGACGCTGCTCTGCCTGGTTCCCCAGACCCAGAGGAGAGGCTAGGGTACGGGCGGCCAGAATTCACAGCAGGGTTCACAGCGAGGAGCTGGAAGTGCCCCCTTGACACAGTGACAAACAACTATCCTCCGAGAATACAGCCAGCCCTCAGACTGTGGACCATTCCAGACCACTGCAGTCAATCAAGTCACTTGGATTTTGTTTGCGATTTCCCAGGGCATAGAAAAGTTATGTTTTCACTACACTATAGTCTATTAAGTGTGCAATGGCATTATGTCTAAAAAAACAATAATACCTTAATTTAAAAATACTGCTATAAAACAGTAAACCACCTGCAAACCATCATCTGAGCTTTCATCAAGTCTTAAAGTTGTTGCTGGCAGAAGATCTCGCCTCAGTGTTGGTGGCTGCTGACTGATGGGGGGTGATGCTGAGATTTCTTAAAATAAGACAACAATGATGTCTGCTGTATCAATTGACTTTTCCTTTTATGAACAATTTCTCTGTAGCCTGCAGTGCTGTCTGATAGCATTTTACCCACAGAACTACTTTCAAAATCTAATCCTCTCAAACTGCCACTGCCTTATCAACTAAGTTTATGTTATTTCTAAATCCTCTGTTGTCATGTCAACAATTAAGTTCACCATCTTACATGGGTACAGTTCGCAACACCCCCAAACAATTCGAATAGTAACATGAAAGATTGAATGCAAAGGGGGTGGGGACACATGTATATTTATAGCTGATTCACCTTGTTGCACAGAGAAACCAACATGACATTGTAAAACAATTATTCATCAATTAAAAAGAATACAAATCACAAAAAATGAAAAAAGATTAACCACAGGTCACTGTAAGTATATTGAAAATAGCAGTAAAAAGTTAGAAACGCTGCCAGGCTTACCGCACTGGGACACAGAGACATGAAGGGAGCAAACAGCATTGGACAAATGGTGCCCACAGACCTGCTGGACTCGGAGTGGCCACAGTCCTTCAATTTGTAAAAACAAACCAAAACAAAAAACAGTATCTGTGAGCACAATAAAGCAAAGCTTGTACAGTGTCGGTGGCGTCAGGCTCTTGACTGAGCTCAATGCATCCCAGTTAATACAATACAACGGGCACCTGGGGAAGCCCGGTGGTCACTCCCCTACCCCTGGTCTGTCCAGGCTCAGCTCTCCCTCTGTCACCTCCCACCCCGACTCGGTTCAGCAACAACAGACCGCATGCTCTGCGGACCCTCAGCCCCACATTCTCTGTCTGCTGCATTTTTTTTTTAGCTAAATTTACATACAGTGAAACACACAAGTTCTCCTCGCCATCTGACGAGCATGGAGAAGGGCATACACCTGTGTGAGCCAGGCCTCCCTCAAGATCTAGAGCTTTCCAGTACCAGTCATTCTCTCAGCACGCATCCCTAGAAGCAAATACTGATCAGCTTTGACCACTTAGGGTTTGTTTTGCCTGTTCTAGAATTTCATACCCTTGAATGCAAGTATGTAGGTTTTGCCCTCAGTTCGCCTATCACTTAGCAAAACATTTGTGAGATTCTCCACGGGTTGCCGTGAACATTAGCTGTGAGTCTGTGACTTCCACACACTGTGACGGGATCAAGGGGTCCGTGTGGGCCGCACAGAGGCTGGGAGACTCACGCTTTCAACAAGGATTCTTCTGATCCCTGACGCTGGCTGAGGAAGAGGGAAGGGGGGGGCCCGAATCCACCACAATCAGGCCTGTTTTCAACTCTTTATACAATGACAATTTGGCTAAGACTGCATTTGGGGAGAAGAAAATGACTTTTTTCTACAGAACGAGCATCATCTGAGAAGCACGGACTGTGGACGTCAGGTCTGTTTGTTTCTCTCTGAACCCAGCACATCCTCCAACCAGAAACACATTTCACAACCAAGAGGCTGAGATTTTAGAAAATCAATGAACGAGTGTCTGGCTGCCCAGCGTGGGTGAAGGAGCCCTTAGACTCAGTAGAGAACTCGGGAGACGTTCAGCTAACCGTGCTGGGGGCGTGGGTAAGGGTGGGGATAAGGGTGAGGGTAGGGGTAGGGTGGGGTGGGGGTAGGGGTGAGGTAGGGGTGGGGGTATGGGTGAGGTAGGGGTGGGGTAAGGGTGAGGGTAGGGGGAGGGTGGGATGGGGTAGGGGTGAGGTAAGGGTGAGGTAAGGGTGGGGGTAGGGGTGGGGGTAAGGGTGAGGTAGGGGTGGGGGTAAAGGGTGAGGTAGGGGTGAGGTAAGGGTGGGGGTTGGGGGTAAGGATGGGGCGGGGGGAAGGGGGTGGTGTGTGGGGTGTTGCAGAGGAGACATCTCTGAGTTACACAACAGTTGAGGCTTTCTAGGCAAACTCTTCGGAAATTTGGGCTCCTGGATGAAATACAAGCAGTGGAAGCTCACCGGAGACTGCAGGCGGAGCAGCGACCTGGAGACGCGGAGCTTCTCTTGCCCCTGGAGGGGCGACTGGGCGCTGAGGGGCCGGAGGACCCGCATTCCCACGGAGCCCGCTGGCACTGGCCTCGGTTCCTGCCGGGCTGCGGCCGACCACTGGGCGCCCGTTCACACCACGGCGGAGCCATGCAGGGTGCGGGGGAAGCGTCCAGGAGCCACGGCGCCTGTCAGCTCTCCTCACACGGCGGTCCTGGGGAGCCGGGCCTGCGACCGTGGCGGCGGCCAGCCTTCGGGAAGACGGAGAGCCGCCGCTGGAGTCTGGCACAGGCGGCTCCCTCAGGCACCAGCGTGCGGCCCTCCCGCTCGCACCCCATTGGTCCCTCAGCACCACGTGACCACGTGGCGCCCCGGGGGTGGGGGTGGGGTGCTGGGGCACGCGGGCGGCCACGTGCTCATGGCTGGCGCTCTGTTAACACGCGGGAAGGAGAGACGGGACTTCGGTGCTTAGCCCTTAGGGGTGCGAAGAACGGTGTCAGCCCCCTGGAGGGCATTTCTTCTCTCCTGCCATAGTGGGGAGACTTCTCACCCATTTTCTTTTTTTAAATTGAGTGAGAGAGTCTTTAAACCCTACAGTGTCTTTCCGAAGTTTCACCCACCTGATTTCGCATCATTTCACAATAACCCTTTTTTCCCTTCCCACCCCTATATTGCTCCCCCTTTCCCCTCTCGCCACTGGTAACTACTAGTATGTTCTTTGTGACTCTGCTGCTTTTTTGATTTACTAGTTGTAGTTTTTAGACTCCATATACCAGTGATATCATACAGTATCTGTCTTTCTCTGATTACACTGAGCATAATGTCCTCCAGGTCGCTCCCTGTTGCTGCAAATGGCAACACTCCATTCTTTTTCATGGCTGAGTATTACTCCCTTGTATATATATTCTATACCTTCTTTAGCCACTCATCTGTAGATGGACACTTGAACTGCTCCCATGCCTTGGCTATTGTAAATAATGCTGTTATAAACATTAGGGTGCATATATATTTGCTAATCAGTGTTTTGTTTTTTTTTCCAAGGTCTATACCCAGGAATGGAATTGCTGAGTCACATAGTAACTGGTTTTTTGAGGACCTGCCATACTGTTCTTCACAGCGGCTGTACCAGTGTACACTCCCACCACTAGTGGAGGAGGGCCCCCTTTCCCCACACCCTCTCCAACATCTGTTATTTGTGTTCTTTTTGATGCAGGCCATTCAGACAGGTGTGGGATCACATCTCATTGTGGTTTGGGTTGCATTTTCCTCTTGTCATCCAGGCTTTACAGTCTGGCCTCCTCTGCTTCTCCGAACAAAACTGGTCCAAGGACGCCCCCCACCGCCTCCTGCCCCGGCCCCCACGCCCACTGTTGCTGAACCCCTCATCTGAAACACAGCATTCCTCACTGCCACTGGTGCCCCCACATTCTTCACTGCCTCCCCTCCTGTCGGGTCCTGCTTTGGCAGTCTGTACATGTACTTTGAACTCTGCGGACTGTATCTATTTTCTGGTTTCCCCGAAAATAGAGTTTATAGGGCTTTGAAATTCTCCTTGCTCCTAATGCATGATTTCCAGGAGGAAACACAGAAAAAGGTTCCTAGGCGGCCACGTTCATTCTGAAAGGCGATGGGACAGTTTAACGAGTCACTTTGTTCTGGTTAGAAGGAGCCAAGGACGCGGCCTCTTGAGACACGGTGGCAGATGGGATTGCTCTGGGAGGCAAAGGGACTGTGGCAAGTAGCAATTTAGGCCGGTGATGGAAAATCTACTTGATGGACTGACAACGAGAGCGGACGAGGAGGAGAGAATGCGTCTGGGTTAGTGCCTTCCTGACTGCCAGTCCCGACAACCTTGGCAATTTTGTCCCGGGCAAAATCTGAGCCAGAGCTCTCCACGGACAATGGCCCAGATGCACTTTGGAGACAGGTAATGATCCTACAAAAACAGTAAAAACTCCAAGGAAATGAATGTGCAAGCATCGCTGAGAAAATGGAAAGCAGCATCTCAGTGGGCGCCACTGTCCCCTGCTGGGCATTGTAACCGCGGGATGGAAATGGACCGATGAGAGAGCTGACAGCGCTGCCGCGAGGGCCCTGTGTCTGCCGCCGTCCGGCTCCAGGCGGATAGAGACGGAGGGCCGCTCACTTCATCCACTTACATGACCGTGGCTTGCAGCACTAAGGTTTCTCTAGGGCATCCAGTTCTGTTGTTGTTTTCCCTTTTGAAGCAGGCTGCTGATCTCAGAGCAGAACTATGAACATTTCTGGGTCCCCACAATGTAACCTGTTGCCAGGTTAATCCTAACCAGCGTGTGACGCGTTTGGATAGAGAACATGGCCAGGTGCCCTTCTGGGGTTGCCAAGGAAATGGCAACCCATTCCAGTACTCTTGCCTGGAAAATCCCATGGATGGAGGAGCCTGGTAGGCTACAGTCCATGGGGTCGCAAAGAGTCGGACACGACTGAGCAACTTCACTTCACTTTGCTTCATTTGGGGCATCCTTCCACAGTTAGCCACCCTGCCAGGGACTGAGGACAAGGTATTGTTCTGTTTTACAGACAAACAGTAGTGATAGCTGGTGTTGCTGCAGCCATTTTGTGACCGCAAGGCAAAAAAACCAAACATGAGTTTGCTCAAATCCATGCCCATTGAGTTGGTGATGCTATCTAACCATCTCATCCTCTATCACCCCCTCCTCCTTTTTGCCTTCAATCTTCCCCAGCATCTGCTGACTTTTCCAATGAGTTGTCTCTGCATCAGATGGTCAATGTATAGGAGCTTCAGCTTTAATCCTTCCAATGAATATTCAGGGTTGATTTCCTTTAGGATTGACCGGTTGATCTCCTTGCAGTCCATGGGACTCTAGAGTCTCTCCAACACCATAGTTCAAATGCATCAAGTCTTTGGTGCTCAGCCTTCTTTATGGTCCAACCCTCACATCCATACATGACTATTGGAAAAACCATGTAGCTTTGACTATACACACCTGTCAGCAATGTGATGTCTCTGTTTTTTAATATGCTGCCTAGGTTTGTCATAGCTTTCCTTCCAAGGAGCAAGTGTCTTCTGAATTTCATGGCTGCAATCACTGTCCACAGTGATTTTGGAGTCCAAGAAAATAAAATCAGTCACCACTTCCACTTTTTTCCCTTCTATTTGCCATGAGGCTAAGTTGGGAAGATGCTAGAGGGGTGAGGGTTTGAGGGTCACCTAAGGGGTGCTTGTACATAACAGTGTTTGGCACGTGGGCCTCAAAAGGTGGAGATCAGAATATCAAAGGGGTCAAGGACCATTTCTGGACTCCCTGTGCTGCTTGCGTGCTGGTTTCATCAGCCACCCTGTCTCCACAGCCACGGAGAGCAGCGGTGGCAGTTTCCCTTCCTCCCCGGGGTCTCAGTCCTGATGGTCAATACTTTGGGCTTACCTGGTGGCCTTTGTTTTCTCTCTTTTTTTCCCCCCAATATGCCAATTTTTCAGTTAGGCAAAAATTCATGTCTTCTAAAATACATATATATTATACATATTACTTAAATATACATATAGAAAAGCTTTTCTAATGCTTGATAAAGGCTCGAGAAAGAACATAAAAAGAAGAGATGGAGAAATTGGGAAACACAAACTAAATGAAATGGGAACACTGAATAGGAAATAGAAAAAGTGAAACAGACTAGACGGGCTTTTGTTTTCTCTTAATGACTGTTAGAGGAGGGTGTCCCTCGTGCCAGGCTAGAGTTGGGACAAGTCTTCACTTTCACGTGCTCACGAGCTCACAGCACCACGTGTTACATTTGGGGAATAAACACCTGAAGTGCTGGGAAAGTGGAGGTGCCTGATGTCGGTTCTCTTTCTAAATTGGACCACAGATGATTGTCTCTTTAAGAAAAGGGGTTTGAGGGTAGACAGAGGTTTAATGGCGACCTCCAGGAGGGTTTGTGCCAAGGGCACCTTCAGGGACTGCTGTGGTGTGTCCCTGCGGTGAGCCACAGCCGCCCCCCAGTACGCACTGGAAAGAGAGATAGTTGAGACCCAGAGATACAGATGGAGAGACAACGTGAAAAAGGAGACAGAGATAAACCAAAGAACACCAAGGATCACGGGCAACCAACAGAAGCTGAGAGAAGAGTATGGAACATGTTTTCCCTCAGACCTTCCAGAAGGGGCCAGCTGTTTGAGAAACCTTAATTTTGGCCTTGTGGTCTCCAGAACTGTGAGATAATACATTTCTTTTGGTAAAAAAAAAGGGGAGGGTGGGTTGAGGGGAAGTTGTTTGAACTTTGCTCTTACTTTTGGGTACCTGGAGGCAGAGTTCTCTTTCCATGAGACGAACCATATATGAAATAAATTCCCAGAAGACAGAAGACATTTAGCAGATTTCCGAGAGGGAGGGCTATTTTAAAACAGGGAAGGCGTTTCACAAGAAATGGGGCTGAGAATAAAGTCCTTCCATCTCCACAGTAACTCTGGATTCTGAAGAGAAGGCACGGCCAAGGTCTCCCCATCTCACCCAGAGAGAGGCCTGGGAGCCACGTGACTCTTGATTACAGACCTTGGCCAGATGAGGGGGGAGCCGAAAGTCAAGATGAAGGGAGGAAGCCCGAGAAGAAGAGATACATTTTTCTGCCATTGAGATCAACTCTGTGTTGGGGCCCCCGCTCTCATCTGGAGACATAATGAACCTCAGGAGGGAGGACAAGGCAGGTCACAGCAAACTGACTCGGCAGAACAGAGCCAGTCACTGACCTCGGCACCGGGGAAAAAACCAATCAGGGAGGCGGAGTACAGCCAGGAACGCAGGGTGCCTCCCGGCCCCCCGGTTCGTGCGCGGCCCTCTCTTGGGATGAGCAATTGTTAATCTGCGAGCAATAAAATAAGAACCGCACATAAACAATACTCAGGATCTTAAAAAATGAAGCCATTAGTGTAACTGCATATGCTGCTCATCCTTCCGCCCCTGAGACGTATGAAAAATCCTTTCTCCAGGGCCAATTAGGATCCTCCACCATTTGCTCAAGCAAAGCCACTTATTATAGGTGACAGCGTAATGCTAAAAAGACGCTTAGAAATAAAACCCAGGCTGTAATCGTTTGGCTGAATAAGACTCCCTGGTTTTGACGGCCTCATATATCTGTTAAAAATTCTTCTTTCCGCAAAGGCTACGTCTCCGTTTACTATTTATTTTGCTGCATGTGGGGCTGGGGTAGGGGTGCGGTGGAGGGGGGTCTCCATCCACAGCTCGGGTGTTTCAGAAATGTCCTGTGTCTTCAGGGTCTTGACGTCAGCTCAGGTCTGTCTCTGAGTCCCCGTCCCGCTTGGCTGGTGGGAACATGAGAGGCGTTTTGATGACCGGCTCCCACCCTGGCTTCTTCTGTAAGTCGATCCTGGGATTTGGAGTTCCCGGGGGTGGGGGGGGGGCGGGCACAGAGAGCTGGGGGGCTGCATGGGTCAGAGACGGGTGGGAAGAGACACCCAGCGCCAGCTCCTAGGGACCCTCTGAGTCTGAAGCTCGCTCGTCTGCCCCCGAACCAGCTCTGGGGCGGTGGACAGCCCAGGCTGAGATCCACACCCCGGGGACATCACTGGCTGTCGCCTCTGAGGTCCAGGCACAGTGTGGGGTCCAAAGGCCTGGCCCGGGCCCCGCCTCGAGGGAGACTGTAGCTCTTCCTGCACGTGCCCAGGAGACGCTGCCTTTTCATCTGAGAGAAACTCCCTCTGCTTCGTGTCGCCGCTAGCAGCTCACTTCTCTCAGCAAACTATATTCTCAATGAGCTTAGCCCCAGGGCTGGGGTTGGGAGGGAAATGGGCATATGTACTATTGCTGTTTAGTCGCTAAGTCGTGTCGGACTCTTTGTGACACCATGAACTGTAGCCCGTCAGGCTCCTCCGTCCATGGGATTCTCCAGGCAACAATACTGGAGTGGGTTGCTATTTCCTCCTCCAGGGGATCTTCCGGATCCAGAGATCGAATCCCTGTCTCCTGCGTCTCCTGCATTGAAGGCAGATTCTTTGCCACTGAGCCATCAGGGAAGTAAAATGTAGTTGACTTACAACTATATTTTTATTAAAAAAATTGTGTTTCAGGTGTACAACAATGTGATTCATATATATGAATCAGTTATATATATATATGTATATAACTGAATCGCTTTGCTGTATACTTGAAACACAATTTTTAAATTGACATATAGTTGTTAAGTCAACTGTATGTCAATAAAAATTTTTAACAAAACCACTGAATTTCACCCTTTAAATGGTAAGTCTGGAGAATGAAATGGCAACCCACTCCAGAATTCTTGCCTGGAAAACCCCATGGACAGAGGAGCCCTGTGTGCTACAGTCTATGGGGTTGCAGACAGCCGGACACGACTTAGTGACTGGATAACAACAAAATGGTAAATTATATGGTACATGAACTCGAAAAGCTGCTAAAAAAAAAAAAAAGCCGAAGCACATGCTTCTGGCTGATTCTCAGGGTCTCTGTGCTGTTGTTGGTGGGCGTTGCAAGAGCACGAAGTTCTGGGGTGAGTTCTTGGTCAGCCTCCACTTGGGTGTGTATGGAGTTGGCTTTGGCCCCACGTAGTTATCAGAGTGGATGCCTCCATCAGTTTGAGGGCCAGAGTCAAGCCCCAACCACCGCGCCCACCCCCTCCCGCAAGCCCCACCCTGGAGATGGACGTGAGAACCCCCACTGGCGCGGCAGTGTTTGGGTCCAACCCGGGTTAAGGTCCTGGTCTTTGCGGGCACAAACAGACATCTGGAGCGGATGGAGAAAGTGCCGCCTTGCAGAGAGCCCGAAGCCCACTGATGAACCACAAGATGAGCAACGAGATGCGGTGGTCGCTGTCCTTTATCAGCCATCTCTCTGCCGCTTACCTTCCCCACGGCCGCCCCCAGGCTGGGTCTAGCCAGTGACCCTGCCTTGTCCTGCATCCCGCCTGAGGAAGGAGGCTGCAGTCACCATGCTGTTGGACATCTTCCCAAATATCCAGCTCGGAGACCATGGTTTCAGGGCCGTGAATGTAACTCTGAGTGGAAAAAATAATCTTGCAGAGGAGGTGCTGGGCTAACCTGCGCAGGATTGACTGGGTTCACAAAGCAGGTAGTTAGTATTAATTACATTATTTTGCTTGGCTCAAAAATGATCCCAAGTCTTCTTTATCATCCGTGTCTCAGCAGCTCCCCAGAAACCTTCCAGCTGCTCTTATCAACAGATTAGAGAAATCCAGCGAAGAGGGTTTTAGGATTTTACTGTTACGCTCTTATGTCTCTACTCCCTAGAAATTTGGGTCATTTTGTGCATTACTGAGGACTTTCACTGCCTGTGTTCATTTGCTGTGATTATGCTGGTGGCCAAAGGGTGAACAGGAGTCCAGAATTCTGCAAAGTCTAGTTCATGGGTGGAGCAAGAGAGGTCTCTATAGAAGGCATGTGGCTTTGGGGGTCAGCACGCCACTCCCCCGTGTTTTACACAGGTGGCCTTGGGCCTCTGATACGGTTCTGTGACTTCTGACAAAGCAGCTGCAATTCCCACCTCTATGAGCCCGTAGTGACAGCCTGTTTTGCTGAAAGGCATAGTCAATTATGAACTGGACATCAAACAATAAAGAAAATCCATTAAAATGTTTGTGTTGTGGGTTAACAGTCTTGGGTTTTATTCCACACAGGGACAATGGACTGAAAATTAAGTTCATCTGTTATAAATCTAAAGGGTAAAGGTACAAAGAGCGAATTTCCTCATCCAACCCTTCTCTCGCCATCCTCTATCTGTTCTGCTTTTGTTCTGTGTTGTTGTTCAGTTACTAAGTCGTGTCTGACTCTGTGACCGCATGGACTGCAGCCCACCAGGATCATGTGACAATGGGCACCGCCAGCTTGGGAAGCTCCCCCGAGCCAAGGTTTTCACTGGACGCCAGCGCTGGTCTTGACCGACTCCCTGCGTGACCCCTCTGGAGGTTAACGTCCCCAAACTCAAAGTCCCAGGCCTATTTCACATTTTGACTGTTTGCTGTGGCCCGAGATCCCCTGGAGGAGAGCACAGCGACCCACTCCGGTTCTCTCGCCTGGAGAATCCCACGGACAGAGGAGACTGGCAGCCTGCAGTCCACAGCGGGCAAAGAGTTGGGCATGACTGGAGGCTGCTTAGCACACACACAGGACCTCTGGCAAAACGAACACTTCTCTCAGGCATGACATTCCCAGGGCTCTAACATCGCCTCCCAAAGCTGAGGGCAAGGAAGGGCCAGACTTCTTGGGGGCAGGTTAAATTCTTTGTGACGCCATGAGGGACCCATGAAGATGTCCTAGAAATTAAGCTGGGAGATTCCTCTTTCATACCCCCACATTGCAAGATAAACGTGTTATAAGATACAGTTTAGAATCACAGGACTTTGGAATTTGGGAAGAACTTTAGGAACCAACATCAGTGGCCGCCAGGGAAATGCTAATCAAAACCATAACGAGATACCACTTCACACCAGGTAGGACAGCTAGGATCAGAAACTCAGATGAAAACAAGAGTACGGGGACTTCCCTTGTGGTCCAGTGGTTAAGAATCTGCGTTCCAACGCAGCGAACATGGGTTCCATCCCTGGTCAGGGAACCAAGATCCCACACAACACCGAGCAACTAAGCCCGAGCGCCGCAGCTAGTGAGCCCGCATGCCGAAACGAGAGAGAAGCCTGTTCCGTGAGCCACAGCTGAGGCCGGATGAGGCCAGAAACAAACAAATAAATATTAAAAACAAACAAAAACAAGAGTTGGCAAAGATGTGCAGAAATCAGAGCCGTCACCCACTGCTGGTGGGAATGGAAAACGGCACAGACGCCGGGGAAACGGGCAGTTCATCAGACAATTAAACATCGACTTGCCATATGACCCAGCCGTTCCATCCTGGGTGCGTACGCAAGATTCCCGGGTCAGTCCTCTTTGCACTAGAGCCTCCTCATGCTGGGGTTCAAGGTCGAGAGGGGGACGTCTCCCCACTTGTCACCACCTGTCATCACCCCAGAGCAGAGAGGCAGGAGAGCTGTGTTTGCCCAAGACCACGCTTGGCAAGTCTGTCTTCAGAAACTACAAATGAGGGAAAACTTCTTCGGAGGCCTGCCTGGGCCTCAGAGTTGGTGCAACAGGCCAAGGTGGAGGCCGGCCAGGCTCTTCAGGGGCCGCAGCTGCTCTGACCACGGACAGGCTCTGCCGTCCCTGCTCCAAGGTGGACAGAATCAGCCCCTGCTCTGCCCGACCTGTTGTGAAAAGCCATCTAGTTAGCTACGTTCCGCGCAATCCCCTTGATTGTGACCCTGAGGATTTACGCAGAGAAGGACGAAGACCCGGCCTCCTCCCTGGGGGCCGTGCCCCGGGCAGATCTGGCCACGTCCTCCCCGCTCCGCTGCGCGCCCACCTCCGATGCGTTCTCCGGGCCGGCCTCCTTCGTTAGGCTGCGACCCCACAGCCAAGCCAGAAAACGGCTTGCTCGTAACCACAGCTGGAAAATTAAATCTTATTTTCGACACATCTTTACCCTTCTTGCTGCTGATCTGTCTGGCTCCGAGCCAGTCTCCCCATGGCTTTGGTTTTAATATGTGGCCATAAACCCCTCACAGTTACAGCCGTTCCAAGCCGGTCCTGGTGTCACTTTCCTCAGTTAATTAAATTCTGAGCACAGTGCGCACATGGAGATGGTAAAAACCCCTCGGCTGAGAGACGGGGGTGGATGCACCCCGGCGAACATGCGAATTATCTTTTTACAATGGTGTCAGCGCTGAGTGGGCGGAAGCTGTCCCGGATTGGGTAGAAAGTACCACTTCCACGTTCCTTTAAAAAAATTCTATGATGCGTCCACCTCTAGAGATAAATCCCAGGGAAGTAGAGACATGGACCCCCAAAAGGCTTTTTTGAGAATGATGGTGTCAGCAGGGTTGGTTTTAGCCCCAAAGTGGGGACAACTCAGGTGTCTGCCCCCAGGAGATGGGGTAAGCATCCATACAAGGGACACTTTCTTGGTAACAAAAGGGGACAACTGACATGAAAATACAGACTGGATGAGCCCACTTTTTGACGGTCAATGGCCAGCCAGACTAATCTATAGTCATAGAAGTCAGAAGGGTGGTTCCTCATGGTGGTGTGCAGCCTGGCTTGAAAGGGGCCCCGAGGAACTTCCCGCGGCGATGAAACTATTCCATATCTTGCGTGGTGCGCTGGTCATGCCGGTATAAATGTGTGTGTGTTTTAAAGACTCTTTTTTTTGATGTGGACCATTTTAAAAGTCTTCACTGAATTTGTCAAAACATTGCTTTTGCTTTACGTTTTGGGTTTTTGGCTGTGAGGCATGTGGGCTTAGCTCCCTGACCAGGGATCAAACGTGAACCCCCTGCAATGGAAGATGAAGTCTAACCACTGGAAAGGCAGGGAAGTCCTGGTATATATCTTTATCAGAGTTCATTCATGGTGTGCTTATGGCCTGGGCATTTCACCGTATATAAACTTATCTCCTAATCAACAGAAGTTCCAAGATGACATAACTCTGAGAATTACCAGGAATTTGAGTGCCCAGCCTGCTTACCTTTCAGAATTCAACTCCTCAGGTTCTGGTTCGTGCTTGCAATCGGGGACCAGAACTCAGATGGGGGTCATCGGCAGTGTTCCCTTGGAGAGGGTCACCCCACGGTTCTTCAGGGTTTTCTTACAGACCCCCTCAAGACACTAGAGCCCGAGGAACTCATTCACCTCTAGGGGTCCACCTGCTGGAAAGAAATGTGCTTATTAAGTGGCTACTGAATGTGTCCAAGGCTGGATGCTAAGAAAAATAACTCTGCCTTTCAGAATTTAACTAGGGCACCTCTGCTTGCCCAGGCCCAGTGGAATAACTATCTCAAGAGGATGCTGAGAGCTGTGGGTGAGATTGTGCTGGACTGTCCTGTATCTCATGGGATGTCATCCTGTACTTACCACTGAGTCTCTTGTGCTGGGCTGGGGTGACTGGGTGTGAGACGGAGGCCCACTGGTTACTTTCAGGGCTCTTTTAGGGTTTGTGTAAAAGTGGAGATTGTGTTAAAAAGCAGAGACATTACTCTGCCAACAAAGGTCCATATAGTCAAGGCTATCGTCTTCTCAGTGGTCACATAGAGTTGTGAGAACCAGACCATAAAGAAGGCAGAGCACTGAAGAATTGATGTCTTTGAACTACGGTGTTGGAGAAGACTCCTGAGAGTCGCTTGGACAGCAAGGAGATCAAACCCGTCAATCTTAAGGGAAATCAACCCTGAATACTCATTGGAAGGACTGATGCTGAAGTTGAAACTCCAGTATTTTGGCCATCTGATGCAAACAGCTAACTCATTGGGAAAGTCCCTGATGCTGAGAAAGACTGAGGGCAGAAGAAGAGGGCATCAGAGGATGAGATGGCTGCATGTCATCACCGATCCAACGGACATGAACTTGGCCAAACTTCAGGAGATGGTGAGGGACAGGGAGGCCTGGTGTGCCACAGTCCAGGGGGTCACCAAGAGTCGGACACAGCTGGGCGAATGAACAACAACCTTTCCTTTCTCAGGATAGTCTGTGCCTAGGTGTGTATGGGCATCGAGGTCTACCCAGTGTCCCCCTGGGACGGCTAACCCAACGTGGCCAGACACACTTCTCTGCCCGCCCCAGACTGTTCCTCCCGACCCCCCATCAGTGCTCCTGCCCTCTGCCCCCGTGCTCAGACACAAACCCTAAACGCTGTCCTTGACTCTCTGTTTCCAAACACACCCCATCTGATCCAGCAGCAAGTCTCATCGGTGTCTCTCAAGTCCAGTCAACTTCTCCTTGTCTGCTGTCCTCCTTCCGCCGGTACCTCAGCCTCCTCGCTGGCCTCCCTGCCTCGATTTCCACCCTGTGCATATGTCCCAGCCCGTCACCACTGTTCAGTGGCTTCTCATAGCAGAGAAATCACAGCCCAGCTCCATCCTGTCTACAAAGCCCTACCTCCCCTGACTTTTCTGCACCCCAGCTACCCTGGCCTTCACCCTGGGTTCATACAGCCCATTCTGGCCCTCCACCTGGGACACTCTGTCCTAAGGCTGCCTCCTCTGAGGGGCCTTCTAGAACACCTGACCCCATGTGTGCCCTCCACCCAAGCTAGCCCCCGCCCTCTGCCCAGCCCCTACTCCCTAACCTGGGGCCCACTGTCGTTCTCCCTCCCAGTGTATCACTGTCTGTATTTATCTTGCTTCTGTGCTGGTTGATTTGTTTCCTGCTCATTTGCCTCTTCCTCACCCAGGAGCATTTACACCAATTTGCAGGGCTTGGTGCAAAACGGAAACGCAGGTGCCCTAGTTCAAACATCAGTAAGACTTGCAAGCAGAAGAGTAAATCAAGCGTGTGGCCCCATGTGTCGGCTCAGGCCTCCCGCCTGGGAGCCAGCCTGTCTCTGCCCATCACGCCTGGAAGGGGCGCATACTGAGCCCTGCTCGTCCTGCTCATCAACGCTGGGCCAGTGGTGGCACAAGGCGAGGGAGCAGGACAAGGAATCCCATCAGGAGACCCCAGCTCAGGACCCGGCCCTGTGACCGACCCCTCGACGTTCAGTCCCCCAGGGTCCCCAGCCCTGCCCCCCAGCTTGCCCGTAGCCACCCGGGTTTCCCGCCTGCCCAGCTGGACAGGCCTCCACGCTTCACAGCCTGGCCAGCAGGTGTGTGGAGGCCACAGATGACCAAAGCCTTGGGTCGTAACTTCCAGCTCCATATCTTTTTATACCTGTTCTCAGCTCACGTGGGTTCTGAGCCTTTCAGGCCATCCTAATAAAGTGCAGGCCGGGGAGGAGGCAGATGGGGCCCATCTGGCTTCACACGATGGTCTATAAAAAGGGCGAAGAAAATCGTGGCTGTTTACGCCTGTGCTGCTGGACCAGCGCCCCCACCGTCCACGTGCTCCAGCTCCTGGACGCGGAGAGACCCAGCTGCCGCCTCTCCCTTCCCCGGCGGTGGCAGACTCTTCTGCTGTCACAAACTCATCCCAGGCCCCTTCCTTCTTGATGTTTTGCAGAAGCAGGTCTCCCTGGCGGTGGACGAGGGGAAACATCCGAAGCACAGTCACGGCCAGGCAGCCTCTACATGTTGGTGCAGCCAGTGCCCGCAGGACGTGTGGGTGCGTCTAGGACAAAACCTCTGTTGGCCAGAACTGTGGAAGCATGCGGGTGGATGGGGAGGGTTCGGGTGAATTAAAACAGCAGGAGATACTCTGGTCCCTTAGATTGAGCAAGAAAAGTGAAAGTGAAAAGTGTTAGTTGCTCACGTGTCCAATTCTTTGTGAACCCACAGGCTGCCGCCCACCAGGCTCCTCTGTCCATGGGATTCTTCAGGCAAGAATACTGGAGTGTGTTGCCATTTCCTTCTCCAGGGGATCTTCCCGACCCAGGAATTGGCCTGAGTCTTCTGCGTTGTGGGGAGATTCTTTACTGTCTGAGCCCCCAGGGAAGCCCAGACTGAGCAAGAAAAGGACTTCTGTTTCACGATGGTTCTAAACACATTTTTGAAGCCTGAATTGACTTTCCTGCTTTTGCAGATCCAGCTTCCGAATATAAATCTTCCCAGGACCTAAAGATCAGGTGAGCTGAAGTCTTCACTGTGCAGGAGAGGAGACTGGTCTGAATTCTAGGTGGAGGGTTAGCGTTGGTGTGCAGGTGGGTGTCTAAGCCCCTAGCCCTCCAGGAAACAAGCTGTGGTCTGGGGTCGTCGCCACTTGCCGTGGGGTGGGCCCTCTCGCAGGGCGGGCCTCAGTCTGCCTGGGACATTCCTGACTGTCACCTGGGCTGAGTGGGCCACAGCTGGCTCTGGCATGGGGCACCAGACTGTGGCTGCCCTCCCAGGGGCCCTCTCAGCTTCACTTCTAAGACTTTCAGCTCTGGTTCACGCTGCTGTCTTCTGGCCCCTTCTGCCTCAAAGGCAAGTGCAGGTGAAACGCTAACAGCTGAGCAGGCGCCGCGTGGGGCCTCCCACTGCTGGGACCTGCTACCACGGTTCCCAAGGTGTCACTCCCCATGTCCCGGGGTGGGAGGGGAATGGGACAAGTTAGTAGCCAATGGTAGAAACGTTGTTATCATGACCAGCAGACAGGAGGGGTCTGCCCGGGACCTCTTGTACCGCACACAGGAGGCCACCAGCCGGGGAAGGCCTGGAGTCTTAGGTGGGGAACCCGTTAAGCTGCCTTAACGTACGGCTATTTTAACTTCAGCAAAGACATAAACTGTATTTTGGGAGCCACCATGGGTGCGGGTATTTCTGCGTTAACTTGTCTCTACATTCTAAAAATGATCTCAATTCAGAGGCAAATTTTCCACATCTTAGATGCTGGCATGATTGCAAGGCGCCAAACGGTATTTTTCAAAGCCATCCGAGTATGAAATGAACAATGAATATGAAAAAGGGCTTCAAGCCTATTAGCTGTGATTAACTCCTGTCTCGGGTCTAGAGGGAGGGAAAGGAAGCTGTCAGCTCACAGAGGCTGCGTTTGACTCACTTCTGGTCCAGAGCACTGGCGGGAGGAGCAACCCCATGTTGGGACTCACCCTTTGGCCTGGGGGACATCCGGCCGTCTCCCCCGGTGGATTCCGGGATTCTGCCCGCATCAGTTTCTACTTGGGTCCACTCATTTCTCAAGACTTCCTTCAGCTATCACCCTGTCCAAGAAGGTTCTGGAAATATGAACCCTAGCCCTGTACCTGATTCAGGGCCCGGCACATAGCTGGGGTTCAAATTATTGTTGCTCTTTAGTCACTAAGTCACGTCCGACTCTCTGCAACCCCATGGACTCCTCTGTCCACGGGATTCTCCAAGCAAGAACACTGGAGTGGGTTGCCATTTCTTCTCCAGGGGATCTTCTCGACCCAGGGGGTTGAACCTAGGTCTTTTGGATTCTTTACCACCTGGACCATCAGGGAAGCCCATCCAGAAGGAGCTCAGGCATCAATGGAAACCATCAGCTCCTAGCCAGTGAAGATCACCATGCAGGGATAGGAAAGGAAGCGTCTCCAACAGCTGTCTGTGAGGTTCAGCCTGAAAAGTCAGCACCAGCTGGCGCCTGCGTTTGCAAACTCGTCCAAGAAGTGGGGCTGAGCCGCAGTGGATGGATTTATCGTGGAAAGAGTCTCCACGCTCCTGGCTGTGCCTCAGCGTTCTCGGTGCCGAGACAGCTTTGGATGGAGATGAATGTCCTCCCCAGAGCGGAGGACAGACGTGGCTTCCAGGAAATGAGGAAAGATGGAGCCTGGAATACCAGAGTTGTGAATCCGCCTGGGCTGGGGGCTTGGCAAAGGGCCCTGTTCCTCCTCCGGCCAGGCATACCCTCTTCGCTCGTGCGGACCCAGTAACTGCCCCGGGTCCTTGCTTCTTTCCTCCTTGCTTTCCTGACTCCACCTCTCTACTTCAGAGTGGCCCAAGACAGAGGACCCAATAACCAGAATTAGCTGGACAGACAAAGTGTCCCAACCGCTGCGGAGAATGACTCGGAAACACACCCACCTTTCAGTATTCCCCCAAAAACGTCCCAGTGAGGGGCAGAGGTCCAGTCAGTTTCCTGTGACGATTATCCGCCATATCCCACACCTGTGATGGAGAGGGGGACTGTAGACAAGGTGCTTTGTCCATCAGAGCGTCCCTGACGATGGAAAGGAGCAATCATCTGTGCTAGAACGGCGGGCGTTACCCACAAGCGATGCCGAACCCCCGAATGGTGACTGGTCTCTCTGAGGAAGTACATTTTAAGCATTTAATTAATTTAAGCAGCCACAGGTGACGGGGTCTCCTGTGCTGGACAGCGCAGCCCCAGGCTGAGTGTGCCTAACGCGCGTGAGGGAGTGAAATGAGCTAAGACAGCCCCGCAGCCCAGCTGCCCCCTTTCCTCCTCGGCAGGAGGACCTGGAGGGGGTCGTGGACATTCTCGAGAGTCATATGGATGCTGGGAGATGGCGCAGGGTTTCAGGAAGGAGAGCCGGTTCAGTTACAGGAAATAAAGTTTCATCGCGGCCCCCCTCGTTTGCGACGACGACTGTGAAGTTCAAACCTCTATCAAGTTTACAATTTGATGGTGACCTTGGGGGCTTCCCTGGTGGCTCAGATGGTAAAGAATCTGCCTGCCGTGCAAGAGGCCGGGGTTGGATCCCTGGGTCAGGAAGATCCCCTGGAGGAGGAAATGGCAACCCACTCTGGTGTTCTCGCCTGGAGCATCCCATGGACAGAGGAGCCTGGTGGGCTACAGTCCATGGGGTTGCAAAGAGTCAGACACGACGGAGCGACTAAACAGCAACTCCTAGTAGATGTGTTGGGGTGCCTCACTGTGATTTTTAAAACTTAAAAATGATCATAGATGAACCAGAAGCTGCAAAGTAGCTACAGAGAACCTGAATACACTGCCGCCCAGTCTTCCCCAGCGGTTCTCTCATGTCTGCGGTGTGGGGGCAAAACCAGGCAACTGACGTGGATGAAACGTGTGTGACCGTTTCTACTCACTCTATCACATTCAAGATCTGGGTGACCACCAGCGCAATCCCAACACGGAACAGTTCAGCCACCTCCTGCTGCCTTTTTGTAAAGTGACTCCTGCCTCCCCATCCCCACCCTCCTAACTCCCGGCAAACACCCATCTACTCTCTATCTTGATAATTTTTTCATTTCAAGAATGTTATGTAAATGAAATCATACAGTTTGTGGCTTAGAATATTTTTTTCTGAGGTGGACCACTTTTTAAAGTTTTTACTGAATTTGTTATTAAATGTAGTATTGTTTCTGTTTTATGTGTTGATTTTTTTGGCCACGAGGCATGTGGGATCTTAGCTCTCCGAACCTGGGATCGAACCCACAGCCCCTGCATTGGAAGGCAAAATATTAACCACTGGACACCAGGGAAGTCCCCAGTATGTGGCTTTTTCAGATCATTTTTATTTTTTTCCACCCAGCATAAAACCCTTGAGACCCATCCATGCTGTTCACATCAGCTGTTCAACTTTCTTACAATTGCGTTGTATTCCACTGTATGGATATCCCAGAGCTGACTTAAACATTCACTTACTAAGAGATGTTTTGGTTGTTTCAGGTTTTTTTTTTTTTTTTGGTTATCATGAATAAAACTGCCACAAACAATCATGTACAGGTTTTTGTGATGACGTAAGTTTTCATTTCTCTGGAATAAATGCCCAACAGAGCAACTGCTGGGTCATGTGTTAAACTTTTTTTTTTTTTAAGTGTTTTTAAGAAACGGCCCTGCTGAAACATTTATATTCTCACTAGCAGTTTAGGAGAGACCCAGTTTTCTGACATACTCACCAGCATTTGGTATTGCCGGTATTTTTATTTTAGCTGTTTTGATAGGTGTGTATTGATGGCTCATATGCTCTTAATTTGCATTTCCCTAAAGCTAGTGATGTTGAACATCTTTGGTGAAATGTTTCTTTATGCATTAACCCATTTTCTACTTGGATTTTTTTCCCTTGACTTTTATTAACATTTTATTCTCGATTTTGAGAGCTATTTATATATCCTAGATATGAGCCCTTGGTCAGATATGTGGTTTTCCAATGTTTTCTTGTAGCATGTAGCATGTCTTTTCATCCTCTTTCCCATGGTCTTTCACAAGGCAAATCTTTTCAATTTTGATGAAGTCCAGTTTATCGATTTTTTTCTTTTTGTGCTTTTGGTGTCAAGTCTAATTCTTTACCTAGACGAGGATCCCTAAGATGTCTTATGTTATACAACATTCTCTAAAAGTTGTACAATTTTATGTTTTACACTTAAATCTAGAATCCACTTTGAGTTAATGTTGATATGGAGTGTATAACCACTAGGAGGAGATACAGGTGAAGCTCAGCTTTGGTGATTGCTCCAACTTTGGTCCGACTGCTCCAGAACTATTTCTGGAAAAGAATTTCCTTTCTCCATTGAATTGCTTTTATACTTTTGTCAAAAGTCAGTTGACCTGGGACTTCCTGGTGGGTCATGGTTAAGATGTTGCCTTCCAGTGGAGAGGGTGTGGGTTTGATCTCTAGTTGGGAGCTAAGATCCCCATGCATTGTGGTTAAAAAATCCCCCAAAACATAAAAACAAAAAACAAGGCAAAAAAAAACACACCAGCAGCATTATTGTGACAAATTCAATAACGACTTCAAAAATGGTCCACATTAAAAAATCCTTAAAACAACCAGTTGGCCATTCTAATGTGGAGCTATTTATGGGCTGTTTATTTGGTGCCATGAATCTCTACTGAACCTCTGTCATAGCACACTAGTTTTTGTTTTTAAACTTATTTATTTATTTATTTGGCTGCATCAGGTCTTAGTTACTGCACTCAGGATCTTTCACTGTGGCCGGGTGTGGACCCTTCGGGGGGGGGGTGTGGACCCTGGGGGTGGGGTGTGGACTCTGCGGGTGGGGTGTATGGGCTTCATGGCTTTGTGGCATGTGGGATCCTAGTTCTTTGACCAGGCTGGAGCCCACATCTCCTGCACGGCAAGGCAGATCTCAACCCCTGGACCACCAGGGAAGTCCTTTTGTGTCCCTTCCTGTTTATCATCAAAGCAGCCTCCACAGCTTACTTTTAATTACACTTGCTGTTTATTCCTGGCTCCTCTTACTTGAAAGTCAATCCTGTGGGTGGGTGGGGCGGGTTTGTCTTGTTCACTGAAGGATCCCAAGTACATGGACCATTGTAAAGAGCTCAACACTGATGTCTTGAATGAATGAATGATTACTGAGAAATACTTAGCTTTCCTTTTGTTAGTGTTTTAAGAATCGAGTACAATGATGATATTCATAGCTACCACTTCTTGAGTATTACTTATGTTTTACAGATGTGAGAACCGACTCCAGGCCATGAAGCCGGTACTGACAGGGCCTAGGTGTGAATCCAGACAGTGTCTTTTGCAGGCCCCACGGCAGTGTCCCCAGTGTGGGGCTGTTATTTCACACGGATGTCACTTCAGTGGGAAGCAAAGAGCCTACACAGCTGAAGAAGTTAGGGAAAAGAGGTAACTTTTGGTTGTCATTTTTAAATACTGAAAGAATCCTATGACAGCTCCCGTGTGGACCTCTGAACAGGCTGGAGAAGTGAGAGAATATGACTCTGGAAAACAGAGTTTAATATGCAGGTTTTGTTTTGATTTAGAAAAATGTAAATAGATGCTTTTGAATTGTGGTGCTGGAGAATATTCTTGAGAGTCCTTTGGACAGCAAGGAGATCAAGCCAGTCAATCCTAAAGGAAATCAATCCTGAATATTCATTGGACGGATTGGCTGAAGCTGAACCTCCAATCCTTTGGTCACCTGATGCGAAGAGTTGACTCATTGTAAGAGACCCTGATGCTGGGAAAGATTGAGGGCAAGACGAGAAGAGGGTGACAGAGGATGAGATGGTTGGATGGCATCACCGACTTGATGGACATGAGTTTGAGCAAACTCCAGGAGAGAGTGAGGGACAGGGAAGCCTGGTGTGGTGCAGTCCATGGGGTCGCAAAGCGTCAGACACAGCTGGGCGACTGAGTAACAACAAACAGCCCACACAGTCACAGTCTACATTATAATTAGCTGGTGTAAGCCTGGGCTTCCGACAGCAGCTGATGTGGCATTTTAGCTCCAGGAGAACTGTGAGCTGGGAAGACAGCCATGCAAAGCCTGTGCGTCTGGGGGAAGCAGGTGACCCCAGAAGCCTTTGGATCCCGCTCAGCCTGCCATGACTTCATCCTCTATCAGCCGCCTTCTGCTCAACTGGCTCTTTCCTGAGGCCAGAAGAGAATGAGTGAGCAGTCTCTTCCCGTCGGTTAGATGGAAGCAGCACATCAAAGAGCAGAGACGAGCTGGCTGGTGGTGGATCTGGCAAAGGTGGCCCCTCTCTGAGAGCAGACATGGGCATCAGAGCTGTGCAGACTGCGCCCTCATCTATGCGTGGGCTCCCCCTGCCCAGCATCCATCTCCCTGCTTTCCAGTCATCTCTGCTAATAGCCACCAAGACTCTGCGTAGCCTCATTGAGATTCCAGTGCATTTCCAGTGTTAGTACAAGCTGGATTCTGATTCACTTGAAGGCAACAGAAAATTCAGACATGAAATTTAGTGGTGATTGTCCTTGACGTGATGAAAGACAATTGGAATTAAAGGCTACTCAGGAAGCCAGGACCAGGAGGACGTGACGGGGCAAAGGAGGAGACAGGGGCTTAGCCACTTAGGTTTTCAAATCTTGAGAATTAGAGAAGTATGTATTTCTGAAACTTCAGAAATGGGTTGAAAAAATACATGACGCTTGTCAATACAAAGAGGATTCTGAACGATAGCTGGCACTGACACAGGGTACTGTTTCTTTGCCAAAAGACCGTAAGTTGTCCTGAAATGAAACACTGTCCACCAGTGCAATTTCAGTGTGAACTGGTTGAAACCACCTCAGTGAATTCTTTTTGGAATGGGGCTGTTATTCTCTAAAACCTATCCGCGGGCATGGTGTGGCCTGTGCCCTGCTCCCATCCTGCAGACACCGGGGCAGCCGGCCCATGCCCCAGGTTGGCCTCCATTTCCTGCTCAAGGTCCCCTGAGATGGTGGCGGTGGCGACCCCAGGAATAAACCGACACCAACGTTAACATCGGAGTCTGCTAACTGTCTTCCCGCCCTTTTCTCGCTTAAGCCTCACAGTGACCGAGTTATATCAGAAGGGAAAAAGAGCAGAGAAGACTAGGGTTTCCCCCAAGACCACACAGCTGGGAAGTGGCCGGCTGTCTTCAGTGCTTGCTGATGCTCGCCGCCCTGGGTGCTGGGAGAAGGCAGGGGCTGGGGGCTGGGGCGGGGTGGGGGGAGCTGCAGCCCCGCGCCCTTAACATGAGAGGATCATAGATGTACCTGGTGAGAGACACAAAGGCTGCCAGGGTTAGTCTCCCATCCCGGCTCCTCTCCTTCCGTCCCCTGTCTAGGGCAAACTGTTCCCAAGTCCCAGTCATCTTTCCAGAGAGAGGCTCTCCACCTTCTGCACACGTGTGTGTGCGCACGTGTGCCAGCGAACACACACACGGCGGAGCACACCTGTCTTGCCCAGAACAGTGTAACTTGGAGGTTGCTTTGCACCTCTGTATGTGAGTCTGCCTCACTGAAACAGCTGCGCCCTGTGGGCGTAGAAGGGCTCATTTCCTGGCCGGGGTGACATCTGGGCGGGGAAGGCCTCGTCTCTGGGCTTTATGGAGGGCAGGCCCACACTTGGGGTGGGGGTGCCACTGAGGTGGATGGTGAGGGGGGGCTCCTGAGGTGCAGACGAGGTCCCCCCACTGGGGGTCCCTGGGAGGCTGCGTGGCCCCCTTTCTCCAACAGAGATGCCCCCAGAGGTCTCGCTGAGTCTCTGGCTTCTGTTACCTGTCATCTCTGGAGCTGCAAGCCCCCAATATTTCAGCCTTCAACAATCTCGAAAAAACATTCCCAAAGACTGAGAGGGCATAGGACTGTCCCCGCAGACTCCAGGGCTCCATCGGATTTCTTCTGGGCTCCCTTTGGGGGTTCCATGGTGCTGTCTGGACCTCTGAAGTCAGTAGGTCAATTATGCTGGTGGCTGGTTGGAAAATTCCACAGAAACATGTTCAAGATGCCTTAGAAATATATGAATTTTTTATTAAACTGTTTGAGTCTGGATCAGATTCAACCCCATAATATCGTGGTTTGCTTAATGACTGCAGAATATTGTCTTATCTGAGGAGAAGCAGGACGTTTTAAGACCGCAGAGTCCAGAATTAACAGCTTGGAATTCTCGCCCATGCTGGCTGTTAATTGACTCCAGCTATTAAAGGGAAAGAGACTTTGGCAAACCCTAAGGCACTTGTACAAGCAAAGCCGTGGACGTGTTCAAATCGTTTTAAAACAGGCGTCTGGCGAACGGATCATGTTCGGAAAACGGGCTGGTTGATCAGAAGGTCTGCACAAGCGCCTGTGTTCTGAATGAAGGGTCTGAAAATGGTTCCACTTCACGGCAAAGCCAGGCCTCTAACACCATCTGTGAGCATCACAGCAATCGGCAACAACCACGTGGAACTTCAGCTTCCTCGGGACGTCCGCGGAGGCCTGGTCACCACCTCGGAACTGCCTTTTCTTGGTGCTGCGGGGCTCCAGTGCCCTTGGCCCTCTGCCCAGAGCCCAGTGGTCCAGGAGGCACACTGCTGGGCTGAGATCATCACTGCCTCCCGGTCGGGGGAGGAGGATGAGGCGTGGGGGAGGAGGGGGCATGCATATGCAGGGGGGCAGCTGATCCCTGTTATCATTTATCTGAGCCCCCCCAAATGCTCTGGGTGGGTGGGCACAGCGATGCTGACTTAGGACGCTCCTGGCTGGGCCATTTAAAAATAGCTCGTGAGAACTAAAGATAGAGCTGCCCTGCTGTTGTTCAGTCACCCGGTCGTGTCCAACTCTGCGACTCCATGGACTGCAGCACGCCATGGCTCACAGCCTCATCCGTCTCAGTGAAATGATGCGCCATGCCCTGCGGGGCCACCCAAGACGGATGGGTCATGGTGGGGAGTTCTGACAAAACGTTGCCCACTGGAGAAGGGAATGGCAAACCACTTGCCTTGAGAACCCCATGAACAGTATGAAAAGTTACCATATGATCCAGCAATCCTACTTCTGGTCATATATCCAGACAAAACTCTAATTCAAAAAGATGCATGTTCGCAGCAGCACAATTCCCAGTAGCCAAGATGTGGAAACACCCTAAGTGCCCATTGACAGAGGAGTGGATAAAGAAGATGTGGTACGTGTATATAGTGGAATATTACTCAGCCATGAAAAAGGTGAAATGATGCCATTTGTAGCAACACAGATCAACTAGAGATTATCATACTAAGTGAAGTAAGTCAGAAAGAGAAAGACAAACACCACATGATATCACTAACATGTGGAATCTAAAACATGACACAAATGAACCTACCTATGGCCCTGTGGTCAAGACTCCGCCTGCCAAGGCAGGAGACACAGGAGACGTGGGTTCCATCCCTGGGTCGGGAAGATCCCCTGGAAAAGGAAATGGCAATTCACTCTAGTATTCTTTCATGGAGCATTCCATGGACAGAGGAGGCTGGAGGGTTACAGTCCATGGATCACAGAGAGTAGGACACGACTGAGCATGCACGTGATAACAACATAACGGTAACAATGGCCAGGCTGTGCAGGGGAACACCTGCACTGTCTCTTCAACAAAGGAGGGAAGCACGTGGGAGAGGGAAATCGGGGCTCCAGGCGCCCTTCTGTGTGGGTGAGGTCACCAGGCTGGTCCTGAGATCTATGCAGTGACCGTGCCTCCCAGGGCCGGGGCGGGGGGCGGAGGGGGACACTGGGGGGAGGCCGATGTCCTCGGGAAGGCGGGCCGTTCAGAGGTTCCACCCGCTGTGCAGCCCCGATTGCCCGCTCTGGACCCTGAGGCTGCCTCGTGTCCGCCTGGGGTGAACGGCTTCACGCTGGGCGTGTTTCTTTGTGCCTGTGGGGACCCCGTGGTACCCCCTCGCACGGGCCTGGTGGAGCCTGTGACAGACGAACGTGGGGGCTGCACAAGGACATGCGGGGCGGGCGGATCAGCACAGGCGGCGCCCTTCACATGGAGCTGGGGCGTCCCCACTGTGGGAATGTGGGCTGACCTGAACTTCGCATTTATGGGGCAGGGCAGAAGCAGGTGGACAATGTGCAAGAAGAGAGACACAGAAGGCTCACCTCTGGCTGTCAGCAGCGGCATTTGCTTCCGGAGTGACATCAGAACTGCAGTCTGCTTCTCCTTCCTTCTCCCTGGGCCCGGTCCTCCCAGCGCATGTCCTCCTCAGCGGTCCCTGGAATCACTTGGGCAGCTTTACCCCCGAAAACTGGGTGCCTGGGTCCAACTCCCAGGGAGTCTATCCTCCCGGGCCTGGGAGTGGCGCGGGCACTGGGAGTGTTAAGCGCCGCCTGGAGAACCACCCTCTGAGGCTGGGAGGCCCTGAGGATGAGGGGGAAGCTGAGCCCCTCACGGCGGACCCTGGGAACACACAGCAGCTGGCATGGGCGGGAAGGCGCTTGGGCTTCCTGAGCCGGTGGGACCCTCGCAAAGGGGCCGGAGTGCCTCCCCTGAGTCCAGTCTTCGGCTGGCTCAGAGCAGTCTCCCTCTTGGCACCTGTGGGGTCTTCAGAGGGCGAGCCTCAGAGGTGAGGGTGGCCACGTGTCCACTCCGGGGGATGCGGGCCCCATGCCGCCTGCCTCAGGCCCTGGCAACCTGGCCAGGCTGCTCCCGGGCACGCCTCTTCCTGGGAGAGCCCCAGCTGAGCCCCTCCGACCTCACAGGCCCCCAGCATCCACACCCGCCTCTCCAGGAGGGGCAGGGCCGCGTCCCCACACGGTGCTGGGCTGGCCTTTCAGCGTTCCATCCTTCAGCCCTAGGACCCCCGAGTCGTTCCGTTCACACTTGTTGAAGAAAGGCACAGGTGCACAAGGAACAAAAAGACGCTTTTATTAAAAATCGTACCCATAGCACCTCTCTGTCTTCCTACAAGTGTTTTTGTTTTTAAAGGAGATCTAGTTTTCTGCACAATTCCAGAAAATGTGGCCGGGAAAAGTTCAGGATTGATCCAAGCCCCAGATAAACCGGCAGGTGAGGCTGACAGGGAACGAGGCGACTGGCTCAGTCCCAGGGTTCCCCCCCACCGGATCCCACCTCTCGGACGGTCCATGCGGCAGAGATGCTGAGCCAGAGAGTCGCGTCTGGATATGCAGACAGACGGCTCGCTGGGAGAAGAACTACGCTGTGTGCCAGGAATTTGTAAAAACCAAAAACCATGCTATGAACCATTAGAACCATTATGCAAACACCATGCGGCGGTCCGGTCACATCAAGGGCAAGGGCAGCGTCACCAGGGCTTTGCGGAGCGCGCACCGCCACCCCCTCCCGTGGTCTCGCCCGACGCTGTCCCACGGCTCATGTTCCTCCACGACGGCGTGTACCGAGGGCTCCTTAAAAGTGTGGCTGGGGATAGGGAGGCCTCACTTTGGGCAGATTTATTCAGAGGGAGGAGGTGCAGGAGATCCAGGAGATGTGCTCCACAGCCGCTGGGTGCGGGGACTGTCCATGGCCCCGCCCTGCTGCTCACTGGCCTGGAAACCTGTGCCTGGGAGCCCCGGGCTGGGGGGGAGACCGGAGTCTGTGGAGGGGACGGGAGGCCCGGGCAAACCCATCTCTGCTGCTCAGGCAGAGAGCGCGGCTGTGGTCCTCACGGGAAAGGGCAGCCCGCCTGCCCATCACCAGGCCTTGGATAGGGTCCCCCTCGAGGCCGAGTGCCCGACACCTGCACGGCATCACCGCGGGAACAGGCAGGAGAAATGGTGCCCGTCCTGGGTTCAGAACCAAGATTAAAATCCAACATCCATTTCCCTATCATGTGATTTTTTTCCCCCTCCCTCAAGAGGAGAGGTTAGGAACCCACGCTTTTCAATGTCACACTCTCTGGAAGCTGAAATCTAACCAGAAACACCCAGCTCTCCCTTGGGTCCAGCAGCTCCCACGGCCCAGAGCCCCGGGGCCACCGGGCCAGGCACATGTGCCAATGCCGTGAGCTGCGGCCTCGGACACGCAGTTCCGTCCCAAAGAAGCTGGCTCTGGGCAGAGAGAAGAAGGAAGCATCACGAGCCTGCGGAAAGGGTGCTGCTGTTGCAGAAACCCCAGAGCAGGGCACACACCTCAAACCGAACTGTCCTGGTGCCAGGACATTCCAGCACTCTCCCGCCCTAAAGCAAGGCTCCGTATGGCTTAGGGAGCAGAGCGCCAAGGCAGAGCGTGTCCATGTTCTCTGTCCACCGCTTGTCTCCCGAGAAATTCGAGGTGCAGCCTCACGGCTTCCTGTCCACTCCCCGTCTGGGGCCCGAGAGGACGGAGGCCGGCCTGTCCAGGGAGCTGGGGGGTGAGTCTTTGCAGGGGTAGCTTTGGGCGGAGCATCCAGGATTTTTGGTTTAGAACGTTTCCCCTCCACTCAGAGAAGGAAGGAAGGAAAAGAGGGATGGAGGGAGGGGGAGGGGGGAGCGAAAGGAACCTTTCCACACCTCCTACCTCTACTTTTGGAGAAACTGAAAAGGGGTTTTTTACCTAACACAAAACTCTAAAACAGAAAAGGGTTTTTTTTTTTTTCTCTTCTCACACAACACAAACTTTTCTTGGTCTCTGGGGTCACACCCAGCGACTCTGAGAGCAGAGGGTCAAGATGGTCCTCTGCCCTGAGGAGGCGGGAAGAGGGGAGGGGAGACCCCACAGATCACACGACCCACGCTGGGCCCCAGACGGGCTCCCTGCTGGCGCTGGCCAGGCGCTGGCTTGGGGACAGGCCGGCCACGCAGGAGGACAGACGGGCCCTGATCCCTGTGCTGGGGGTGTGGACAGGCCCTCCCTGAGGCCTGCGGGCACACCCTGGAAAATTCTAGACTGGGACCAGGCCTTGGGGCTCGACCACCTGCGCCTCCCACACCTCTCACAAAGGTGACCTGAGGCACTGCAGGCGGAGCTACCGTTTGGACTCAATTTCAGAGCAGATCCTGCTGCTTCCATTTAGCTAAAAATAAACGAAAACAAAACAATAACGATTAAAGGGAAGAAAGGTTTCCAGAAAACCTGTTAAGGCTGAGAGCTGGCCTGGGGTCGGGGGGACGGGACCACAGCGCTGCGCCTAGGAAGGATGCGGCCACACGCGTGGAAGGGCCTGGGGGGCACAGGGTGGGGTGGGGGGGACTGGGGACCCCGTCTTCTCAGAGCCTTCTTCTTTACTCGGAGACACCACGGCTCTTTGTCTTTCCCGTGGACAAAGCCAAACAATGAATAGAAAGGCACCTGCAGACAGCTGAGACGCATTCATTTCATGTGACATATTTTAAAAAAAGATAAAAAGATTTAAAAAATACTCTGGTTAACAATGCACACTTCTCACATGACGAGCGATTCTGCGGCCGCTGTCTCCTTGGGGCGGACCTGTGTTGTGTGCCTGGGGGGAGGGAGCTCGGGGCAGGGGCAGGAGGTGGCTCCCAGCTGGGATGCTTCCCGCTGCCGGAGGATGGGGGTCAGAAGAAAGGACCGAAGTGGGAAAGCCCCGAGTATTTCACTCCTGGAATGAACCCTGGCCTCTGTCGCCCTGTTGCCAGGAACTGTGAAGCCGGCCCCTCGCCTAAAACTGCCCAGTGAGGACATTTCAGAGACGGACGCACGAGGTCGGGAGGCTCCGGGCCCAGGTCAGACACCTGCTCCTAGGGCCAGGAGACCCGGGCAGGCGCTGGTTCTCAGGCAGGAGGTAGAGCAGAGAGGGGAGAGGCCTGGAGGACCCCCGTCCCCCTCTCCCCAGCCTTCCCAGGCCCCACGATGGAGAAGCCGGGCCCCCAGGGCTCAGGCCTTCCCAGGTTGGGGTGTCCAGCCCTTGCACCCGGCGAAACACACCTTCTCGTAAAAAGAAAAGAAAAACAAAGAAACCTGCTTCCTGCAGCGATGTTACAAAAAGCCAGTAAAAAAAAGTTCCTAATTGAAATCGTGTTCACAAGGGGGTGAAATCAACCATCAGCGTCAGATCCTCTCAACCCAGCTCGAGCCCAGTTCCGGGAGGTGATTGTCTCGACACGGCCGCGCCGGGGCCGCCGCTCAGCTCACACGAAGGACGAGAAGCCGGTGAGCGGAGTCCGGGCGCCGCGGGCCGCGGGCGCGAACACGGCGCTCTGCGTGGTGACGACCGCGCGCGGGGCCGGCCCGGCCTCCGCCCCCGCCACCGCCTCGTACCTGTGCGGGGCCGCGCCCGCGCGCCGCTTCCACGAGTTGTAGTAGGTGGGGTCGCTCAGGTAGTGGTTGACGAACGAGTGCTGGGGCGGCGCGTCCTCGGACTCGGAGTCGGTGACCTGTGGGCGGACGGGGCGGGCTCAGCGGGCGGCCAGGGACAGGGGGAGGCCCGGGGCTCAAGGAGGGCGCGGACGGGGGCTGCCGTGGGAGGGTAAGGGGGTGGTCTTGAAGGGGCAGCCCCTGGAGGGAGGAGAGGCCATGGAGAGTGGGGGTGTCGAGGAGGGAGGGGGCCATGGGGTGGGGGAGGGACACACGGGGGCTGGGGGTGGCCACGGGCGGGGGGCAGCCTCGGACAGCAGGGCTGAGCGGGAAGCAGGAGCAGCCGTCTAAAGTGGGATGGTGCCGCTCACCTGTTTCTCTCCCTTTCCCCTCCTCCCACCCCACCCTGCCTCCCTCTCTCCCCACCACCTGGGTGTGGACCACCCCAGGGCCCGACTCCCCAAGACCACAGAGAGCTCAGTGTGTCCACGGGAGCCAGCTCGTTGCTCCTAGAGGCTCTGTTCCCCCGCCCTCCCGGGGCCTGAGCTGGTCCCGGGACACGAATCCACTGCACTCTTACTTCAGGGGAGTCTGCACCCCAACCCCTCCCGGGACAGGTCTACACCCCATCCCCTCCCGGGACAGATCTTCACCCCATCCCCTCCCGGGACA
>JADEYB020000015.1:38040695-38092056 GCA_015832495.2 Alces alces
CACCCCATCCCCTCCCGGGACAGCTCTACACCCCATCCCCTCCCGGGACAGCTCTACACCCCATCCCCTCCCGGGACAGCTCTACACCCCATCCCCTCCCGGGACAGGCCTACACAGCCCCCAGGGGATGCCCTGTGTCCCCTGTGGAGAACGCAGCAGCGCCCGGGGGTGGGGAAGGCCCAGGTGCTGCAGACTGCCCGAGACTATGGCACAGGCCCCCAGACCGAGGGTCTGATGGTGAGCTCAGTCAGGGTGAGGAGACGGTGTCCTCCGTGGGACACGTGCTTCCGGGCAGCTCCACATCCATGCTGACCTCCGTGGGGAGGTTTCCTAGGACAGAGGCCCTAATCGAGCGTGGTGTCTGCTGTCCCATGTCCTGGAGCCCCTCCCTCTGCAGCCGGAGGGACCTGACCCCTCCCCTTGGGGTCCCAGAGCAGCCGGTGGAGGAGGCTGGCGGCCTGTGGAGGTTCAAGGTCAGTGAGCCAACGGGAACCCGCCCTGCGAGTTTCCCCGCCGCTCCTGGAAGAGCTGAGTGCTTCCCTGGGGGACGAGGCTGTGGGCCTACCAAGCGGCCCCCAAAGCTACTGGGACAGAACAAAGCCATCGTGCAGAATGGACAGGGGAGGCTAAGAGCTGTTCCTCCAGCGTCTCGCTGTTCCTCTAGGGAGAGGGTGAACGTGTCCCCATCTCGGGACACACGGGGGTGCGGGTGAGGGCCTCGGGGCTCCTGTTCACGTCTCGCTTTTGCTTCCACGAGAAAGCACAGGATTAAAATGTCATTCTCCATCCTGCTGCCTGCTCTGTTTATTGTTGATATGACATTATTATTTTTTAATGAGGATGTATTTTAGTGAGTTAGAATTATTGACAGAAAGGAAACGCTTCGGGGTCTTTTTCTTTTTTCCAAG
Organism: Alces alces; assembly: GCA_015832495.2. Classification (NCBI taxonomy): domain Eukaryota; kingdom Metazoa; phylum Chordata; class Mammalia; order Artiodactyla; family Cervidae; genus Alces; species Alces alces. The sequence continues at coordinate 38,041,604 of JADEYB020000015.1, forward strand.
TTTCCTGTGTGATATGAAGTAGCGATGTGAGTCCGTTTCCCAGGAAACCGAGGAAGGCCAGCCTGTGATTGGATGAGCCTGCAGACCTGACCATGAGTTTCTAAAGGTGCGTGGATGCCTGGCAAGCAGCTAACAGAGATAATCTCAGGACTTCTGGTGCTGTGCTAGCAAGATGAAAGACTCCAATATTATTAGAGGATTAATTAAGTGCGAGGGGGCTGGTCTAAGTTGGCTGAAGCCAGAGAGACCTTGAAAACTTTCTGTGGATTTTGAAAATAATTTTTAAAATGCGATTCGAACAGTAGCCCTGATATAATTCATAAGCTGCTGGGCGATAAAATGGAGAAAAAGCCCCTTATTTCTAAGTGGAGAGACATCAAGAGCCACAGTGTGTATCCTGTGAGGCCAATGGGCCAATTCAGAGCCGCTCTGATCAGGCAGGTTCTCCTGCACCTGTGAGCCGGTTCTCAGAATTGTCACTTGAGTAAAATTTCTGAAAACGGTTAAAAAACACCCCAGGGAGAAAATGACAGCATCACAATTTTTTTTTTTTTCAGTGAAGTATTAGCTTTGCAGAAGAGCTTTTCCGGCTGAGAGCTCACAGGGTTTCTGGCTCTGGAGGAGAGGGTAGACAGTAAGTATGGGCAGGGGACCCCCTCCCTGGGTTGTCAACCAACTACTGATACAAAAAATACTTCCAGAATGTCTGGAAGAAGCAGCAGGTCCTCCCCACAGTAGAACAATGATTCAACTGGGGGAAAATAGAATTATCAACAATTATTTGGAGTCTCTGGAAATGGTGCCAAGGGCATATAGCAAATGGGGGAAGATTTATTGCAGAAAGTCTAAAATCACTAAGAGCAAGAGTGTGAGCCGCTTGAACTCTGACCTGCTCCCCCTACCCCCAGCCAGGATGATGGAAGCCCCACTTGCGGTGGGGGGCGGGGGGGGAGGCACATGTAGCCGAGAACCAGGGCCCCTCCCCTAGAACTCCTAGTCCAGGAATTTGGTTTGACCTGGAGGAGGAAGCCGCCGGCATCTCTCAGTCAGCTGCTCATCCCCAGCTCCAGTCTCCAGAGGTATTCCTGGAGGTGTGGTCGGGAGGGCTGGGCTCCCCTCCTCACCGGGGCTGCTGGAGGCTGGGACCAGGCTGGCGGGCTGAGAACACTGATCCCGGCGCGCCCCACCCTCGTGGCTGGTGGGAAGGGCTCCACGCAGGGGTGGCGGGGTGTGGCCAGAAGCCCAGGGGTGTCCATCCCCACCCGGGGCCTCACTGGTCACCGTGGAGAAGGGGGCCGTTGTCCCCACCCCAGCTTTGGTGTGACACCGAGGTCCCCATGGCGGCAGTCAGCCCTGCAGAACAGAGAGCCCCCCGCTCTGCTGCAGGGGGTAGCTTTATCTGGACCAGGCCTCAGGACAGGCGTCCCTGGTGGCTCAGACAGTAAAGAATCTGCCTGCAGCGCAGGAGACCCGGGTTCAGTACCTGGGCTGGGAAGATCCCCTGGAGAAGGGAATGGCTACCCACTCCAGTATTGAGAATCCCATGGAAGGAGGAGCCGAACAGGACTGAGTGACTAACAGCCTCACTTTTCGTGCCTCAGGGCATTGCTGGAGACTGTGGAGACCTCAGGGGCGAGAAATGAAGAGGTAAGTCCTTGAGAGTAACAAGGAGGGCAATAAACCACCAGTGGTTTAGCAGGGAGGACCAGGCAAAGAGACAGCTGAGGGGAGCCCTCTTGGGCTTAGAGAATTCAAAGATTAACAACATCCTGCTGGCTGCAGAAGGGCTGGGCTGTGATTGGATCCAACTGTGGAGTAATTTATACTCTGGAGCCTTGTCCAAAATTTAAATAGAGCTGGCAGGGAGAGGAGGCTAACAGCTGGGTGTGATACCACCTGTGGTGGGCCTTCCAGAACCTCAATGGGGAGGCAAGAACAAGAGACAGGGGATGCCTAGCTGAGACCCAGGGCTCCCTTGTTGTCATGGAAACCACACGCGTGCCCAAGGCCGCACCTCGGTGGGGTGACCTCAGAGCGGACACGTTGCTGAGGACATGGACTTCCCTGACTAGTCCAGACGAGTCACTGAACAGGTAAGCGAACAACAAGGACAACAGCCAGGGCGGGTTGAATATGGGTATTCAAAGTGAATACAAGGTTTTATTTAAAATATTTTCTTGTTTTCAAAAACCAGCAAAGTGAGATCCATACACAGGGAAGAAAGCAGGCAGCCTCTGAGGAGCCTCAGATACTGGCAGGCGAAGACTTTCAGAGTAGCTGTCATAGTGTGTTCAAAGAACTGGAGGACACCATGTTTAAAGAATTAAAAGTATGCGCACACTATCACACCAAGCGGAGAATATCAATGGAGAGACAGCAGTGACTTAAAAGGACCAAATGAGAAGTTCCAGAGTTGAAAAATCCCAAAACCAAAATGTAAAATTCACTGGGGGGACCCAACAGGAGATTTGAGCCGACAGAGGAAGGAGTCAGGGCGCTTGAAGATAGATTGATACAGACTGCTCGCCACGGTCAGTCGCTCAGTCATGAACGACTCTTTGCGACCCTTTGGATTACAGCCCACCAGCCTCCTCTATCCACGGGATTTTTCAGGCGAGAATAATGGAGTGGGTTATGCAACTTGAAAAACAATGAAAAAAAAAGACGAAACAGAACACCTGATAAATGTGACAAAGCACTCAGTGTAGTAACGTGTGTGTGAAAAGAAAGAAAGAAGCAGAAAAAATACTGAGAGTTACAATGACTTAAAACTTCCCAAATCTGGTAAAAAACAAAACAAACAAAGAAGAAAAAAAAAACAACTGCATACTCAACAAGCTCAATATACCACGAGTCAGATAAATGGAACAACAGTCACACCCAGACACATCATAGTTATAGTTAAAATTCTGAAAGACAAAGGCAAAAAGAAACTCCTGAAATTGAAAGGAGAAAAACAACTCATCCAGTCCAACAAAATTCAAATTATTTTAACAGCTGACTTCTGGTCAGAAAAAATGGAGGACAGGAGGCAATGGGCTAACACATTCAGAGTGTTGAAAGAAAACTGTCAATCATGAATCTTTTATTTAGCAAAACTACTTTCATAAATAAAGATGAAATAGGACATTCTGAGATAAACAAAAACAGAAAAATTCATTGCTAGCAGACCTGCTTTATAAGAATACTAAAGAAAGATGGTCAGGTTGAAGGTCAATGATGCCAGACAGCAAATCAAATACACACACACACACACACACACACACAAGTAGCAACAAAGATAATTACATAGGGAATTATAAAAGGCAGTATAAGTACCTAGTCTCCTTTCTTCTCTCCTCTGATTTAAAAAGCAATTTCCTAAAATATTAGGTATATAATTATATTGTTGAGTCCATCATACATAGAAATGTAACATAATTCTAGTGGCACAAAAAGGTGGGGAGAAATGAAGAGAACCAAAAATCGGGAACAGAAAGGTTAATATGATAAACTCATACTTGCTCACCTTTCTCCTCTCAACTTCTTTAAAGGATACAAAATTCTGTACAGTTAGAAAAATGCTTCCTTGGGTCTGTCACAAGTATGGACATAATATGTATAATAATAAGCACAAATAGGGGAGGAGAGAATAGATTTATACAAGAATAAAGTTTCTACATGTCACTGAGATTTAGAATAAGTCTAAAGCAAATACTAATACGAGGGCAATCACTATAAAAAAGCTGAAAAAAATATAGTAAAGGCAAAACAAGGGAATTAAATATTCACCGGATATACACTAGAAAACAGCCACTTAACAACAACAAAATGAGTGAAGAAAAAATAGAGAAATAGAGACCCGAGACTCAGAAGGCAGATACCAAAGTGGCAGGTGTCAATTCTGGAATTAGCAGCAATTACATTAACTGTGAATGGATTAAACAATCTGGTGAACAGGTATAGATTGGCAGGATGAATAAAGACAGTGTGACCCAACTTTATGCTGCCAAGAAAAAAATGTCAAGATCCAAGGCTTCAGACAAGCTGAAAGTGAAATGATGGAAATGATACACCATGTGAGCAGGAACCAAAAAGACAGCTGGAGTGACTGTGCCGATGTCAGGCCAGATAGACTCTGAGACAAAAACTGTGACTAGAGACCAAGAGGGACATGCGATATTCATAAAAAGGTCTGTCCATCATAAAGACACCACAGTTATAGACAGACACGCACCTAAAACAGAGCCCCCAAATACAGGAAATGAAAACTGCCGGAAATGAAGAGAGAAATAGAGAATGTTAACAGGAACTGTTGGAGACTTCGGTATGTTGACAGATGGCGGAAAGATGGAGAGTGTGGAAGGCTTGAACGGCACAATAAATCAACCGGACGTAGCAGACACACACGAACCCTCCCCACAGCAGCAGCAGAGTGACCCGGCCTTTTCAAGTGGGTTCCTGCCGCACAGGCCAGATGCTGCGCCACAAGACAAGCCTCGATAAATAGAAGAGGGTTGGAGATACATAAAGTATGTTCTTTGACCACAGTGGGATGGAATGAAAAACCACTAACAGCAGAAAATTTGGGAAGCTCATAAATGTGAGGAAGCTAAAAACACACACCTAAATATTCAATACAGTGAAGACGTGAACTGTGCGGTGCGTGAATGACATCTCAGTCTGGTTAAGAGACCAGACTAGTTCAAAGGAAAGGCTCCCATCGGAGCTGGCACTTCAAAGATCCCTCTGTGGGGACCCCATGAATCTGCCTACAACTCTCCCAGGTCGTAAAGTTCAAAGCTGGGCCCCCAGCAAGATGACAGAGCACAGAATTCTGGGGGAAGAGATGGGCCTCACTGCATCTACCCGAGAACTCAGGAGCAGTCGGGGAGCCCAGGAACACAAGTTCTTAGCCTGGACTCCCAGAGCCTTCACGGGAGGCGCCCGCCTACCACAGGCTTCCGGGGGCCTGGAACCCCAGATTCAAGGTGACACACCTCAGTGGAGACGGCGTCCACACTTCTGATCAACTTTCTAGAACCAGAAAGTGTTAGTACCTGCAAAGCATCTGTGGGAATCATGGAAGGAGCCTCCTCCCCCAGGCAGCGGGCACACCTCGGCCCGCCCTCGCTCAGCCATGTGTCCTGGGCGCGGAGAATTCGGCCAGCCTGGCGGGGGGGGGGGGGACGGGAGGGAGCCCGCCGCCTGGGTCTGCATCCGGGTCCGCCCAGGAGCGCGTGTCTGGAGAAGACACTCAGAACCTCCACGAGCCTCAGCTCTCCCATCTGTTATGTGAGGATCCGGACGACCTCCTTGCAGGATTTAGTGTGCATTCCACGTCGCTTTCGCCTCCCTCCCTTCTTCCGTTCTGGCTGCCCTCTTTCCCGTGTGCATGTGTATGTCTGTACATGTGCATGTGTGCATACACGTACGCATACATGCATGTATAGGCCTAGTGCCTGCAAGCATTTAATAATCCTCCATGTGAATCAGCTGGATCTGACTCGCAAAACACCCCTGCCTGTGAGAGGACAGACTGAATGGCCTGCATTTAACCCATTCTGAGCATGCTTTTATGAACAAGTAGTCCAGAATCGATGAGTCCAGTCCTGGCAGTGCTGGGATTGGCCTCTGTGGCCTGGGTGTTGGGCGGGAGAAGAGGGGAGGGGCGGGGGTCAGTGGGCTCCGGAAGCTGAGGGAGTGGGGGTGTGTGTGTGGGGTGGCCTCGGCCTCAGCGGTGTCCTAGGGACAAGGACGAGAACCGCCTGCCTCCAGGCCTGGCTGAGGAAGCGCTCAGTTAGCGCTTAGCCTGCGTGGAGCTGTAAAGCCCGCGGGGCAGCGCGGGGCCGCTGTGAGCATCGTCCACAATGCTCTGAGAGCCTGGGAAGGCCGGGATGCGCCGTCTCTGACCTTTGACCTGGGGCGCGCCGGTTGGCAGCCCACCCCTTCCCGACGCGCCGCCTTTGGGACGAGCGGCTGGAAAAGGCCACAGCCTCCTCATCAGGAGTCTGGGCTCAGCGTTCTCGCTTTTCCCTCCACAGACAGCCCCTCGCGCGGACACAGTGTTCCCCCCGCAGGCCCGCAGGGCGGCTTGCCGCTTCCACGAGGCCAGGCTGCTGCGCGGACAGGCACTCAGCGCCCGCGTCCGTGGAGCTCGGAGGCCGAGCGGCCGCGGCCGCCGGGCCCCCGCCTGCGGTCTGGCCCAGTGTGGCTCCTACACAAACCACAGTTTGAAAGAAGCCATTTAATTGAGCCTGAGGGCGCAATCAGTCCTAAACTCAGGTCAAAATGAAGGTGACACTTATTTTAGATTAAATATTGATTTAGAGTATGAATGCCAAGCGGTGGGGCGGGCCTGCGTGTCTGGCAAACAGCTCGGCAAATTCCGTCCCTGTCGCCGCGTCTCTGAAACCCCGCGGTCAGGACTGGGCACCCAGTTCCCTACCCGCTCAGCGGGTTTGCTCCTGACTGCCAGACGGGCTCTGGGGAAAGTGGGGCCCTTGTCGGCACCCCCACAGCTCCCTCCAGGGAATGTCCCTGCTGCCCAATACAGAGACCTCGCCCAGGACTGGCTCAGCCCCGCAGTGAATGCCCAGGCACCAGGATGTGTGGGGCGGGGTCCTGGGGGGTCACACTGGAGGCTGACAGCCCTTGGGGACGGGGTTTCCTTGGTCCCGGGGCTCCCGCCCCGCTCAGGTGACCCGGCTAACTGACCCAAAGCAGGAGGGGAAGCCCCCGCCTGGGGTGGCCGGGGGTCTAGGTTCTACCAGTCGGGTGGGTTCGGGCCCCCATTACCCCTCGGGGGTCCAGAGGCCACCACGTTCCCCGGTGACCTCCAGGTCGGCCGGGTCTCTTTCTGCGCGTAGAGCGCAGCGAAGTTTGCGAACGCGACGTCCACCTTGGACCAGGGACTGACCGGGGAGGTGGCCTCGCGCAGCATAGACGAGCGTGGACCCTCCCCGTCGGGAAGGGACGCGCTCTGTCCCGGCTCTGCCTGCCCCGAGCCTCTGTGTGTGTGTGGAGACGCGGCTGAGACCAGGGCAGGGCCCCGGGGGGACGGGAGGGGCGGGAGCCGGCCGCGGGGGGCGGGCACCCACCTCGGACTCCGTGGCGTCGCCCGGCTTCTCCTGGAGGGCCCCGCTCTCGGTCAGCGCGGCGCCGTTGTACTTGTTGCAGAGGTCGTCGTCCGAGTAGTGCAGCCCGCCGGGGCTCGGCCGCGGCGGGGACCTGCGGGGCCGGACACCAGTCAGCCCCTCCCCCTGGCCTCACCGCGGCTGCGTCGGGAGGAAAGCCACGCACAGCCTCTGGCACCGTTTCAGTGCCACACAAGCAGTTCCAAGGCCGCCCGCACTTCCAGTGATGCCTGCCCCTCATCCGGGGCCCGAGGTCCCCCCAAGACCAGGTCCCTACACCTGAGACCTGCCTCTTCTTTATCTCTAGAAACGTCTTCAAACCATCCCTAACACCCGCCCTCCTGCCCCTGGGATTCGGGGGGACCCGTGGGCGTGGGCCTGGCCGGCGTGGGCCCTTGGGTGGGTGCCGCTACCCTACCTGGTCCCGTTCTTCTTCGAGAAGGTGTTCTTGACGTTGAGGTGGCGGCTGTTGAGCTCCAAGGCGGCAAACCCCCCGTTGTCCAGAGTCACGGACTCCTCCATGTTGGAGATGCTCTTACCTACAGGTGGCGGGGGCGGCGCAGACGCGTCAGGAAGTGGGCGTCTGGGGCCCAGCCGCTGAGCTTTGTCGAGCAGGGCGGGCGCCCAGGGTGCTCCTGACCGTCTGCTGTACGAGCCCCGGGCCTGGCGACCCGAGTCAGCCCCCTGGGCAGGCAGACAGGCTGGGGTATAAGGCCACACGTCCACCTTGGAGCAAAACGCCATTAGCATTTGGGTGTTTCTTTTCCTTGATGCCAAAATTAAGTTTTTTATTTGTTGTTGTTTTTTTTTAAATCAGTGTCTTATTAAAGAATAGTCAGAGTGCATGAACTTTTTTTTACACCATTGAGGATATTCAATAAATTTCATAATAAGGGCTCATAGTCAGAACAAGGAAGTGAGTGGAGAGTAAAGGTATAAAGGGTGAGGGCTCAACAGCGTAGGGATTTTTCCTGCAGTGAGGAACATGCTCCAGAACTAACTGTGGTGACGGTCACACATGTCTGTGAATGTCTGTAACTAAAAATCACTTTAAAATGAGTCCGTCAGTGCATATCAAAGCATACTCTACAATCTGCTAGCCAACCGAAGTTGTAAGTAACCAGGGGACATGAAGCACTCCTGGTGGCCCCGACCTCGCTGGGCATGAAAGGCGGTCCTCACAGCTGGCCCCCAGCTCAGGCTGGTCTCCCCTGCCCTTCCCACCTCCCCCTGCCCCTGCCTGGGGAGCCCCGCCCCAACCCCACCCCCCCGACTTACTCACCCACCCCCTCCTTCAGATCGCAGCTCAAGGGTGGTGAGATCGGAGAGGGCTTTCGGGACCCATGAGGTCTCCGCCCTGTACCATTTCTGTGTGTGGGGCCCGTCGCCACCTCTCCGCTTGTCCTGAGAGCTGGCTGGCCTCCCGCGGGCCTGTCTGCCGCCCCTGCTGGGCTGTGAGCTCTCGGAGGCACAGGCCCAGGGAGACTCACACAGCCTTGCTCTTGGTGACGTCCCGGTCCCCGGGACACTGCCTGAGCACACGCCAGGGTCTTCACGCGTGTTTTGTAAAATTCGCCAGCAGTTCCGATCCCAAGGGGCCTGTTCGCCGGGGACCCCACAGCCCTCCGCGCGCCTCGGTGTTCTACTTGTGTGCAATGGGGAGAGCCAGCGGCACACAGACAGCGGCAAATGAAAGAGGAAGTCGCCTACGCGTCGGGGTCCGGGTGGATGGGAGGTGAGCAGGGGAATATTATAACCAGAGAGGAAGTCTGATCTTGTACAGGTCAGAGTGTCGTCCAGGAGGGGTGGCACGAGGCTGCGGCACAGCGGTTTGGGCTCTGCGTGTCTCCTGGGCGGGCAGGGAGACATTCTGGTGGACATTTTTTTTTCTTTTTTTCTGGGCATCGATGATGTTAAATGAATGCTCCGGGGTGAGGCTGAGGACTGGAAGCTGCGGGTCAGACTAGACTCTGTGGTCTGTTTCCCAGATGGAGAGGGAGAGGAGGGAAGGCAGGGAGACTTTCTGAGCACCAGACGCGGGATTCTGTAATAGCATTAACTCGGGAAAATGACATGCCGTTCATACACTGTAAATCCCGCAGGAATCAAATCTGATTTACGAACACTTGTTAGAAGTGAATTTACACAGGAAAAAATAAATCCTTTCTTGGAGGGATGAATGGCTCAACGATACAGAAGCAAATGGCAGGCGCTTTAGGGCCTCCTGGCTTTATTAACCTTCTTGGTGCAGGCACCACGGTGCTGGGTGGCCGGGAACACGGGGCCCGGCCAGCAGAAGGCTCAGAGCCGGGGTGCATGCGGGCCCAGGCAGCACGCACCCCGTCAGTGAGAAGGGCTGGACCACAGACCCGGCTGTAACCGTCCTGAGGCGACTCACTGTTCCCATGATTCTGAAGGGGCCGTTCCTCATCTCTCGAACACTGTCCACGTTTCTTTTGAAGGTCCTAGCAGTGTTTACATACTGCATCCATGTGTTTAAATTTACCAGTTAAAGTTAGGACACCTTTAAATCTCTGAGTGGAAAGAGATATGATATAAAAATAGCAATCAGTGTGTGCTCAGTCATGTCCGACTCTTTGTGACCCCATGGACTGTAGCCCACCAGGCTCCTCCGACCATGGGATTTTTCTGGCAAGAGTACTGGAGCGGGTTGCCATTTCCTTCTCCCACCTTCCACTTTTTTAATCATACTAGAAACCACTCCTGCGTTTGAGCAACTGCAGAAGTGGAAACAGACTCTCGGCCAGATGATAAAGGACACACGGCCCACGCGAGGGCAGAGCCGGCCGGACGCCGGTGCCCAGAGCTCCCGTTTCCTGCCTCCGGAGGGAAGCCTGCTGTGCGCGTGGTGTGGGCACCCCAGACCCGGGAGGGGGAACCCCGATGTGCCGGCCCCCGGCCCCCGGGGGAGGGGGGCTCCCCACCTGCGCCGCAGTTGCGGTACTTCTTGCTCTGGCCGTGCAGCAGCAGTGAGAACACCACCAGAAGGATGACCAGCAGACTGGAGAGCGCCATCACCAGGAGGAACCACCACTGCTCGTAGAACGGCGCCTCCACCTGAGCTGCAGGGCGACAGGCGCGCGGTCACGGGACGGAAGCTCTGTCTCTGTCGTGACCTGGGAGGGGGGCCCCTGTCTGGTCCGGGTTGTCCTAGGTGGATCCACTGGTTTCCCAGAGAAGAGGCTCTGGGGCCGCTGTCTCTCTCCGGCCTGGGGTCCTCTCCCCACCGCTGCCCCCACCCCGGGCCTTGGCCAGCGAGCTTACATTCTCCCAGTTTCATCTGTTGTCTGGGTTATGGGGAGGGAGGAACAGAAGTGCCCGGTCTTGCTCCTCTCCCAGTATGGGGGCTTTCTCCCCAGACACCCGCAAATCCCCTGGCCGCCTCCATTCCTGCTGCCACCAGAACCCCTGCTGAACCCTTGACATCGCAGGGAGTTCTTGGGTAGAAAGTCGGCCCCTCCTGCAACTGCTATGCCTGCGAGCCTGGGAGCGCTCAGTCTAAGCCTGGGAGCCCCGTGACCGACCCCTCCAGGCCAAGAGCTGAACGCGCCCACACCCTCTGCTCACCCGCTGCGGCTGGGGGCGCCTGTCTGCTACCTGTCGGCCTCCTCCACCGCGACAGGGCCCCCACCCACGGAGGCTTGGGGCTGTGTTCTATGTGTTGTATGTATTTCGTGCCCCCAGCAAAACTGAGAGTTACTCTGAAGGAGTGTCTTCTTCCTCATCTCTTATTCTGTTTACTAAGGAGAGAGAGACAGGAGTTGCTCTGTGCCAGGTGCCGGATGACTCTGGGGTCCCCCTCATGCCTTCCACCTGCTTCCCTGTGGGGGGCATCGGACGTGCGGGACAGGACGGGCGCCGCGAGGTCTGTGCCCAGAAGCAGAAACCCGCCAGAAGGGTCTCAGTGGACAGACGTGAAGCGCGTGCACCCTGCGAACAAGGGGACGTCCGCTCCAGGTCCGCGACAGAACAGGGGGGAAGCCCTGGCAGGGGACCGCGCTTTAGGTCCGACACACACGACCTGGATTGCAGAGCAACATGTGAGCCACGGTGCCCACGGGCCCGAGGACTGGGAGCCGTGTTCTTACATGGGAACCAGCCTCTGCCGTCCCCTCTGCGTGTGTGGAATCAAAAGCCCTGTGCGTTTGGAGCTGCTTTTTGTAATTTCTTATACCTGGTCAAGGGAGGCAAACCCTGAATTGCTGAACTGAGTGATGGGCTTCCTTATTCCATTCTCTCTACTTTGGGGTGTGTTTACAAGTTTCTTCATAAAGACAAAGTAGAAGAGGTAAATTTGATCTTTCTACCTACTTTTCATTAAACAAGTGAGTGGTCCCGGGTTGTCCCTCTCACCAAGCGCCCCTGGAATCCACGGTGCTCCCAGACCAGGAGGCGCGGGGCCCGGGTGCCCACGGACGCTCCCCTCCCTCCAGGCTCACTCAAGGAAATGATGAAGGATGTTTCCAATTTAAACAAGCACAGTCAGCAGCTTAAACAGATGTGACTATGGGGATGGGGAACATATTTGTCTTGATTGGAAGGAAGGCTCATGGTTTCTGGCCCAGAATCGGCCTGCGACCTCCAAATGTCTCTGCTACCAGCTCCCTTCTCAAATCGGCTCCAGGGGGTCGGCCTGCAGCCACCCCACCTCTAGAGCCTGGCTTGCAATCTCAGTGGCACGGAAGGACCACCTCAGAACTAGAAAATCATCAGGCCCAGATCCGTGACCCCTGTGATGCAACTGCTGTCTGGGGTGGGGCCCTGCACGGCTGTTTTCTAAGTGTTCCCGAGGGGGGGCCCTAAAGTGCAGGTGGGGTGGAGGCCTGCTCCTCACCCGCGCCCGGGGCCCCAGGAGCGGGTCCAGGCTGCGTGACCAGCCTGCCCCCCCGCCGGTCCCCCCAGGCCCCTCACTGCTCACCCCCCCAGCCTCGTGCAGGCTCTCCCTTCCCTGCGGCCATCCCCCTGCACCCTTCAAGACCAGGCCCAGGGCCGTCACTTCCTCCCAGCGGTCACACCCCTCGTCACGTCATTGGTGAGGACAGGGTCTGTCGCCACGGACACTTGAGCTCCGGGTAGAGGAGCCTGGCTGCCCCCTCCACGTCTGCCGCTCCCCCCATGGCAGAGCTGGGGGCTGGTGCTGGAGCCGGCAGGCCTCGGCCTCCAATCTGACGCTGGGCGCACCGGGCCCCTTGGCCGGCATCCCTGAAGGACGCCTGGGCTGACACACCCGCGTGTCAAGGGATCGCGCTCTCCCTGGTGGCGGCTGGGGAGGGGCAGGGTCGGCAGGATTTTGCTTTTCAATTTTCGACTCAACAGTTAAGGACGCATCTGCTAACAGAGGGTCTCAGGCTGCATTTTGCAGGGGATGCCTTCTCCCCTGGGGGGACCCTGCCCAGCTCAAGCTGAGGCCCTGGCTCTGACGGAGGGCAAGAGGAGGTCAGCGCGGCCAGGACGTCTCCTCCGGGGACGGCCGTGCTCGGGGCCCATGCCGTCCACCCGCCCCCTGGGGTCCCTGGGCGGGGCTCCTACCTGACACAGTGGCGGAGGGGCTGCTGGGCTCCCCGTAGCCCGCCTGGTTCACGGCCACCACCCGGAACTCGTAGGTCACTCCTTGCCTGAGCTGGTCCAGGCTGACGGTGTAGGACGTGGCACCCCGCGGAATGTCCTTGGCAAACATGTCCCACAGGCCTTCGTCTGCAGGGCAGCGAGAATGGAGGTCAGGGCGCCCGTCTCCCAGATGGAGGCCCTGCGGGTGGACTCTGCCCGCCTGCCCTCAGCCCCCAGCTCCCTCCTGGGGGACGGAGGTGAGCTGCTCGGGCCGGGGCCTCACCCTCCTGGACAGGCTCTGCGAAGGCTGCAAGCTGGGCGGAAGCGTTTTTCCCTGACGTCCTCCGGGCCTCTGGTTTCTGACTGCCTCCTCTTTGGTGTAGCGTGCTGGCTGTTTTGGGGACATCCTGCTGTCCCTGCCCACTGCGTGTCCCTAACCCCTAAGTTCCCACTATCCCGACTCACGGAAGACACGTGTCCCTGCCCCCATGGGCCCAGGGGCCCCCACGCGCACCAGCCTCTGCCCTGAGTTCTCAGCCCCACTGCCTTCAAACTGGAAGTGACAATCCAGCCGGCGGGTCAAAGAGAAAATGCTCGACAGCAGCCTCACTCACTAGCCAGCTCGCAGGCGTCGGGTGATGCTGTGAGGCCGTCTACACTGTCTGGGAGGCTACTGCACTGTGCCTGGTGCGGCTTTCGGTAATCGGTCGTGGGCCGTGTTCTCTCACGGGGGGATGGCGCCGAGGGGCAGCTGGCACGGAGGTGCAGGCAAGGGCTCTGGGCCATCCCCACGGGGTCCTCGGCCTCTCACCTCCCGAACCAAACACATGAAGTGCCTTCCTCGAGTTTGAGCATCCTTTGGAGTCAAAGGATGTCAAACCTGCCCTAAGACCAGTCGGTTTTAGTCTCTGCCCGGGAGCTACCAGACACAAGTATAGATTTTAAAAGACACTGAATTCTGACTGTTTGCAGTTCATGGGGTCACAGAGAGTCAGACATGACTGGGCGGCTGAACAACAGCTGAATTGTGAACTTACACGCCCACGTTCATAGAGCATTATTCACAGGAGCCGAAAGGTGAAGAAGGCAACCTGTGCCCATCGGCAGAGGCATGGATAAACAAGATGTGGTCCATCCAGCCACAGAGAGCAGTGTGATCCAGCCTCAGAAAGGGGGACGTTCTCACAGCTGCTGACACAGCGTGGATGAACCTCGAGGACGTGACGCTGCGTCACGCACAGGCAAACGCTGTGCGATTCCACGTCTAGGAGGTTTCCAGAGCGAATCCACAGGGACAGAAGGGAGAAGGGCGGGTGCCAGGGGCTGAGATGTGATTTAATGAGGACAGAGCCTCGGTCTGGGAAGATGAACAAGCCCTGGAGACGATGGTGCACAACCACGTGGACGTACTTAATGCTACTGAACTGCACACTTACAGATGGCTAAGACGGTGAATTTACGTCATGTGTTCCACCACAATGAAAATACATACTGGATTTCCTTAAACCCTGGCATATAGGAAAACATTAATAAAACTGAAATTGAAGCCAGGAAATCAGATGCAGAGAGAAGGGAAGCAGCTAAGACAGCCTTGTTGCGAAGCCTGCCTCAACCATGCGTGAGCTGTGTGACCTTAGGGAGAGTGTTTAACCTCTCTGTGCCTCACCGTAGAACGCGGGCAACAAAGGACATCTACATCACAGGCGTGCCTCGGGGACTGAACGAGTCAGTCCTGATGAAGTGCTCAGGAAGCAGTGCACCCCGCGAGTGCTGGCGAAATCCAGTCTCTAAGGAGCTCGTTCAGTCAAAAGTGGGGCTCTGGGCCCACGCTGTTCGTTTGAAGTACTGATCCTCCCTGAATTATAAATTCTGTTATAGGAGCAGGTCAGTGATCTTTTACAAAGAGCAGGCGATCTGGAGGGGAACAGCGCATTTGAACGTGCCTGCTTCACAAGGCGGACAGCCCTCTGGGAAACAGCCTCATCACACACCTCGGAACACCAGTGGCTCGAGAGGATCAGCCCCACGGTCGACAGGAGGAGATCACCCGTGTGGGAGTCTGTGTTTGCACAGGGCTTAAAGTGTGCACGGGTTAAGCGCGTGTAGTCATGGGTTAACGAAGGAATGTATGCGGGCGAGACTTGAAAGGCACAGACCTCGGCACAGGCAGAGGGGGAGCGCGATGACTATAATGCTCACATTTATAGGAGTTTCCCACCAAGACACCCATTGCCATTAACAACGTCCAAATGGCAAGTCATCGCTTAAGCGTCCTCTTCCGTCTGAGAACACTAGGGTTCACACGCACGATTGTTCTCTGTGGTCTATTTCTGGTGTGAAGGGTGCGCTTTCTGTGCAGGCCCTAGTCCCTCACCTGGAGACCTCGGGAGGCCCTGCTCCCCTCCACGTCCATTCGCCCACCCACTCGATCCACAAACACTAAAGTGCGCACGCTCTGCTCAGGCCCTGTTCCAGCCAACAGGGAACCAGATGAGATTTCTGGTCTCAATGAGCGACTGATAAGTCTACAGGTGGGGGTGGAGGAAAACCAACAAGGTCATCTCACCCTTTCAGATTCACCTTCTGGAGGATAGCCCTGACCCACTCCTGCGCTCTAGGAAGAGATGGCAGAGTCCATCTATGGGCCTCCAGGACACTTCTTTACATTTACCTGTCTGTTTGTACCAACGGGCTCTTGAGTGTTTCAAGAGTTCAATAAATATCAGTTGACATGATTCACCTCCCCTTTCTTACCTCTTCCCTTTCTTCCTTCATTCCTTCTTTTCTCCCCTCCCTCCCTCTCTCCATCCATCTTTCCTTTCTTCCATCCATTCATCCTTCCACCTACCCATCCATCCGTCTACCCCTCCATCCAGCCATCTGTCCTTCCATTCACACATCCTTCCCTCCATCCATCCATCCTTCCATCTCTGTGCCCCCACAGCCTTTCACAGGGCCTGGCCCAAGCAAGTTTTCAATAAAATAATAACCACCACTATTTATTTAGTGCTTACTATAAGCAAGTCACTGTTCCAAGGGCTTTAAACATTGAATGAATTGTGTGGTGTTTTCCCTCTAAGAAGAGAGTTTTATGCTGTGAAAGAGACTAGAGAAAAAACACAGACCCTAATACACTGGACAGTGCCTAAAGCCACTGTACTCAAGGGACTAATAGGACCGTGAAAGGTACTCCCGGGCTGTCCTCAGCAGCTTGAGGACTGCTGCAGCGCCTTCTCTGAGTGTCTTCGGCACCAAAGTTTCTGTAATGCTCTCCTGCTACTTAAAGGAAAAAAAAAATTATTTCCCCTTCCTCTCCCATCACCCAGAGGCCACATTTTATTTTAAATGCTCTGTCATAGCTCCAGGAATTATGTGTATTTTTCATAAAAACGTTTTTAAAATATTGATACAGAATCTCAACACAAGACGATTTACTTTACATGGAAAAACGCTGGGAGGAGGGGAGTCATATCGAGAGAATTTCCGTCTGAATTAATAGAGAAAAGTTTGCATTTTTGTTCTGCTTAATTCTGCCTTTCCAAAACCAGCATACTCAGCATTTTCAGCTCCACGTGTAACCCTCTGGCTGTTTTCTCACACTGATGCTCATGCTGTGATCGCAGCCGGCAGAAACCCCTGGTGGCCGCTGGGACGTCCACTCTGTCTTTCCACTGCCAACCGTTTCCCTCATTCGTACTGTGTCATTAAATATCACAATAAATCAATGATGGAGAAAAGTGTGTCTACAAATTAGGGGGGAAAATAACATTACAGAACTATTAAGCATAATGAGATTTGTGCAACTGATTTTCCACGCACCAGGATAATCCCTGGGCTTGAATGTCCATTTCGATCAACATTTGAGGGAAGCGCAGGCCCTTGTGTGTTTCTGGGGATGTGCTTGGCCCGCTCTCAGACACCAGATGAGGCTACCCTGCTGGGTGCCCCGGAGACCCCAGCCAGCTTCCCCTTCCCGCCCTCGTGGGGAGCTTGGATTGGCCTGAGGGGAACAGTGGCTGTGTTTCCCAAAGGGGCTGAGGACCAGCCCTGCAGACGGCATCAGGCCTTTGACCTTCCTGGTGGTGACGCTGACCTTAAGCCCGGGGCCACGTGATGTCTGTGTTGGGGTGTTCACGGTGTCTGCTGGGCCCGGCCCCCCTTCGTGGACCCCCGGCACCTTCCTGGACTCCTGTTACTGAGACACTGCTGGGAAAACACCAGAGTGAGTAAGAGGGTGGAGCTGCTGAGCAATGAATGCTGCAGAATGTTGCCGGATACACTGCACTCTGGTGACACGCCTCCATCCCCGCTGGCTCGGGAGGAGAGCTGTCCACCTACACCAGGGGGCCCCGCCAGCTGGTTTTCCTTTAAAGACAGAAGCTCCTGGTCTGGGCCGCCCTGTGGCAGTGTTTGTTTCCTAAAAACGGAAGATGGCTAATTCTGAACGGCCTCGAGGAAAGCAAGCGCCCTCCGTCCACACAGGCTGCCCCCCGACCAGCTCGTTTCTTGGAGGGGAGCAAGGCGACTCTTCGCTTCCGGGGCCAGCACCTCCCTCCTTACCTGGCGGAGGCAAGAGGCCTGTGTCTCCAACCTCAGCACTGGGAACCAGGAAGACCTCCCTCCTGACCAGAGCCCTGCCCGGCGCAGGCACATCCCGGGGTCTGCGCTCCGTGGGTCCCCCAACACCCAGAAGCGCAGGCAGACGCCAATACAAAAGTCTGATTTCCTGGACAGTCAGACAGTCTCCACACTGAATGAAACTGTCATTCACGGCCCGAGGTTTCTGGGGCCACTAACTCACACAACGGGCGTGGGACGTCGGCTTGCAGCTCTGAGCCTGGCAGCTGTTTATTTCTTGCTGCTGTTGTTGTTTAGTTGCCAAGTTGTGCCTGACTCTCTTGTGACGCTGTGGACTGTAGCCCACCAGACGCCTCGGTCCCTGGGAGGAGTGGGCTGCCAGTCCCTCTGCGGGGGTCTTCAGCCCAGATCGGGTCTCCTGCGCTGGTGGGCAGATTTTTCAATACTGAGTCACTGGGGAGGCCTGTTTATCGCTTGAATGCTGCCATTTCTCTTGGTATAAATCGTCTGGGTCGGAAACTTAACTGACACAGTGGGGATTAAACTTGAGGCTAAATACATCTGATTAAAAAAAATGTATTTTATCTGGTCCTTGTTTAAGGCAGGACACACGAGATGAATGTTGAAATGCAAAGGATGGCCTGTGATGGGGGGGCCCCTGCCCCGGAATAAACGTCCGCAGAGGCTGACGGGCCATCACTGGGGGCCGTGAGGGAGACGGGCATGAACACAGGCCGGCTTCACGGTGAGAACTATAGCCGCAGCCCTTGTGCTGAGGGTGC
Source organism: Alces alces (assembly GCA_015832495.2). Taxonomy (NCBI): domain Eukaryota; kingdom Metazoa; phylum Chordata; class Mammalia; order Artiodactyla; family Cervidae; genus Alces; species Alces alces. The sequence continues at coordinate 38,059,647 of JADEYB020000015.1, forward strand.
TGACTCAGCAACTTCCGTGGATTTTTAAACCTTCGGCAAAAGCACTGATGTTTTCCTTTGTTCAGCTGAAAAGTCCTGCAGTCAAAAACTGCAAGTGGACAGAACGAGTGGGCAGGGGCCTGGGGGGCTCCCAGGAGGAATGAAAGTTTTGGGGGAAGACCGCCCCCCCCGCCCCAGCCACCCAGGGACCAGGAACCATAATACATCTCAACCACGCCTATCTCCGGGCTAAATACGTTATTTGTGAAAAAAGCAACACGATGTCTGCCTTACATTTGGTGCATCCCAATCATGTATGTTTCACGGCTGCTTGGGAGAGGAAAATATATTTACAGCTCCTTCAGTACCATTCCCGCCTACTGTGTAAATATGTAAATGAGCCTTCCTGATCTACACAGTAAAACGCCTCGGAATAATTTGTGTAAATAAATCAGCTGCATATGCCCTCTGCACAGTTCCCACTGCCTTCCCCGGAGCTTAGCAACACCGACTGGGAGGAAACCTTCTCGAAACCGGAGAAGTGAACCTCCAGCAGGACTGTCCGGCGGGGTCTGGGGACGAGTCCATGCTCGCTGACTGCCCTTCTTCAGGACTGAGAGGGAGTCTGTGTTTTAGCCCCATGCGAATTTCCTTAGTAGCTGTTCAGTTTGGTGTGTTTATGTCAGACCATCAGCAGATTTCAGTTCAGTTCAGTTCATTTCAGTCGCTCAGTCGTGTCCAACTCTTTGTGACCCCATGGGCTGCAGCACGCCAGCCGTCCCTGCCCATCACCAACTCCCAGAGCTTGCTCAAACTCATGTCCATTGAGTCGGTGATGCCATCCAGCCATCTCATCCTTTGCGTCCCCTTCTTCTCCTGCCCCCAATCCCTCCCAGAATCAGGGTCTTTTCCAATGAGTCAACTCTTCCCATGAGGTGGCCAAAGTATTGGAGCTTCAGCTTCAGCATTTCCTTTAGGATAGACTGGTTGGATCTCCTTGCAGTCCAAGGGACTCTCAAGAGTCTTCTCCAACACCACAGTTCAAAAGCATAAATTCTTCAGTGCTCAGCTTTCTTTATAGTCCAACTCTCACATCCATACATGACTACTGGAAAAACTAAAGCTTTGATTAGATGGACCTTCATTGGTAATGTCTCTGCTTTTTAATATGCTATCTAGGTTGGTCATAACTTTTCTTCCAAGGAGTATGCATCTTTTAATTTCACAGCTGCAATCACCATCTGCAGTGATTTTGAAGCTCAAAAAAGTAAAGTCTGTCACTGTTTCCATTGTTTCACCATCTATTTGCCATGAAGTGATGGGACCAGAGGGAATGATCTTAGTTTTCTGAATGTTGAGTTTTAAGCCAACTTTTTCACTCTCCTCTTTCACTTTCATCAAGAGGCTTTTTAGTTCCTCTTCACTCTCTGCCATAAAGGTGGTGTCATCTGCATATCTGAGGTTATTGATATTTCTCCCAGCAATCTTGATTCCAGCTTGTGTTTCATCCAGTTGAGTGTTTCTCATGATGTACTCTGCATAAAAGTTAAAGAAGCAGGGTGACAATATACAGCCTTGACATACTCCTTTTCCTATTTGGAACCAGTCACTTGTTCCATGTCCAGTTCTGTTACTTCTTGACAGGCATACAGATTTCTCAGGAGGCAGGTCAGGTGGTCTGGTATTCCCATCACTTGAAGAACTTTCCACAGTTTGTTGTGACCCACACAGTCAAAGGCTTTGGCTTGGTCAATAAAGCAGAAGTAGATGTTTTTCTGGAATTCTCTTGCTTTTCCTGTGATCCAATGGATGTTGGCAATTTGATCTCTGGTTCCTCTGCCTTTTCTAAATCCAGCTTGAACACCTGGAAGTTCTCGGTTCATGTACTGTTGAAGCCTGGCTTGGAGAATTTTGAGCATTACTTTGCTAGCGTGTGAGATGAGCACAATCATGTGGTAGTTTGAGCATTCTTTGGCATTGCCTTTCTCTAGGATTGGAATAAAAACCAACCTTTTCCAGTCCGGTGGCCACTGCTGAGTTTTCCAAGTTTGCTGGCATATTGAGTGCAATACTTTCATGGCATAATCTTTTAGGATTTGAAATAGCTCAAATGGAATTCTATCACCTCCACTAGCTTCGTTCATAGTGATGCTTCCTAAGGTCCACTTGATTTCACACTCCAGGATGTCAGGCCCTAGGTGAGTGATCACACTATTGTGGTTATCTGGGTCATGAAGATCTTTTTTGTATAGTTTTACTATAGTTCAACTGTGTATTCTTGCCACCTCTTCTTAATATTTTCTGCTTCTGTTAGGTCCATACTATTTGTGCCCATCTTTGCATGAAATGTTCCCTTGGTATCTCTAGTTACCTTGAAGAGATCTCTGGTCTTTCCCATTCTGTTATTTTCCTCTATTTCTTTGCATTGATCACTGAGGAAGGCTTTCTTATCTCCCCTTGCTATTCTTTGGAACTCCGCATTCAAATGGGAATATCTTTCCTTTTCTTCTTTGCCTTTAGCTTCTCTTCTTTTCTCAGCTATTTGTAAGGCCTCTTCAGACAACCATTTTGCCTTTTTGCATTTCTTTTTCTTGGGGATGGTCTTGATCACTGCCTGAGCATCAGTAGAATTGGCTGCGGTTAAAATGCAGACCCACAAGGCTGCATGGCCGCCTGCCCAGGTTGTCCAGGCCCGCTGGCTGCCCTCTCCGGACCAGCCAAGTGGGCAAGCTCCGTGCCTTTCAAGGCAAGATGGAGATGAGACTGGTGGGCAAATGGCAGGCATCCTGGGGCCCCCGGGGCCTCCCCCAAATGGGCTCAGTCTTCCCAGACCCTGGGCAGCCTCCGAGCAAAAACTCCCTGTCCAGGGGCCCACACACCACAACCAAGCTCCCTTCAGACTCCCCTGCCCTACAGAGGGCTCGGGGGCGGCAGCGAGATAGCGCCACGTTTAATTCTCTGTGTAATGAGGCCTGTAACAGATGACAGCTGAGATCCAAAGCTCATGGTACCGACAAGGTGCTTAAACATTGACAATCTGTAACAGCATTTCATCTGACTCCAAGCAGCTGCGAGCCTCCATCCTGGAGTGCAGGGGGCGTCTTTCTCGACTTTCAGAGCCTGGACGGTGAGCCGGTCAGCCTGCCCTGGTCCAGTCGGCCACCAGAGAAGGGAAATTGGTGGCAGCACGCTTTCCGACGTTGAGGAAGTGAAGCAGAGTCTCCAGGTCAGCTTCCTGTCATGACCTGGTCCCCGAGAGTCAGCTTCCGCATCCTGGTGCTGACCCGCTGAGCTCGGATGGCCAGCTGATGGCAGGAGGCTTGTGTCGGGATGAGGCCCCGGGGTGTGGGGGCGACATCCTGCTAGTTCTTAAACTGCCTTCCAGACACCTTAAAGCTGCACTTCTGACGGACGAGCAGCCTGTTTCCTCCATCTCGGCGGGTGGATGAGCAAGGATAACCCCAGGGGGGATTAACCAGCCCCCCGGGTGGCCTGTGGATCCATCTGCTTGCTCCAGGATGGCCCCAAGCGCTCACTGGGGCTAAGACTCCAGCGTCCGAGCCTGACTGCTGCTGAGTTATGCTCCCTACAGGCTGACCACTGACGCAAGACCCCTATTTCAGACAGATGCTGGTGCCCTGGCTGAGAAGGGTGAGGAGACCATCCACGGGGATCTTATAAAATTCTAAGCTAAACTTTTTGAGAATCTTGTGGATTCGGCTGTGGGAAACGGCTGTGGGAAACGGCTCAGCATCCCAAGTGTCCTTTACCAGTGACCCCCGAGGGCATCACCCTGGGAATCCGCAGCATGGCACAACTGGGGAGCTGACATCAACATGGTCCTCATACAGAGCACTTCCACCGCCCGATGGCCCCTCCCGTGGCTGGTGACAGCCCACGTCCGTTGGGCTCTCTCCCTCTCTTCAGGGACACGAGCTTTTAGGTGGAAGGAAGTGACTCGGGCAGCGTCTTGGGTGCATCTCCTCTCCAGTCATCCCCCACCTTTCTGGAACGAGGGACGGGTTTCCTGGAAGACAGTTTTTCCATGGACAGGGCGGTGGGAGGGGTGTCAGGATGACTCAAGCGCGCTGCGTTTGTTGCGCACTTTGCTTCTATGTGATTATATCAGCTCCACCTCAGACCATCAGGCATTAGATCATGGAGGCTGAGGACCTGGGGACCCCTGCTCGAGACCAAGGCTTCCTTATCTTGGTGCGTGGAGCCTCTGACAGCCGGCTGACTTTGAAGGACCCCGTCTCAGAGTGGTTTCAGATGTGTGAAATACAATGGAAAAGGAAACGAGTTACACGGGTGATGCTAAGTGCCTGGCGGGACCCGGAAGTTCACAGCTATGTCGTCTCCAGGCTGCGAGGAAGGTGTGGGTCACGTGGGTCTTCTCGGCACCCTTGGTAAGCCACGTGGTCTTTGGAAGATGTGGTAGAGAAACGTGGATTTTCGTGACACCCTCATCCCAGGGAACTCAGCAGTCCTGGCTTCATCACGAATGCCTTGGATAAGAAGGTCAAGCGGGGTCTGCAGATGACGTAATTCCAGCGTAAGGCTGAGTGTGAAGGATCCGGGGGAGTCTCTCCACGGCTGGCACACGATGTGAACGTGCCGTGACTCCTACTGCCAGCAGCCTCACCGCTACTGCAGTGACTTGGGCATTTTCTCACCTGTTGTGGGCTGAACTGCATCCCCTTGTCATTCACACCCTCGAGGCCTGACCCTTAGGCTCTCAGAATGTGATCTTATTTGGAAATAGGGTCTCTGCAGATGTAATTAATTAAGATGCAGTCATGAGGGTGGGCCCTAATTCCATATGACTGGGGACATGGAACAACAGACTGGTTCCAAATAGGAAAAGGAGTACGACAAGGCTGTATATTGTCACCCTGCTTATTTAATTTATATGCAGAGTACATCATGAGAAACACTGGGCTGGAAGAAGGACAAGCTGGAATCAAGATTGCCGGGAGAAATATCAATAACCTCAGATATGCAGATGACACCACCCTTATGGCAGAAAGTGAAGAGGAACTAAAAAGCCTCTTGATGAAAGTGAAAGAGGAGAGTGAAGAAGTTGGCTTAAAGCTTAACATTCAGAAAACTAAGATCATTCCCTCTGGTCCCATCACTTCATGGGAAATACATGGGGAAACAGTGGAAACAGTGTCAGACTTTTTTTGGGCTCCAAAATCACTGCACATGGGGATTGCAGCCATAAAATTAAAAGATGCTTACTCCTTGGAAGGAAAGTTATGACCAACCTAGATAGCATATTAAAAAGCAGAGACGTTACTTCACCAACAAAAGTCCGTTTAGTCAAGGCTATGGTTTTTCCAGTGGTCATCTATGGATGTGAGAGTTGGACTGTGAAGAAAGCTAAGTGCCAAAGAATTGATGCTTTTGAACTATGGTGTTGGAGAAGACTCTTGAGAGTCCCTTGGACTGCAAGAAGATCCAACCAGTCCATCCTAAAGATCAGTCCTGGTGGGTGTACACTGGAAGGACTAATGCTGAAACTGAAACTCCAATACTCTGGCCACCTCATGGGAAGAGTTGACTCATTGGAAAAGACCCCAATGCTGGGAGGCATTGGGAGCAGGAGGAGAAGGGGACGACAGAGGATTAGATGGCTGGATGGCATCACCGACTCAATGAACTTGAGTTTGAGTAAACTCCGGGAGTTGGTGATGGACAGGGAGGCCTGGCATGATGTGATTCATGGAGTCGCAAAGAGTCGGACGGGACTGAGGTACTGAACGGAACTGAACTGAACTGGGGTCCTTCTAAGAAGTGGAAATTAGGGACTTCCCTGGTGATCCAGTGGCTAAGAATCCACCTACTGGTGTAGGGGATACGGGTTCGACCCCTGCTCTGAGAAGATCCCACATGCCACGGAGCAACGAAGCCCGGGGGCCATAACTACTGTAGCCCGCGTGCCTAGAACCCATGCTCTGCAACAAGAGAAGCTGCCGCAATGAGAAGCCGCGCACCACAGCTAGAGTGGTCCCCACTCTCTGCGACTGGAGAAAGCTCCTGTACAGCAAAGAAGACCCAGCGCATCCAAAACAGTAAATGAATAAAATAAATAAGGAGGGGACATTTGGACGCAGGTAGGAACACGGGGAGGAGCCCAGCTGACTAGGAAGGTCGGGGCCTGGGTGATGCTTCTGCCACAGGCCAAGGCGCCGGGAGCCGGGGGAGGCGCTGGGCCGGATTCCTCCCCTCGGCCCCCCGGGAGCCAGCCCTGCCAACACCGTGATCTGAGGCTTCCCGCCTCCGGAACTGAGAGACGGCCGTCTCTGTTACTTAAGCCACCCCGTGTTTGGTGCTGGGTTACCACGGCGGGGGAAACGCACGTGTGTTTATAAGTGAAGGAAGTGCTACTTTCAGTTAGAGGTTAGAGAAGATAAGAGCATATATATATTTTTTCCCATCTAAATGGTTGGATCTCCAGAATTCTATCCATGAACACCGCGGGGGCCTGGGGAGCGAGCAGGGTAACCGCTGGATTTGAGCGGCGAACAGCTTGCTACCTTTAGGTCAGCATGGCCTCCACAGCCTTGTTTGGGCCCAGACCCCAGGGCCCTTTCAGCCCCGGCGCTGGCTGAGCCCGGGCCTGCCACAGACTGGGGCCCTCTGTTTCCGGCACAGGACAGACACCCTGCTTATCAGAAACTGGCCGGGTCCCAGGCTCTTTGGTTGGAGCCAAAGAATCATTCACGTTTCATAGAAACCGTCTTGGCTTATGGACCAGGTTTCTCCTTAGAAGTTTCCAGAAGGCACTTCTAATTAGGAACCTCTCAGAACCAGTTTGCTGGGGAGGAGGGGCGCCTGTGACGTTGAGGGGTCTGCAGCTTCAGGGGTCCTTCCTCCTGGTCTAACAGCTGCTTTAGACCTTAGCCTGAAACGTGCCCAGAACTGGACTCCATCTAGCGGGAGGGACCTGGCGGTCTGCTTTCTGAGCGTGGCGCAGGCCCACCAGGTACGCTCACCCCCAGAGGTCCATCCTGAGCTGTGCAGTCTGAAGGTCATGGTAAACACGTGCGGTGCTCCTGTGTGGGTGATACCCCCACCCCCAGCCGTAACACCAGCCTTAACCCATCGGAAGTTCATTTTCCAGTAAGTCCTTCCTATAAGCTGAAGCTCCAACACTTTGTCCACCTGATGCCAGGAGCTATTGGAAAGACCCTGATGCTGGGAAACACTGAGGGCGGGAGAAGGGGGGCAACACAGGATGAGATGGTGGGATGGCATCACTGACTCGATGGACATTGAGTCTGAGCCAATTCCGGGAGTGGGTGGTGGACGCAGAGTTGGACACCGAGTGACTGAACAACAACAAAAGGTATTAACCGAACAGCAGGAAGGGGAGAGCCCTCTCGGGGCAGACGGGGGCAGGTGGGTCTCAGCCTCGCTCTCAGCAGGTGACAGGGGTACCTCTCCTGGCAGGAAGGCTCACAGCGAGGGGACACGCAGGACGCGGCCCACCAAGACCCTCGGCCCGTCTCTGAGCCACTCGCGGGTGTCACTGGTGAGCCGAGAGCGTGTGCGAGGGGCCCTGAGTCCTCAAGCACATGTATCCACGTGAAGTTACCCTCCCCTAAGCTGGGCTCACGTGGCCACCTTGTCGTGGGTCTGATGCCCATGAGGTTATGAGCACAGTTATGGTTATGCAAACAGAGGGGGGGGTAGTGAGAGGGAGGCTCTCGTTTCAGCATCACTCCCTCGGCCCCCTTGTCGTCAGGGAGACTCCGTGCCAGGTGGGCCTGCGGCCTGGACATGTCCCCCTTGTACAGACGCAGGGACACGGTTTCGGGGGGGTGCCCGCCCTACCTGAGGGTCTGGCCTCGATGACGTAGCCCGTGGTAGGTGTCCTGCCCGGCCTGCCCTCCGTCCACTGCAGGGTCAGCTCAGAGGTGGATTTGGTGACCGAGACATCTCGAGGGGAGCCTGGGGACCCTGTGGGCAGAGCAGAGCAGGGGGCTTTGGGGACTCCTCACCCTCAGAGGCCCTCCAGGCAGGGCTACCAGCTCAGTCTCAGGTTCCTCCTCTAGAAAGTGGGGGTGGGGTGGGGCCGATAGGGGCCTCACAGGGTCCATCAGAGGGTCAAGAGAGGTGAGGCCTGGAGGTGCCCGGGGGTCCGCTGCCCTGGTCTCCGTAAGCACCTCCGTAAACAGAGGCCAAGGTCATTTGTGAAGTGGAAACCTTGGCTAAGCCTCATGTGTGAAAACTTCAAATTTTTCTTGTGTATCTTGAATTGAATGCACTTATTTTGCCTTAATATTTTTCCCAGAAAAGAAATACAAAGTTGACATGCTTAACACCTCAGAATTTGCTTGTCTATACTGAACGCGTCCATGTGCAGACACTCGCATTAATACGTGCTTTTGAAGACAGGGCCAAGAGACTCCCCTGGGGGCCCGGCGGTTAGGACTCTGTGCTTCCACTGGAGGGGCCCTGGGCTGATCCCTGGGCGGGGATCTAAGGTCCCACACGGTATGGGGTACGGCCAAAAGTTAAAAAAAGGGAAGAAAACAGGACCAAGAGACCCGAGCTGAAGCCAGCTCTGAGCGGCCGAGGCGGCTCGCTAGAGTGCAGACAAACTGGTAAGTGGACGAAGGGGACTGGCTACTCACCCTCGGCCGGCCCGGCCGTGACGTTGGCCTGCAGCTCGGGCCCGTAGGCGATGGTCCGCGCCTGCACGCGGAAGAAGTAGGTGACCCCCTTGGTGAGGTCCCGCACCTTCAGCCAGCGCGGCCAGTTCCCCTTCACGTCCACGGTCACCACTTTGCTGACCCCTAGAGCCACAGGAACGGGGAGAGGGGAGGATTCAGAGGGGCCCGGAGCCCCGCCTGCCTGCCGGGCTCTGATAACGACGCAGGAGGCCCCTCGGTCTGCTAAGGAAGTATTTCTTACAATTAGGCGGCGTTTAAGTGGTGATAATGGCCAATTTTCAGCACAGATAAGTGCAATTAGAGCCTAAGCTTGAGAAGCGGGTGCTGACAAGGGAAGAACCGCCCTGACGACACGTGGGAGGAGGCGGTCAGGCTTGCCGGTCACGTCGGGGGCAGAGACCCCTGGCGACTGGCACCACCCACACGGCAGGGCCTTGGGGTCTGCAGGGTCCCTTCCCACAAAGTCCCACGTCACGTCGGAGGCGACCTTGGGCTCCCCGACTCAGTCCTGGAGGAGAGATCGTGGGAGAGGAAGACTCGGGAAGACTTCTGGGGTTAAAGGTGCAGCCCCTGCCCCCTGGCCAGTGGGGACCACCCTGTGTTGTAAAGGCCTCGGCCATGCACAAGCACAGCTTCGCCCGGGACTTGACGTGAGGATGGAGAACCTGTCACCGTGGACAGCAGTGCCTCTGTCCAGAGACCCAGACGGCATGGAGACCTCGCCCTCAGATACGGGGACGGAGCGGGCGTGATGCTGGCTGCACGGCATTTAATTAGAAAACAGAGCTTCAATATTTTGGGAGGAAGATACATCCTGAAAAATACATAATGCAGCCTTTCCCAGAAGGGAAAATAGGGTTCTTTATGACAAGTTTGAAAATGAGGTTTTCAAAAATAACAAGTTTGTTTTTTTCGAACAAAAAAGCTACAGAAGCTCTAGACTGCGGGGCTCCTGAGGGCCTCCAGCCCGCCGATGGCTGTCGGGCACCTCTGGGGGGGCGCCAGGCTGCGGTGGCTCCAGGACTGGTCGGTCAGCAGAGGGCGTGCAGACAAGCAGCGCCCGGTGCCTGCTGTTCGGGGTCCAGGGGCCGCCCCTCTGCGTCCCCCACACAGAGAACCGCCGGGTATCCCGAGACCGCGGGGCCGCCTGACTGTCCTCGCTGTGAACGGCTGGTGCTCTTCACACCTGGAGTCCTGGGGCGGCCTTGACCTCAGAAGAGCCCCAAAAGCGTGTCCTTGTGCAAAATGGGTCCAGCTTCCGAGTCGCGGGAGCAAATCCCTCCAGTCCTGCAGGTCCCAGGGTCCCTTCTCATGGCTTACTGCGTTCACATCACGCCTTTTATCAAACACTCTCTCAGCTAAATCATTCTCTTCCCAATTATTTCAGAGCAATTCTGGCAGCGTTTGCCTGGTTGGAGCTTTTCACTGGAGAAGCAGGGCCGTTTCTCCCAGCGAAACTGCCCCTCAGCTTCATCGCTCCAGACAGGGCTCCCAGTGGGGACAGCCCCCACACACGTCACCAGCTGATGCTGGGGGTCCTGTGGGATGTATAGTCTTTTTGGCAGAGCAGCCTCCCCCCCACTTTTTTTGTTGTTGTTAAAACAACAACAACTTTCTTTCTCCTTAGAGTAGAACCAACTCCAGGCACAGGTTTTGTGAACTCTGTCCCCCCACCCCCATCCCGTCCCGACCACGGCAGAATCTTGTTCAGTCCATTTTAAAACCGTGCCCTGCACTGCAGAGGCTCATGGTGCAATTCCCTAAAATGCTTCCATTTAAAACATTTTGTTGTTGTTGATGTTCAGTAGCTCAGCTGTGTCCCACTCTTTGTGACCCCATGGACTGCAGCACGCCAGGCCTCCCTGCCCATCACCATCTCCCGGAGCTTGCTCAAACTCATGTGCATTGAGTTGGTGATGCCATCCAATCATCTCATCCTCTTTCGTCCCCTTCTCCTCCTGGCTTCAATCTTTCCCCCATTTAAAAGACATTTTTAGAAAACACAAAAATAGCTCTTCCATGGAATCAGATTCCCAAGACCAGGGCCTGGCACTCCGAGGGCTGCTCTCCCGGGGCCCGGGGTCCACAGCACTGGGTCCACGCGTGCCCCCCGCTCCCTGGGCTGAAGGCAGCCCACTAGGTCTGGGCCTGGGGGCAGGGCACGCAGGGTCAGCTGGGGCGAGGGCACTGCTTCACAACGTCTGTTTACTGTTTCCACTGCAAACGTGCGTGTGCGTGTGTAAACGTACACATCACATCCTTGGTGGTCTTCACGGGGAGCCAGCTACCACAGAGAGCCGACATAGAATGAAGACACCTGAGGGTCCCCTGTGTTTGCAGCCACGTCTCCGGGAGACACGTGAACGTATCGGAATCGTTCGGAGCCCCTGTCACCACTTCCATGGGTCCCTGTGGGAATCCCGGATCCCACAGTGAAGGGGGCTGGGCTTCTCCAGGAGACCCCCCGCTCAGGAGGCCCGCATGCCCATCAGACTGGCCGGCTGCCCTGAGCGCGGGGGATACATAATTCAGGAACTGGAGGGCCTGGGGGAGGCACGGGCCGAGGTGTGGAGACTTGGGGTGTGCAAACGCTTCCCAAGCCTCCGCCTGCCCCGAGGTGGCTGCTATTCCAGTGGCAGTCAGCGCTGGCCAGTGTGAGGCCCTCAGCCGAGCACAGAGTAAGGGCTTCCCGCGCTCAGCCCCACGGCCGTCACCAGCGGCCCTGCCCCGCCCTGGGCACGGCCTCTGCGCAGCCCCGCCTGGCAGACCCCACCTTCCCGGGCCACGGGCCATGAAGGCCAGAAGGGCTTGGGCTCGGCGTGTGACTGGAGAATCAGGGGTTCGGGGAGCAGCCACGGTCCAGGCAGGCTCTGGGTGGGATCCTGAGAAGCGGGCCTGGGTTGGTGGTGAGCAGGGCGCGTCTGGAAGGTCACAGGTCCAGGGCGGCCCTCGGGCGGCGGGCCTTGAGCTCTGCCCCTAGGGATGGGGTGTGCGCTGGCTGCCCGGCGGCTGCGTGAGGCGTGAGGCCTGAGGTCAGCCTCGCTCCCGCAGGAGCAGGGCCAGAGCTGTCGGGGGGGCGGGTGGGCCTGGCTCAGGGCAACTCTGGGGGTAGAGGCGGACCCGGGGCTCCACGGGCTGGGCTGGGTGCTGCCAGTCACTGTCGGTCACGGGCAGCAGCCCCAGCCCTGGACTGGGCACCGGACAGACAAGCGGGAGTCGGGGCCTGGGACGTGACGGTCAGGAACCTGGGCTCCGGACAGGAGCCGGGGCAGCAGCTGTGTGACCGAACACTGAGGCCCCGGCCCCACTCACTGGGGCAAGCAAAACGCCGGAGTCCGGTAATTCTCGGCCCTTCCTGGCCGCTGAATGAGCAGATCCTGGCCTGTCTCTTCCAGGGCCGCTGGGGCTGTGACCGCGACCCCGGCCACGCCCAGGCTGCCTGTCCCCAGACTGAGTGGGGCTGACCTCTCGGCCGTTGTACTGACTGTGTCCACACAGTGCCTGCCCTGCCATTTACCAAAGTTCATCGATTTTCTGAGACGCGTGCCCCTCACGCCTCCACGTCTGATCTGGGATGCAGCTCGGGACTGGTGCTGCACATGAGGCTTGGGCCGGAGTGCATTGGAGGCCTTTTTTCTTCCTCAGCACTTCATAAAATAACCATGAATCTCAGGGTCCACAGCAGTTGAGATGCGATGAAATAAAATCTAGGGCTTAAATTTTCTTCTTCACATCAACTCCCTGTTTTAGTTGAATGTGCTTATTTTTAAAGGAAACGTTTATCGCGGCGCTTTAGGTGGAGAGCCAGGATCATTAGACCTGTGGGCGGTATCTTTCCCTCCTAGACATTAAACAATTCGTAACTTTTAGTCTGTCTGCGTCTATGACCAGGGGCTCCCTGCCCTCCCCTGCACCGCGGTCCTGGGCACGCAGAGGGGCAGAGAGAAAGGCCCACTCAGCCCTCACTGTGTGCCCTGGGTCCTGGGGCTCAGCTTCAGTCTCCGGTCGGGGAACATCCTGCAAGCCCACGGTGTGCACCCCCCAAAAAACCCTTGCCGAGTTAATGTCAGAACGAAGGGTAACCCGGAGAAGCACCTGGGCACAGCGTCTGGGCCCAGCGCCTCCTCCGGCCACGCTGCCCACGTGGTTCTGGCTGGCGGTGCCCGGGTGGGACGAGCCCTGGGGCCTCAGGAGCGGCAGGTGGTGAAGACCTGGGTCAGGGGCTCCAGGAGGGCGGCTGTGCGGAATGCGAGCTGCGCTCGGCCCGTTCAGCTACCTCTTCCCGCGTTGGCGGTGGGTGCCAGGCCCCGCGAGGCTTACCTTGGACCGGCGCGAGCGGCTCGTACACCACTCGGTAGCCCTGCAGGACGCCGTTGGCCGCCGCGGGCTCGCCCCACGAGACATTCAGCGTGGTGGAGGTTATTTCCGAGAACGTCAAAAAGCTGGGGGTCCCGGGAGCTGGAGGAATAGGACAGGATGTTCACTAAAGCTCCTTTTATAGCAAGGGATCATCTACATAGGTGTCCATGCCTCTGCCCGGAACAGAAATGTTTATTAGATGTTAGTTTCAACTCGGTGCAGGCTCAATGCCACGCAGGGTGTAAAGGAGATTTACTGATCATCCCCAACCTCCCAGGATCAACTGGAAACTGAAACCCTCCCGAGAGGAGCAGAGGAAATGACGGTGTTTAAGCACAAAGGAGCCTGAGAGGCACAGTGACAAAGGTGTAAAAATGAATAACAGAAACAGAAAACGCAGCGGGGATAGCACTGTCAGCTCCAGTCCTGCTCCTCTGGGGGGCCAGGCTCCCTGGTGGGTGATGGATGGAGGCTCGGCCCTCCTCTCCTTTCCCTCTGTGGGGGGCGGGGGGGGGCGGCACTGGAGGCCCCAGAGAACACCCCCACCCTGTCCTCATCTGAGATCATCTGGGCCTGACCATCTCACGGTCCCCCTTGCTCTGGAGATGGGGGAGCTCGCGGGCCAGCCTGAGTGGGGAGACATCTTTTCCCAGCAGACGCAGAGGCCGGCTGGGGGTCAGGGAGCAGGCCGATCCACCCAAGGCCCCCGTCCACCTGGACTGGAGCCCCGAGCTTCCCCCACCGTGTGGGGACTGATGTGCCCCAGCCCGGTTCCCCTTGGAGAGGAGCAATGCCCACTAAACCAGCCCCTCCTGCCTCACTTCCGCCCTCCCCCGTCCCTGAGAGTCCTGTGGCCCCACGACCGCCTGGGCCCACGGTGCCCGAGGGTCCCCGCCTCCCACTCACAGCCCCACAGCTCCGGTCGCCTGCTTCCCGCTCAGAGTCCACGATGGCCCCTTCCCGGCCTTGCAGGAACCGCCGGACAGGCCCCGAGGGCGTGGCCATTACAATCCGGCTGTGGTCATCTTGTGGGGGGCAAAGCGCTCGGGAGCCCCTGTTCCCAGGAAGACTGAACCCACAGAATGTTGGGGAGCCCCAAGAGGAGGGTCTGTGTCCCGTGGGCTCCCGAACCTACTTTGCTGGACTTTGACCCTCTGGATCTCACGGAGCCCCTCGGAGTTCCTGGGACCCCAGGCCCAGCCACCTTTCCTTTGGGAGGCCTGGCCAGCCTCACAAAGCCCCCCAGGCCACAGGGGACTCCGAGAGTCACCAGCAGAGTGAGCGATCAGCTCAGAACGAACACTGGGTGAGGAGAGGAGGCCACGGGCAGCGTGACTCTGGCAGGGCAGCCCAGGCCAGCTGCTTCTGGGGGCTCAGTGGCTGAGGCGCCAGGGGGGCCCACACTGCAGCCTGGGTCAACAGACAAGGGGATCCCCGCTCTGGGAGCTGGACCTGAGAGAAGCCCCCCAGGGGCCTGGGGCACATCCTGCCTGCGAGGGATGAGGCCTCGTGCAGCTGGAAGCCTGTCCCCCCACTGCCCTGTGTGGCTTACAGCAAGCAGCTCCATGCAGCGGGCCCAGACTGGGCGCCAGGGACACCACATGGGTCAGACCCAGAAATCCCTGGCTACACGGGGCTGGGTTTCAGGACCGGCAGAGCGGGGAGCTGGGGGAGCTGGGGGCGGGCAGGGAGCAGCGGCGGGGCAGGGGAGTGACCTGCGTGGTCGGCAGGAGGCTCGCCGGCTCCTACCTGCCTGGTGGGTGCAACCCGGCTGGGGCGTGCTCCTGGGCCCGTCGCCGGCGGCGTTGAAGGCCGAGATGCTGACCAGGTACTTGGTGTGGCTGGTGAGGTTCTTCAGTTTGGCCGTGGTCTCGGGCAGGAACAGCACCCGCATCTTCTCCGTGTCATTCTGGCTGTCCGCCTCCCAGTAGTAGATCTGTCGGGGGAGCGGAGGCTAGAGGCAGGGCAGCTCAGCGGGGTGGTGCCCTGTCTCAGCCCAGGGACAGGTGGCCGCCGAGACAGGAGGGGGCACCCCAGTGTTCCTGGGGTGCAAGTGGTCCTCCGCAGAGGCCAGGCCAGGTAGACTGGGCCTGCAGATGGAGGTGGCTGCCAGGAAGGTGCCTTAGGACCAGGCTCCTGGACCAAGGGGAGACTGACCCAGCCCCTGATCCAGCCTGTGGACATCACCAGCCCCCAGCTTCACTCGAGGCTCCCACATTTTAACCCCGACATCCATGGAAGCCTTCGATCAACATGACCTAATACTGTGGACGTTAAACAGCCTCAGATGACGAGGAGAAGGGCGCGCTGGGCTCAGCGCTGCTGGGTGGCCCATGTTTCTATTCTGTTTCCTCGTGTCTGGTTGTTACGTGCTCGTGGGCGAACATGATGCCCACACACGGAGGTTTGTAAGGTCATCTGAACTGTTTCCCCTGACAGCTGGCCGAGAACCACAGCCCCAAGCCAGTGCCAGCCAGGCCGCCCAGAGACAGCCCTGACCCGCGGATCCGCTTTGGCTCCGTGGGTGTAACCGGGCTGGGCGGTCAGAGCCGCTGACCCACGTGCAGAGCGGCAGAGGCCACGCAGGCCGGGCGCTGGCTCTCCACCCGGCTGGCCAGGCTGGAGCGGCCCTGGCGGGTTAACTACGCTCATTCCCTCCTGCAGGACGAACTCCAGCTTCTGCGCTCTGAACTGGCCAGTGAAGCGCTCTGCTTGAAGAGGCTGTACTAACCTGGACACTGAGACCAATACCCACATTCAGCGTCTGTTTAGGACACTATTATTGGGAAATTATTAATAGGGAACATGCATCAGACATACACAGATAGCACCTTGCCTCCAGGCTCAGGGGACTTGCTGTTGCCTCATCAGTCATTGTTAACAGCCCTGCCACGGAAGAAGGCCTTTCTTCTCACAAAACAGCTACAGAAAATCATTCTTAGAGGGACATTTAATCGGCCCAATAGTCATCATCAGGGCAGGCGAGCCCATAGAGTCTGAGGACTGATTGACTTGGGGCTCAGCAGGCCAGACAAGGAGACTCACCCTGGGGGGAAGATGGGGGTGTGCAAGGGACAGCCCTGGGCTGTTTATCTCAGGAGGGTTTTGGCTGACCTCAAGGGGTCCCAGCCCCCTCCGCAGGGGTGACCTTGGAGGTGAAACCCTGGTAGGGGCTCCCTGCCCCCCACCACCTTGTGTGACTGCTCATCCCCGATGCTTTTACGGGAATGGCCTGGTGCCTTCCTTCCAGCCTGCTTCTGGAATATTCAGTTAACGATGACTCAGAACAGGTCAGTGTCAGGGTTCTTAAAGTGAGGTCCCCAGGAACCAGGCCTGCTGGGGAGCTTGTTACAGATGCACATTTCTGGGCCCCATCCTGGACCTACTGAGTCAGTAGGTCCTGTAGTGACACCGGGCAGAGCTGGGGGCAAGGCCTGGTCTCCTCAGGGCCCCCTCTGCACCGTCAGCAAAGGTGGTGGAGGCTCCCTGAAGGGGTGCAGGGCGAGGAGGGGCCCGGCCTGGGAGGGAGGGCCTGCTGGCCCCACAGTGAGCCTCCCCCCACCCCCAGGCCCAGGGGGGAGGTGGGCCAAGCCTGGTCCAGCCCCTCAGTGACGCCCACTGCTCTGTGGGTGAGGGCCGCCGTGTTCTGGTACCGGACGCAGAGGGTGGCGAGAGCTGGGGGCGGCCGTGAGCTGGGGGGGCGTCCAGGCCACCGGCCCTCGTTCACAGGTGGCCGGGAGGGAAGACCGCGCCACGCGAGGGGCTTGCCTTGTAGCCCTGGATGTTCCCGTTCTGGCTCTCAGGCGGTGGTGGCTCCCACGCAACCTCCAGCTGGCTGGCCGTGAGCGGGTTCACCTGCACGCGCTGCGGGGCCTGGGCGGGGGCTGCGGGGCGGAGAGCAGAGGGTCAGCCGAGCAGCCCGCCCACCCGCGCGGGCTCCCAGGCCCCGCCCCTGCCAGGACGGCCACGGACCGTGTCAGAACCACGGTTCTAAGTGCATACAGTGAGACCTGGAGAACCCCAGAGAGAAGCGATTGTACCGGGACACAGTCGCGCTTGAGAGAACAAGGGTGACACAGTAACCCACGCGCGTGCGACTGAGCTGTGAGGTCGCCTGGGACAAGCAGAGGGAGCTCAGGAGCCTCCGCCTCACTGCATCGGGTCGGGGGGGCCCTGCGGCTGGGGGACCCGGGCCCCCCAGACCCTCTGCTGCTGGCCGACACATGCGTAACTGAGTTGCAGTTGTTCCGTCGCTAAGTCCTGTCCGACTCTTCTCGACCCCAAGGCCTGCAGCACACCAGCCTTCCCTGTCCTTCACTGTCTCCCAGAGTTTGCTCAGATTCACGTCCACTGAGGCGGTGATGCTCCCCCAACCTCTGCTGCCCCCTTTCCCTCCTGCCCTCAATCTTCCCCAGCATCAGGGTCTTTTCCAGTAACCATAACCGAGGGAAATGCTAAATTCCATGTGGAACTCGGGGAAAACAAAGGCCATCTGTGGGAACGGCCTGGCGGTCCAGTGGTTAGGACTCTGCCTTCACTGCTGGAGGCCCAAGTTCAATCCCTGGTTGGGGAGCTAAGATCTCACACACCACAGTGCAGCCAAAAAAGAAAAACAAAGGCGTGTGTGATCCTGTCTGCAGTTCAGGATGCCGGGGTACGCAGCCCTGCCCCCGGGGGGAGCTGACGTCTGTGGGCCCGCGGCCGTCCCTCCTTGGGGATGGAGCACAGAGGCCACGGCCGCTCGTCCCCCGGGGAGGACCCACCCCTCTGGTCCTCCTCTCACCTCACCGTGCTGGGCCAGAGTCAGCAGGGTCACCTGTGCAGGTGAGAGGTGAAAGGTCACTGACAGGGCCCCGTGGCCGTGGCCGTGCTAGCACCACGGGGCAGCTGGGAGCAACGCAGACGACCCACGTGTACCTCTGGGGACATTTCTCCCTGCCTGGCACTCCCGCAGGCGGGCCTGTCCCCTGCCTCCTGGGAACTGCTCCCTTCTCCCCGCTGGGTGCCCCCCTCCCGGCAAACTCCACGACGGGCTGGACCCCAGAGCTGTCGGAGGGGGGGGCCTGGCTGCGGGGGGGCGGGCAGGATGCCAGCCCAGCGCCCTCACCCCCTGCAGCCCGGCCCGCGGCCCGGGCGCTGCCTTTGGGCTCAAGTCTGTTTACGGCCACACGTGGAAGGAACCAAATGGATGGCCACCGTCGGGGGAGATAGTCTGGGGCGCGGTCCCTCTGGAGGGGGCCTCCGGGGAGAGGACGACCTTCGCGAGTCGCCCCTTCCCCGCTTCCCCCCAGTGCAGAATAAAATAGTAATTAACACACACTCAGCCTGACACCACCTATTCATTCTGCTCTAACTGTGCGGCTCCGTGTTACCACGGCCCACCCCGCCGCTAATGGAAATGTTAATAACCCACACCAGGTTGTTGTGACAGATGCTCGGCCTCATTATCAGAAATTCTTATTTACCGCTCCATTAAACAACAGAATCACACAGAAAAACAATTCAATCAAAACTAACTGGAGGAATTTTAACAGCCGCATTAATAATCCAAAACATAAATAAAGTTAATGTCTTTTGCATGTTTGCCATCGGCGACTCTGTTGCGAAACGACTGTGGCACAATTAGATGGGGAAAGGCAAAGTGGGGTGCCGCCATCATCCCGGAGGTGGGTCAGGGCCGTGTGCGAGTGTCCACTGCCCCCGGGTTCCCTTCTCGAAGACGCGGCAGAGACGGGGTCCACGGCGGCTCGGGGGTGGACACGTGCGACGCAGAGCTCCCCCTGCCCCGGCCCGGTTCCATCCCGGGCGGCAGGCCCACCTGCACCCCCATCCCCGGCGGGGCCCTCCCACAGCCCCCAGGCCGTCCTGGAGCACGGTGCCTTCCTGCCCGAAAAACACTGCCGGTACCAAGGACTTCCCTGATGAAGACACAGCCGGGGAGACAGAAATCAATGTAAACACAGCAAAGCGCGCTGGTTTCTAGACTTACGTTTTCAGCTCAGAAGAGCCTCTGGGCTTCCCCACCCCAGACTTGCAGGAAGACGCCCTGTTTACACCCTCCAAGGGATCCTTGTTTGTCTGAAGGGTTCGGTTTGGAAGCTGGTGGGGCGTCTGATAGGCCGTAACCTCTTTGTTCCCCCACTTCACTATCTGTGGAGGACGGTGCATGTGAGCGTCGGCTCAGAATGCCGTGTTAAAGCACATGAAATCAGTTTGCAGAAGCCTGCTGGCCCGGCAGTCTGGCGTGAGCTGATAGGTGGATGCCGCGGATGGCGCTGGAGGCGGGGGCTGGGCTGGGCATGGGGCAGAAGTTCCCCTGGGCGCCTCGGCCGGGCAGACGATGCTGACCCACAGCCGTCATCCACCGGCCTGTAGGGAGGGCCGACCAGGGCAGTGATAGAGATGCTTCTGGACTTTGGCAGGCTCCTTGTACCCAACAGTGGTGGTGGAACACCAGAGATTTCTGGAATCTTCTGGGATTCTGGCTGAGTCCTCAGGAAGCCCTGCAAAGCTGGGACCTGCAGGCTGGACTGGGCAGGCGGGTCCCAAGAAGCAGTGAGACCAGCACTTTGTCCAGCTCCACTGGCCCCTGGATGGGCTTGCTGGCCGTCAAAGTGACCATCCGGTGTCAAGGGCAGACAGCAGCTGCCCCTGGCTTTGCGAGGATATGCTGGTGAAGGGGGTGCTGCCTCCTGAGCCCTGACTCTCGCACTCCTGACCGTGGGTCCTGCAAGCCTGGGTGGCCCTGGGCTCACTGGGGCCCCACACCAGAGCCTTTCAGAACCTCTGGTACAGCGCGGTGGCTGGACAGGCCCCGTGTGCTCGTAGCGTGGAAAGGAAAGGAAGCAGCATCTGCAAAGGCGTCTGGTAGGCGGCCAGGGCTGGGAGCGCGGGGGCTGCCCACCGCTCGGGCAGCACTGCTCACGATCCAGCCCCTTGCCCGGCCCCACTGTGGGGTGGCGCCCGCCCCGGACAGTCCCCTGGAGCGGGCTGCACGTCTCCCCCTGGACACCAGTCTGGCTGATGACCCGTGGGGCATTTCCCAGCAGGAACGTCTGTGGGCTGCAGTCCATAGGGTCGTCAAGAGTCAGACGTGACTGAGTGACTCAGCACGCAGGCTACAGAGACGGGAAAACTCAGGCCCAGAGTGATCCGGCGACCGGCCAGAGGCCACGCATTCAGCAGGCCTGCAGACGCGGCTTCGCGTAAACCCAGGCAGCCTGTGGCTCTGAGCCGCTCTCCTCCCCTCCCTCGTGGTGAGGTGCCCGGGGCCTGGGGAGGGGTCAGGGAATTCAGCCCCCCACGCCTCGCCGGCCCAGCACGTCTCGCCCCGACCGCCGGCCGCCCCACGGGGCCCCGGGCCCTGCCTCTCCTCTGTCACCTCCCCTCTCCCCTTCACCTTACTGCTGAGCCAGAACCAAACACAACTCCAGGGAGGCTTGACGGGAAGAAGCAGGAAACTGGTCACAAAAACCGTTTTCCAAAAAACGGATGCGGTGCTCTCCAGGCTGCAGGAACGGGGGCTGGAGGCTGCGGGGAAAGCCCTGCTCGGGGAGTCTAAGCCCTGGGCTCGGACGGTGGGACGTGGGGAGTCTGTCCACTCCCCGGGCGCAGCTTCACTGTTTGTGGAATTGGAGGAAATACGGGACGTGAAGGGTCTGGCAGCTGAAACGAAACGGGCGGTGTGAAAGCAGAGCACGGCCAGCCAGGAGTGTGTGCGGTGTCCCCCGGCGGGCCCCCGGGGTGACCTCGCCCGCGGGCGGCTGGGGCGCTGCTCCTGTGTGGGCTCTGTCCCCCTGGAGACGGAGGGCTGCTGGGTCACCTGTGCTGATGCGTTTAGATGTCCATCTCTCCCAGGGGAGCCTGTTTGACCTGAGAGCCGCCCAGGGGTGTCATCACGGACCTGCGATGCCCTCCAGGGACCTGCTCCTTGTGCTCACAGCTTCATGCCATCCTTCTGACAAGCAGGGTCCTGGGGTGCTTCTCCCTCTGGGGTCTGCCCCCCCAGGGGGCTCCTTGGGGAGAGGTGTTGCCTCCCTGTGGGAGGAAGCTCTCTTTCTGCTGCCTGGAGCCACTGGGCCAGCTTGACGAACAGCCTGCCTGAGACAGGAGTGAGCTGAGAGGAGGAGGAGCCGGGGGGCATGGGGAGAGCCTGTGAGCACGCTGGATCCAGCCATGCCTGAAGCTGTGCCCAGGTCTTCGACTTTTCCGTTACGTGAGTTAATGACAGATTCTTTCAGCGTAAGCCTCTTTGGGTTTCTATCTCTTGCAAGCTGTAGTCCTTACTAATGTACCATGTTTACCAATTTGTAATGCCTGGACTCAGAAAGTAACCTCAGTGAGAGATCTCCTAAAGGTTACCCTTTCTCTCTGAGATTAAAAGGACTTAAAAATTACATATTCAGGCTCGAGGGGACCCGAAGACCATTAACTCTCAACCTGTCATTGGTCTGTAGGACGAGACCGATCAGGAGTCTGCGCGGGGTCTCGTCGCTCACCACTGACTGAGCGGCCCTGGTCCAGGCGCGTCCTGGACGTTTGTCCTGCAGGCAGGATGCGCAGGACATTTTCCCTGGGGGCAGGGTCGGGGTGAGGACCCCGTCTCCTCCCTCCCAGCCTGCAGGTTTTCCGTCTGCACCACGGTCCTCAGGGCCAGAGCTCAGAGAGGTGGGGCGACGGGCCCGGCAGCGCGAGCCGGGCCGGCAGCGGTGACCCTCAGCCCTGTAGGCCTGGCCGGGGAAGCGCGCTGTTTCCGGGCAGTCTTCACACAGGTCTGAGCGCTTCCCGCCGAGCGGTCTGGATGGCGAAGCGTCCGGCCGGGGAACGGAAACTGCCCCCATTTAGCTTTATTTTCCGCAGGCCTGAGAGCAGCACTGCTCACAGTCAGGAGGAACGCGTTACAAGGGCCCCTGGGTTGCGAGAGGCAGCGACTGGACAGCCACGGGTACGGGGCAGCAGTGCTGAAAGCATGGTGTCCTCCTTCCAGAACGTTCTCTGCGGCGTAAACACGGATGGCTGAGCAATGCTCCAGGGCTGAACGTCTGCCCGACCTGGGTGGGTAGCCTGAGGTGGGGAGCCTGGCCTCTTTCTGGGCTCTGCCTTCTGCGTCCCCAACTGGAGGCCGCCCACCCACAGAAGCAGCCGACGGACACCCTCCTGCCATCTGGGAGAAACACTTGGCCCGCCTCGGTTCATAGCAGCTCCACCCCAGCACCCAAGAGGGGGAGACAGCCCAGACGTCCACCGGTGGGCCGACAGCAAACGTGCAGTCTGCACCCAGAGGAGAGTCCTCCCCACGAGAAGGAACCGAGTCTGACGCCTGCTACAGCTCGGGTGAGCCGGGGAGACACGCCGGGAGACGGAAGCCGGGTAAAGGGGACAAACGCGGCTCCGGCCCATGTCCATGGAGCACCTGGAGCAGCGAAGCCACAGATGGGAAGCAAGTCAGAGGCCGACGGGGGCTGGGGGAGCGGGCCTGCCAATGGCTGAGGGGCGTCTATCGGGGGGGAAGCCACGGCTGGGGGAGGCGGGCGGTGGCCACTTGGCTGGAGAACGGGCTCCCTGCCCCCAGGCTGGACGCTTGCCGGCGACAAGGGCGGCACGTGTCGTGTCAACCGTGCTTTACCATAAAACGAACAACAACCAACCACAGACCCAGGACGTGAGCCCGGAGGTGGGCAGCCGTCCACGGCCGTCCCCCTGGCTGCTACAGCCCCAGTGCTCCCGGGTCTCCTGCCCGGGCTCCAGCCCTGTTTTCCGCACGCCTGCATGGGTCCTGGGACGCAGGCCCTGTCCCGAGCACCCGGGCCCCGCCGCTGGTCCTCTCCCCGGGGTGCAGGCTGATGGGAGGGCGGGTCAGCTCTGCAGGTGCTGGCCGGCCAGCCATGTGCACCCCGAGCCCAGCGGCAGCGCTGGCACAGCTGTCCGCACGAAGCCCCACCAGGGCCCAGAGCCCTGCTCTCGCGGACGGCATGTGCCGCGTCCGCCCCGCCTGCGTGGGCCTGGCCACAAAAGAAGGCCCACGCCCTCCTGTAGTACCTGGCCCCCAAGTGACCTCCACCCCTTCTGCTGACAGGCTCCTGTGCAGAGGCCGGGGTGGCCTCCACTGTCTCCTGTGGGCTCACCTGGTTTACCCCTGCCTATGTGAAAATACCGTGTGAGTCTTCCAGAAAAAACCTGCTAAGCCAGAGACTCTCAGTGCTGGCTCATAACCTCTCCAAACTGTGCAGTCACCTGATGTGTCCTGTGGCTGGCCCAGAGTATACAGCCTTTGTCCCCCGAAAGCCTGGGTCCCCATCCCCTGGGCCATTCCAACCCCACTCACCCTCCCAACTCTGCACCCGCAGACTCGAGCAGAACCCTCGGCTACGTGCCAAGATCAGAGAAGACGGCCGTCTGTGGGGCAGTGTGTGTGTGTGTGTGTGTGTGTGTGCATGCGTGCGTGCCCAGGGGCATGGGGTTTCTGCGGGGAGAGGGCAGGCGACCCCCTCCTTCCAGGGCAGTGGGGGGCTAGGCGAATGCACACTCCAATCTCAATGTGGGATACAACATCTCCCTGAGCGTCAGCCCCACAGAGGGGACGGTCCTTGAAAACAAACCTAGGGGCCACATCGTATCTGAAAGGGGGACTAACGTGGATCTGTGTGGCTTTCGGAGACGGGGGAGCAGCTGTTACAGGCGGTCAGGCTGACTCGGGGCCGGGGCCAGTGCTCAGGTCCGGCCAGAGACAGTGGGTGACAGACGTCCCCTTTCCCACACCCAGGGTCCCGCACTCCTCGATCCCCATGGGGATGACTGCATGGCCCCCTAGAGCAGGTCCTGCTAAATCCGATGCCTCCAGACCTTAAACACCCCTGGGTCTCAAAAGCAAGACTTGATTGCTCCCGGGGCCACCAGGACACCCAGTCCTTGGCTGAGGACTCTGCCCAGCATGACTAGAAGCCTCCTGAAGCCCCATAACCCGACCTTCGACGAGGGGGACAGTGCTGGCCCCTGAGCTCCGGGCGGGACTCACCGGCCTCGCCGACGAAGACCTCCACAGGTGCGCTGGCTGGGCCCTCGCCGATGACGTTGTAGGCTGTCAGGACCACTTCGTAGCGCCGGTATTTCTTCAGATCTGCAAGGGCGAGGGGACAGGGTCAGCAGGCAGGAGCCCTGCCCTTTCTTAGAAAGCTCCTTCTGTGACCAGTGCCCCCCGGGGGGACGACAGAGCCTTTTCTTGCAGAGAAGCCTGTGAGGGGCTGGCCACCCCCCGGCCGGCAGCGCCCCCTCCCCGCGCGTGACCCCGGGGAGGCAGTCACAGCCGTCCTGCACTCAGGGCGAGGTGGCAACAAGCTCCTCGCCTGAGGGAGCGAGTCTGGGACACAGAGCCTGACCCGGTCCGGAACCTCTCTGGAGAGCGAGAGCAGACAGCAAGACCCTGGCGCCGCTTGACCACGTGGGCGGACCCGCGGGGTCGCATTCGCTGACCTCTGCAGAGTGGGGCCCTCTCTGGGAGGTACGGTTTGCAGGAACCACGCACTCAGCTGGTCAGACACATACGTGGGGCCTTTGGAAAGTTATGTGACTGCAAGACCCTTCCAGAAAGTTCTGGCTTAAAAAATCAGCTGTTCCCGCCACATGGAGTGGTACACAGCTCATGTGTGGCTGCCTGGCCTGCGTGATGGACTTGGCGTGTCATGCCCTTTTCTTCCTAGGATGTGGTCATTCAGACCTCACAGGCCTTGGTTTGCTGACAGAGATACATTTAACGGTCAAGATCCTGCCCCCGCGGTCGAGCTCTGCTGCCGAGAAACCACCAGGGTGGCTCCGTCTCAACTCGGGGCCTTGTGTGATTGCCAGGAATCCACAGAGACACAGCAGCGTGGACGCCAGGGCGTGGCCAGGGTGCCCCCTTCATGCTTCATAACCCGAGACTGAAAGGCCTGGGCGGAGACCCCGGGAGGGAGCCCTAGTCACGGGCCGGGCCTGCACTTGACTCTTCACTCAACCCCTTGGAGAGGCCACATCTGGGAGACGCCCGGCCCAGGAGGGACTCGGTGGACAGACAAGGAGACAGCGAGGCAGGAGGGGGCAGGCGAGCCGGCACACGATGGATGACGCGGAGCTTCAGGGGAGGGCTCAGCCCCGTGAACCCTGCCCCGGCTGCCGGGCTGGTCGGCCGCCCCGGGCTGGCAGAGCGCCGGCACCCACGGGGCCTGGCAGGGCTGGCTCATCTTCCCCTGCGTTACCCGCTCTCTGATCCAGCGGCCGCTCAGCGCTGGACTGAACTGCAGCTCGGCCCCTGAGCCTTGCACTTGGTCACTGAAACCCACGCCGGCCGGAATCCAAGGGACAGCGCTGCAGTTTGATAAGGAGGAGAGGCCGGATGGACGAGCGCTGGACATGTGCATGCGGTGCCGCCCCCCACCCCGAGAGGAGGGGAGACCCCAATGCTGCAGTGAGGAGGACGCTAGGCCTGAAGCCAGCGGACACAGGGGGGCCCGCTGGGTGATCTCCCTGCCGCGAGGTCCGTGGAGGGGTCGGGGTCACAGAGACAGGAAGCTGGGGGTGGGCGCCCGGGGTGGGGCTGGGGGAGGTGGGGGGCGTCAGTGTTTAACGGGGCAGTCTCAGGTGGGGGGTGAGAGGGCTCTGGAGGCAGGAGGTGGGGACGGGTGCACGACAGTGTGTGCAGGTTAACTGTGGTGAAGGTGGTAAATCCACAACTAAAAAGGGGGTTAAAGATAAGCCGACTGAGTTAGAGAAGAGAGCTGCCGTCTGACTTTCCTTCTGTCCCAAACTCCGAGACCAGCTCTTGGGAACCCCTGCCCAGCCTGTGTCTCTAGAAACTCCCTTTCAGCGGTTCTGACTCATCACGACCCAGCATTTTAGGGGGGCGGGGGGAGGGGTGGGGGGGCTCCAGGAATGAGAGCCGGGAATCCGAGCTGGTCTTTACTCGGTCTGCCGAGAGGCTGAGGGCACTGCCCAGCCGCGCCAGCTGAGCGCAGAGTCACTCACGTGTTAACTCATAGGTCGTCTCGGTGGAGCTGCTGTTGACGGTCTTGAAGCTGCTCTGGGCTGTGAGGGGCAAGCAGACAGGCTGTCAGCGCGGGGGACCGCCGGCGCCAGGGGGAGCCGCAGACGTGGGGTGGGGGGAGGCCTGGCCGGGAAGCCGCTCCGCCTCCCGAGTGGTGGGCCATCACACGCCTGTCTGCTCACCGGGACCCCTGCGAAGCCTCCTGAACCAGCCAGGCCCCCAGCCCACGAGGGGGAGGGGGGTCTCCCCTCTGATTAAACGGGTGGAATTGGCATCGGGCACGGGGGACCATGGGGCCTGGCTGGTCCCGGGGCAGCTGCGTCTGGCTCCCTGTGCTCAGGTGAGCACCCCAGGCCGGTGGGGATGACCAGCGGACAGTGAGCAGGAGCACAGACCCCGTGCCCCCTCATTCCAGGAGCTGCGTGACTCAGCCCAGAGGGACAGGCCCGGCTGGCTGGGTGTTGGCAAGGGGCACCCGGGGAGACGCTGCGAGCTGGGGTCTCAGCGGAGCCAGGTCCTCCCCCGGTGGGGTTGGGGCTGACCCCGGCGGGGCACTGGGGGCTGAGTGCACTGCGTGTGACCCACATGGAGAGGCCCAGGCAGAGCTGGTGCCAGGGGCTCAGGTGTCTTCTCTGACGGTGCTGGGGGGCATCTCTCGGCCTTGCCCCCAGGGAGCAGGAGGGGAGAGTGGCTTGGGGTGGACGAGCAGGAGAGGGAGGCCGGGGCTCCATGGGCCCCGGCACCCCCAGGCCTGCTCCGCGTGGGGCAGCGCCGCTGACCCCAGAGGCCCAGCTACTCCCCCTCCAGGGCACACAGGCCCCCACGGCTCAGCCCCCGCCCTGGCCGGCTGACGCCTGCCTCCCCCCACCAAGCTGTGCCGGGCTCTGCGTCACCCTCTTCCCCTCACATCCTCCGTGACATCCTTTTACCCCGACAACCCCCTCAGATGGCTCCTCCTCCAGGCAGCCTTCCTGGGTCCCCTTGCTGAGCCCTGGACCTTGCACACCACTGGGGTGCTGGGGAGGGGGCAGAGCCATACCCCTTCTGGCCCCCCAGCAGGCCTGGGGTGGGCAGACACAGTTATGGGAACCTCCCTGCCGTGGGGTGGGGGCAGGGGACTCACCTGTGAGCTCGGCCCGCGGAGCCGAGGGCGTCTTGAGCGTCTTGGACTCGGTGACGGGGGCCGCCTCACACTCCAGCTCGCGGTAGTAGATCCGGTAGCCCTGCAGGAGGCCGTTCAGGCTCTCGTCCCTCGGGGGCTGCAAAGACACCACGGTCAGGGGCCTGGCTGCATGCTGGCCGGCCGTGTGGGAAGGTGGGGGCCGCTGGTTCAAGACAATCGGAGGGGCCTTGGTTGTTGGCCAGAGGACAGGCAGGTGTCCCACTGATGATGAGGAATGAGGGGGTCCGGGGACAGAACCCAGGCCTCCTGGTCCTGCGTGCGTGGACACGGGCATGTCTCCCTGTCCAGCCAGGGCATCTGAGCCCCAGGGCCGAGGCTGGAGACTGTGGCCCAGGTTACAGACGGAGAGGAAGCTGCCTGTTCCCGGCAGACCCAGAACCGAAGGGGGCCGCGCATGCGGCCTGGCCCTGCGTCGTCCACCACTGGCCCCACCGTGTCCCTTCAGTCCCCGACCCTCCCGTCCACCCGGGCTTGTGGCCACCTCACTGGGACCCTCACTGACCCCTCTGCCTGCCAGGTGGCCCCCTCCCCGCCTGACAGGTGTAGGGCTAGAACACGCCCCGCCACTACCCACTGCCACCTCAGCTGGTATAAGAGTGTCTGATGGTGGGGCAGGGGCTCATCTGATTCCTAAGAACCCAGCGGAAGGCGGCAGACGGCTGACAGGTGGCTTGGAGATGAGGTCGGATGGTGGGGGAGTCTGAGCCTGTGAGTGTGCCCAGGATCTTGCAACCGCTCCCCTCTGGGTACCACTGACGCTCAGGGAGGGCCCGGCCCGACTTCCCCTTCCCCTTTGACTGGTTTCTGTTGATAAGTAAGCCTGGGGAGGGCGTCCCCAGCTGGTGACAGGTCTGTCCGTGGAAGGAAGGCCGTCCTGCTCCACGTGGAACCCCAATAAGGCTGCGGCACTGACCCCGGTGCTGGGGGCTAGGGGCTCTGCTCCCCCCTCTAGGGTCCTCAGCAGGTCAGGACTGAACCTCCCAAACTGCAGCCGGACAGATGGACCAAGAGCGTCCTGGCGCCCGAGTGGACGCCACAGCTTCCGTAGGCAAGGCCCCCTGTTGTGCGTTGAACTGTGCTCCCCCAGGAGACATGCTGAGTCCTAACCGCCAGTCCCCGCAATGTGACTTCATCTGGATTCGGGTCTCTGCAGACGTAATCAAGTTGGGAAGAGGGCATGGGTGGAGGGGAGCGCTCTAAGGCGATGGCGGGCTTCCCGGAGGGTAGTTCCGTTCTATTTGCCCAGGTCTTTAACGCAGCAATCACACTGACCCCACATGCACACTCAGATGTGCACCGTCCTGAGATCTACAAACATGAGCTTGGGACTAACTCTCCCCCACCCCTCGAAACGGCAAGACCAATCCTCTCTGGGTCTTTTCAATGCCACCAAGACAACAGGATGGCCTTCGAGCTTGAAGGGCACGGACATTAAGATTGCCTGCAAACAAATGGGCAGACTTGGGACTCGTGAACACCATCGGGTAATAAGATAATTGATTCACACAGGCAGCTAGATGTTCAGCGTGACGGATCGTGAAGACAAAGCACATTTTAAGAGGCAATATAGAATCTAGCAATTATTCAACAAATGCTGAGACTAGAAAAAGACCTGAAGAGTCTTATAAGATGAGGACATTTTGACACAGAAAGAATGTCACGCGAAGGCAGAGGTTGAGACCGACAGAAGCGTCAAGAAGCCAAGGAGTGGTGAGGCCTGCCACGGCTGCCACAGGCCGGGAACAGGCAGGCGGGCAGTAGGCTTCCCTGTGTCTGCAGAGTCGGCCACCACGCTGACCCTGGACTCTGGCCTTGGGAACTGTGGGAGGACAGGGTGACTGGTTCCAGGCGCTCTGCCCTCCAAACTCACATCCTTCAATTCCCAGTCCCTGAACCAGGGCGGCCCCACGGGGACCGGATGTTCAGGTGAGTCCGTTCTCCGTGACCTCTGGCTGCTCTCGGTCCCAAACTCGGGACCCCCGCGGGAGGGGACAGCTCTCTGCCCTCACACTCGCCAGTGCGCAACGCACACAGCGAGGGCGCTTCCTCCCACGCCCACACACACTCGTGCACGAGCCGGAATCACCACGTTTTCACCAACGAGAGCCCAGGGGTTTGCAGACCGCAGCCCCCGACACGCTCTCCCACCACTTCCTGGGTCCTCTGCCCACCCTCCGTCCCCCCACCAAAAGTGCCATGGCTGGTCATTCTTCCCATCAGACATAGACACTCAAGCCTGGAAAACTGGAGTGGACTCTCCACGTCCTCAGGATCCACGAATGTCCCTCTGGTCAGAGGAGCCCAGGAAGCCCAACTGGACGACACTGGACCTCTAAACATCACCTTCACAAACACTGAGAAACCAGGCAGTCCTGTGAGTTGCTTTACTGCCAGATTCTCTCTGCTGTGCTGGTCTGCGACCAGACCCCGATATTTCCAGGGTATCAGTGCTCACTCCACTTTCCTGACACCCACAGGTGGAGACATCTTTAAACTCACCTCACAGTTGTAGAACTAACGATATGAGAGTGAAGGTGGACCCGCTCAGACCCCCGCGTCACCTGGATGGGGCAGGTGGGCGGGGCAGGTGACCGGCCGGGCACGCAGGGTCCCCGAGGCACATGCCAGTCCGGCCGGGCCCTGGGCTGAACCGTAACATGGACCACTTCCTCCAGCAGCGAGCCTGCTGCCCTCTGCCCCAACCATTCCCAAAATGAGGCCTTCCAAAACGACCAGAGCGCTAGGAACTCGGGGAGCGTGTGCTCTCAGGAAGGGAGGTGAGAACAGGGGTGAAACCTGGGGTCTGCCTGGCGGGGGTGCAGGAGAGAGGTTCTGTTTGTTGTTGTAGTTTCTATTTCATTCTGCCCTTTTCTTTCTTACCAATTTTGATGGACAGAACCTCCGTCCTCCACGCTGGAGATGCAGGGACACCCCTGAGCGCCTGAGCGTGCTGGGCAGTCCCCCTGCTTCCTGTCCAGTCCCAGCCCGGGGCCGCCATACCCTGAGAACGGTAGCATTTCAGATCCTCTGATACACTCTTTTTTTTTAAGATCTGTCCCCTTTGAGTTCATAGGATTGGTTCAGATAGCTTTAAGGGTTTTTGTTTTGTGTGACCCCTCTCCTATTTAAAAATTGGTTCCATGAGGTAAAGGCAGGCACCATGCAGTGTTTACTACTAATCGATGCCACGTGCAAATAGTGTGTGTGTGTGTGTGTGTGTGTGTGTGCGTGTGTGTGTAATGCACACACGCGCATCTCCTCATGAGGACGGAAGCCACAATCTGCACTCCAACTCTAGCCCTGGTTTTCTGACTGGCTACAGATGAGACAAGTTACAGTCCTCATTCCTAGGCTTCCTTCAAGCACAACCATCACAACACGTAAGAGAAAGTTTATTTCACCCCCTTCTTAAAAAAACACAACAGATGGAAGAGCTGGAAAAGTCCACGCGTAAGAATAAAAGGAGAGGTGTTTTCCCACCTGACACCTAAGCTGTGCGGTGACGTGCTCTCCACCGCCCTTCCCAAGGGAGGCTGAGGGGCCGCAGGGCCTCTGACCCTCTGGGTGCCAGGCTGCCCACAGCTGTGACCCCTGAGGGAGGGGCCCCGCCCCCAAGTCCCCCTGCAGTGAAGGTGCCTGGCTGAGGCCCCCGGGGGTCAGCGGAGCTCCCTGCTGCAGAGGGCCCTGCCTGCACCCCAGCCCTGCCTCTAGCGCCGACCGGCTCCGCAGGTTGATAAGATGCCCTGAGCTATGACAGAAGCGTCTGAAGTGCTTCATCTTCCGCAAATCAGAGATTCCAGCACCCGGTCCGCAGGGTCCCAGGGTGTTTTTTCAGTTTGGAAAAGGGATCCTTGTTAAAGTGCAGATGACCTGGTCGGGGTGCACTGGCCTTGACCCCTCACCCCAGCAGGCAGGGACAGGACCGAGAGCTGGGGCTCGGGAGGACTCCCACCGTGCGCCTCAGTCCTGGCTGAGTGCCAGGGGACGGGCTGGGACCAGCTCAGCCGGTCTTCCCAGACAGGGCGGGCCGGGTGGGGGGCCCCGGGGCTGGGGAGGGTCCACACGGAGCCCGGGGTCTCACGGTGAGCCGGAGGCAGGGCGGGACTTCCACTGCCATTGTCCTGGGGCCCGAGACCGGGACTTCCCACCGCTTCTGTTCCCTGGAGCCCAGAGCGGGGATTCCCTCTGATGCCTGCTGGACTGAGTCTATGGTTCAGCGGGCACAGGCGGCCCTAGAGGACCAGCTCCAGGCGCCTGCCCTTGAAGCCCAGCAGCGGTCATACCTGAGCCTGCGTTCCTGCGGACGTGCCACCCGGATAACGACCCTCCTGCCCCAACGGGTGGGGGGGACCGGCCATCCTGTCACCTCCCACCTCCGGCTGCTCCCCTCCCGCCTTCGCACTGATGCGTGTGGAGTTCACGGCAGGGAATGGGGGCACTGGGTGCTCAGAGCCCGGGGCTGGAGCTGGTCCTCACAGACGACAGAGTGGGCGGTGAGAAAGCAACAAAGACCAGGAGATGTCCCAGAGAGGCCGGGCCCGCTTGTCCCCTCTGACCGGGGGCTGCCCCACACTCTTACGAAGGTGCCCTGCACAGCTGAGTCACCCCTCCCTGAGTCCACTGCACATGATGCAATCTGTCCCTTAGGACGTTAACGTTGCTAGAAAACAGCCTCAAAATCCACTCAGAGAAAAGTTGGAAGAGGGGACCAGAGAGGAGATGCATGTGAGTCACAGACTGTGTGACCCGCTGGAGGTTTCAGAAGAGCCAGCTTAATGTGATTGATTCACAGACATGAATGCCCTGTATGAGCTGTACTCAGTGTGAACACAGCGCCACTGCTGTCTAGAATATACGCACAAATCCTCAGGTCCCAGCAGCACTGGACCCGGGAAAGGCACAGGTGGATCATCCTACTCAGTTCAGTCGCTCAGTCATCTCCGACTCTCTGTGACCCCATGGACTGCAGCACGCCAGACTTCCCTGTCCATCACCAACTCCTGGAGCTTGCTCAAACTCATGTCCATCGAGCCGGTGATGCCATCCAACCATCTCATTCTCTGTCATCCCCTTCTCCTCCTGCCTTCAATCTTTCCCAGCATCAGGGTCTTTTCAAATGAGTCAGTTCTTTGCATCAGGTAGCCAAAGTACTGGAGTTTCAGCTTCAACATCAGTCCCTCCAATGAACAC
>JADEYB020000015.1:38092171-38116289 GCA_015832495.2 Alces alces
TCTCAAGAGTCTTCTCCAACACCACAGTTCAAAAGCATCAATTCTTCTGTGCTGAGCTTTCTTTATAGTCCAACTCTCACATCCATACATGACTACTGGAAAAATCACAGCTTTGACTAGATGGACTTTTGTCAGCAAAGTAATGTCTCTGCTTTTTAATATGCTGCCTAGGTTTGTAATAGCTTTTCTTCCAAGGAGTAAGCGTCTTTTAATTTCAAGGCTGCAGTCACCATCTGCAGTGATTTTTGGAGCACAAGAGAATAGTCTGTCACTGTTTCCGTTGTTTCCCCATCTATTTGCCATGAAGCAATGGGATCGGATGGCATGATCTTAGTTTTTGACTGTTGAGCTTTGAATGCTGATCATCCTACTAAAAGGAATCAAATCTGACGGACGGCCCACTCAAGTGGGTCAGCAGCCTTGGGATTATACGCAGTGCTTGAGATTTTAAACAAATTACTAAAAAATAAAGATTTTCAGGTGAAGCGTTTCGTCCAGAATGCAGACCTATATTTAAACCTTGTCCCTTTGTTCTGTTGGCTCTGATTTAGTAAATTGCTCATAATTTTAATTATGCTTCAATCACCTGGCAGTTGACAGGCATTTATTTCCACGATGCATCATACTGACCACCCCCTGCTCAGGCTTCCTGCAATGGGTTTGTCCTGCTGGGCTCTGAAGGGGGACAGCTGACGGACAGGCACGCCCAGCGCCTTCCGTGCCGCTCTCGCCGCCTCACAGGGCGTCTGGGACTGAGCGCTCGCAGCCCAGGGGTGGGAGGGCTAGGCCCACAGCCGGCGCCCCGTCCACAGCCGCATGTCGGGAGCGGCTGAGTTGCCACAGCCCGGAGCTCAGCTGGCTACAGGGCAGCCAGACCCACGTCTGAGACCAAGCACGTACCCGGCAGACTTCAGCGCCACCCGGACGACCATCTGCTCTTGGTCGGTCGTGTTAGTGGACAGTGGAACCAGAAGTGCTTGGGACCTTGAGTTTCCATGTTGAATGTTCCCCACCTCCCACCAGAGACCCTGAGGGACGTCAGGGGTCTCACGGGCCTTGGACCAGAGACCTCACAGTGGCCTCAGAGGGGACCTTGGAACCGCTGTTTTTACAGAGGAGGAACCTGGGGCCAGAGAGGCCTCTGGGGTCAGAGTCTTGCTACGGCAAACTGGCCTGCAGGCCGAGGCCAGGCCCTGTCCCTCTCCCTGGGCCTCGAGGGCCACTAAGCTGTGGCTCTCCCGGGACAGCTGTCAGAACCCAGCTGAAGCCTCCTGGGTCCCCATCCAGTCTCAGCACGCTGGGGAGGCTGGAAAGGGTGGAATGCCACAGTGGTGAGCTCCCAGTTCACCGGAGGACACTTGGAAATGTCTTTTGTTCACACTGAAAGGTCGCTGTTACCCCAAGGAACTGCCACTTAGCAACAGAGAAGAGGGGAAATGGCCTGGGATGACTCGGCCACCAGATGGGCTGTGTGCTGGACCCACCTAGCCATCCTGCTGACCACACCGCCCCCCCCATCAACACACCGAGCTCCAGTTCACTCTGCAGGTCACCACGGCCCTGGACTTCCCGCCTGGGAGGTCACGCTCACACCACGGCCCCGGACTTCCCGCCTGGGAGGTCACGCTCACACCACGGCCCTGCACGGTGCACCAGCCGGCCTCGCTAGACCGACCCAGGGTTGGAGGTGGGGTGCCCGCCAAGCTCACTCCTGTAGGAGCGGGGTTCACAGAGCACCGTGGGGTCCCCGGGCCTTACCTGCCACTGGATCAGAACAGACGAGGTGGTGCGCGGCGTCACAGACACGGAGCGTGGGGGCTCCCCGGGGACTGGAAGCAAGAGGGAAGCAGCAGGGGTTAGACGTCGAGCTCGGGCCAGCACTCCGGGCCGGTCCCTGCCCGCTCTCAACCAACCAGCACGCGACTCCCTCCTCCCTGGGGTCGCCCTTCCCCTGCCCGCCAGCCTGAGTCCAGGAGAGAGGGACCTCATCCTGGACCACCTCCGCGACCTCACTTCCCACGGACCCGCCCCCCTGGACGCACACAGAGTCTGGGTCTCTCCATAGCCAAGGCGCCCGGAGTGCTCCTGCCGTTCCCTGATCTCCTCGGGGGTCATCCCCCAGAGGAGGGGCGTCATTCTTTTGGGGTACGTGCCGGTTTGACCCCGCCCTGTTCTCTGGAGTGTCCATCACATCCAGCAGGCCGTGCCTCATCCTCCACCACGGCTGCCCCCGCCGGGCCTGGGCCACCCTCTCCCAGCAGACGTACTGGCCTTCTCAGGGCGGCCCCACCATGACACCCTGAGACCCAACACAGAGTCAGTGTTCAGAAACGGGCTCTGAGCAGAAGGATTCAGGGCTTCTCCCCACCTGCCTTGCCTGTGTGTCCGGCACCCCCAGCCTGCTCCCCACTCTGACTCAGCTGCTCCGAGCGACCCCTGCACCCTGAAGGCCTCCCTGTCCTCCGGGCCCAGACTGGGACAGGCCCATGTTGGCCACGCTCCAGGCCCCCTGCCCCAGGGACCGCTCTCTACCCTGCCCCTTCGGTCTCTGGCTGCTCCAGCTTAAGGCCCTGACCCAGCGTTCCTGCCCACGTCCGGTGGCTCCGTACCCTCAGGATAAGAAACCCTTTTCCGGCAAACCGTCCGCGTGCTCCCAAGCCTCTCCCCCAGCACTGGCCCCCAGCCCTGGCCCCCAGCCCTGGGGTCAGCCTGGCCTGTCCGTCTCCCCTGAGAGCTGGACTTAGAGACACAGGATGAAAACACGAGGTCAAACCACTGCAAAGAGAAACTGCAGTTTCGGGAAAGGACGATGAAGAGGTGATTTGAATGTGAAAGGGCTGAGACAGGCCCCTTCTAACCGAGCCTGAGAGGGGGAGTGGGTGGGTGCCCCTGTCCCACGGACCAGGGGCTGGGTTCCTTCCTTCTAAGAACTAGCGCTCAGGCAAGGTGCTAACGCAGGAATACGCAGGCGCCGCAGGGGACAAGCGCCGCTTCTCCAGAGCCAGGGCCGCCGTTCCTCCCCGTGTTAAGTGGGGAGGGGGAGCTCGGGGTGGGCCTGGGGATCGTCACAAAGCACCGCCCGGTGAGCTGAGGGTCCGGTCCGCCCGCCGTCTGGCCTTGAGGCTCGGCGTCGTCACGCAGCAGCCGTACTCTGTTCCGAGCACCTGCCGGTCCACCGTGTGGGCCTGAGGACCCCGCCTCCCTGTCCTTCCGGGCCTGGTCTCACTGCTGATGGTCAAACGAACTCACAAGGGAACGTCAGGCCCAATTCCTCTGAGCAGAACTAAGCGGGGTAGGGGGGAAGGCACCTGGAGCTTTCAGGGGGTCTCTCTGCCATCACTTCACCTTCGTGCATTTGTCAGGCAGCAAAACCGGGATGGCTCGTGAATGAGAAAAATGGGGAAAAGCTCTTATAACCCAGCTACCCCACGGCATCTATCTTTAATGACTCTATAAATTATTCAATGTCAGGGATGCTAATGGATCGTTGGGTTTGGAAGCCAATCAAAGAAACGTCCCTCGGTTTGGAAGCCCTTGAAGTCTGATTTACGGCCCTGGGCTGTGCAGGGGCGCTGGCTTCTGCTGCTAATTGAATCCCACCGCCCATGGCTGCTCCCTCCACTCCCTTGGGCGACCCCTTTCTGGTTCAAGGCGGGAGCAGGCCTCTCTCAAGGCGGGTTTCGGGGTGCACAGGCAGCAGCGGGAAGTGGGCCCCGTTGCTCACCATCCTGCAGCGTGGTGACTGCCTCCGTCTCGGCGCTGAAGTCGCTGTCCCCAATGTCGTTGGTGGCCTTCAGACGCAGCTTGTAGGAGGTGAAGGGCCTCAGCCTGGAATGGAAGAGACCTGTGACTGCAAAGCCCCTCCCCTGCCGGGGCCCCCCGGAGAGGGGGTGCTCTGGGGCTGCATCCCCCAGGCAGCAGTGAGCTGGCCCGGGACTGCTGGGGAGCAGCCCCAGCCCCCAGCACTGACTTGACGATCAGTCTAGGGAGACAGGAGATTCAGAGAGGGGTGGGGGGGGCACAGAACTTCCGGTGGGGATGGAGCTTAGGCTCAGGGATCCTGGGGGAGGAAGCCACCTCCTGTAATTAGAGACTCTTGCGTGCACAAATCGCTGCTCTCCAAGGAGCTGGAGGATTCCTCCAGAGGCGCTAATTACCTCTGAGCTCCTGCCGGCTCCCCTCCCCGCTCCCCTAGGTTCCCGCCTGCAGTGACCCGGGGCTCCAGGCTCTGCCCCTGCCTCCTCCCTCCCTGACTGAGCCAGCCAGGGTACCGAGCCCTTGACCTATGTGACCCCCTATAACAGGGTGGAGCCGTCGGGATTCCCAGGTCTCTAGGAGGGGACGGAGGCCCCTGTCCTCTGCAAAGACTGGTCAATGGCTGGGGTGGGAAGACAAGTGTCCTTTTATACAACCCTAAGTAAGGCCAAGACAATGTCGACTGCCCACGTTGAATGATGTCTCCCCTTGGCCCACGGATTTCAGGGATTTCAGGGACACGAATGCACTTCTTGGCTCCACTGCTTCTGACTTCCTCTTTCCCTTCCATCCATCCATCCATCCTCCATCCACCCACCCACCCAAATGGTCCGGATCCACGGGGTCTCGTGTGCCCAGCGAGGAGCCACGCTGACAACGAAGGCTTCAGACAAACGTGTCTGTGCTGACGACACGCAAACCTTCACCAAGTCCCCGGGGACCCTTCCTGCTCACCCCACTCAGCACCGGCTGCTACTCCTGCTCACGGGGAGCAGACGAGGACCCCACCTGCCCCTTCCCTATGCCTCAGGCAGTGGCCCCGTCATCCTCTCTGTTTCCTGGACCCAAACATTCCAGGTGATTCTAGGTGCTCCCTCCCTGTCCCTTAATCCAGACCAGCTCCAAGTTTCCTCACCTCGGTCTAAGCACAGCCCTCCTGCCTCAAACCAACCCTGCCTTCTCACTTCCTATCTAACCTATAAACCAGTGGTTTTCAAACTGAGGACCAAGGAACCCCTGAAACTCTAAGTAACCCTCTGGGCATCCAGGGCCTCTGCTCCCCCTGCATCAACCAATAGCAGCTCCTCGTCCATCTGGCTGGTGATCACTTCTGGAAACATTTTGTTTAGAGAAAGGATTCTGCTATCTTGAAACACCGAGGACCGCTTTTGGAAGCCGTGATCAGAAAGCTTTCCTCTCCCTCTGTTTTCATATCTTCTCCTGCGTGAGACCTTCTCCTGCGTGAAATCTATGCCTGCGTGAGACCTCCTGTGGCAGCTCTCTGTGAGCTCACAGTTGCAGGGACGCTCTTGCACCAGTGGCCGGGCCTGGCGCCAGGCGGTGCTGAGTGAACGCTCGCTGGAGGAACGAATGCAGGGGGATGTTGTCTGCCCCAGAAGTTTCTCGGGAGGGTTGCAAAGGGGACACGTGAAAGTCAGCACAGGCTGGGGACGTCGTGGGGGCCCTGGAAGGGACCCTTGTGTTCAGACGCAGCACTTTGATCACCTGTGCATGCGTGCTCTGCCACTTAGCCATGTGGACTCTTGGGGACCCCGTGGACTGTGTCTACGGCACTGCTATTTGGAACACGGTAGCGCCTGTGGCTTACTACATTTAGCACTTCACTGTTCTCTAAGGATCTGGGGAACTGAGGCCAAAGATCAAGCTCTTTGAAGACCACCCTTTCTTTTTTGACCTCTGAGGGCTCAGAGAGTCGGGGGCACATCACGGGGGCAGTGAAGGATGACCTGATGGCTGGACGAGTGGGCCCGGGTCTGAGACGGACAGGCTGGGGCCAGGGGACCGGGAGTCAGCGCTCCTGGCCTCGCCCCACGCTGAGCAGGCTTCCCTCCTCCAGAGGAGCCACGAGTGTCCCTGGGGTCACTGAGCTGCAGGTCTCCCTGTCTCAGCAGGAAAGCCCTGCTCGGAGCCTGGAAATAGGCACAGAGTGACTCGGAAGCTTGCTGCCCTGGAGAGGCGACCGTGGTTACCAAGCCCGGCCTCTGGCCTCTGCTGGCTCCTCTGGACGACTGGTCTACCCGCGCCCCCAGCACCAGTCCTCATCACCACCTCCCCTCGCTCCCGCCGCGCTCCCTGCTGAGTAGAACAAAACTTCCAGGACCACTTGGAAAACGGAGGAGGAACAAACCCTCCGACTTCCCGCAGCTCTGCTCTGTTCACTCCCCCAGACCCCCTCCAGCCTCGGCTTTGAAGAGGGCCAAGCGGGAATTCTGATTCCGGCTCCACCTCTCCTAACTGGGGCAGCTCGCTTAATTTCTCTGGAGTCTCACGCAGCTCATCTATGGAAACGGAGGCGATGGTACCTCCACTTCCAGAGGAAATTCCATTGCACAGCCTGCCTCGAGGAGTCTGGTCACACAGCAGATGCTTAATAAACGTTCCTTTCTCTTTCCCATCTCCCCATAGGCTGCTGGAGAGCGCACATTCCGAGGCGCAGCAGGGCCCACGGTCGCTGGGAGCGACAGCCGCCCCCGGAGCCCAGGCCGTCACCGCCCTGTCCCGAGGGACACCCATGACGTCCACGTGCTGTTCCCCAGGGCCCTTCTCCTCACTGAGTTACATCTCCGTGGGAAGCGACTATCCCAGAAGCGGTGACACTGAGATCCGTCCCCAGACCCAAGCCTCCCCCAGTGCTCTGGACCTACTGTCACCAGGTACAGGCACGCGGCTTAGGTGGTTAAACTTTCTGTTTTAAGCTTCTGTTTACATGTTTTATGACTTTTGGCCACTAGCAGACTTCACGCAACTGGCATCAGTAAAAAATGTAAAACGGGTGTTTAAAAAAAAGGAAAAAGCTGTCGGGACCCTGAAGGAGGAGGGAAGATTACACGGTGGTATGAAATATTCCTTCCCCAGGGTTCTGCCCGTGACATGCTTCCAGCTGATGGGGAGGAAGTGTGTGTCCTGGTTCCGGCCCATCAGGAAGCTGGCAACACTGTCTCCCACCAGATTTACCCATCGGTCCTGACACTCAGACCTCTCCTTTCCCACGGGGAGCCCCCAGCAGACCACTGCTCTGATTCCAGGAGGTTCCATGACAGGAGGGGTGGCCGGATGTTATGGTCCTTCTTTCTGATGGTTACACTAGGAGGTGGCGCTATTCACATCCAGCGGCACATCCTAATTAGGCTGAACGCCCCGGGGCACCGGAGTGCGGTATGCCAGGTGAGCAGGGCTCCTCGGACCTGGGGGTCCCCTTCTCCTTCAGCTCCGTGCTGGCGGTCACGTGTGGGAAAGCGACAGGGCCACACTCCAGGCCTGGCCTGGTTCCCACCCTGCCCCCTCAGTGGGCTCAGCCGGGCTCTGACAGGCGGCCTGGTGAGGGGAAGGGGGAGGCCACGTGTGCCCCTCGCTGGCGGGGCTGCAGGCGACGGCTGACCTCTGACCCTGTATTCCCCGCCCTGAGCTGTCCCGGGATTCATCGAGCAGCTGGACGGGGATGTAACAGAGCGCCCAGGAGGCCACGTGTGCCCCTCGCTGGCGGGGCTGCAGGCGACGGCTGACCTCTGACCCTGTATTCCCCGCCCTGAGCTGTCCCGGGATTCATCGAGCAGCTGGACGGGGATGTAACAGAGCGCCCAGGAGGCCACGTGTGCCCCTCGCTGGCGGGGCTGCAGGCGACGGCTGACCTCTGACCCTGTATTCCCCGCCCTGAGCTGTCCCGGGATTCATCGAGCAGCTGGACGGGGATGTAACAGAGCGCCCAGCACGGGGCTCTCGGGAGCTGGGAGAGGAGCGGCGGTCAGCTAGACAAGCACCATCTGGGCCTCCTTCGCCCTCCTAGGAGGTCCTGGCGAGGGCTCTAGACCCACGAAGACAGGGGTACCTGCTGCCGGGCACCCTGGAGTGTGAGTCTGCGGGGAGGGGCGCAGTCGGGGCTGAGGGGAAGGACAGAGGTGATGCCGGGCGTCTCCCCGGGCCGCCCTGGACCACCGCCAACCCCGCCGCCCACGGCTTCTGTCCGGGTGGACAGTCACTCCCCAGGCCTGCCCGTCTAGACGGTTCCATCTAGAGGAACCTGGCAGGTGACTTAACACCCCCCAGCCCTCACCTTCTCCACCATGAAGCAGGTGTGGCTCATACAAGAGGCCCAGGTGGGATCAGGACAGAGCAAGTCCAGGGCCTCCCCCCACCCAGCAGTCACCAGACGGCCGGCTCGGGGGGCGGGGAGCCCTGCTCCTGCCGTCGGCCATCACTGCGGCGCCACGGACGGCAGCAGGCAGAAGAGGTGTGCCTTGCTGACCCGGAGCCGGAGCATGGAGGAGGGTCGTCTCCCTGACCATGACCTGGGCCTGTGACATGGTGCCGGGGCAGGCTGGGCCGCCATCTGCCTCAGGGACTGGGCAGTCCCGTCAGCCCCGGGGCTCGGGGGCAGTGGGGAGGGACAGAGCTCAGAAGGACAGGCAGGAAGAGGCCAGGGTGGGCCTTGGGACTCTCAGGTCCCAGCATGGGAGGGCTGGCCAGGGGGCAGACGCGGGCTCGCAGTGTGGGTCTCCCTGCAGGGCAGGGGGGGGCCGGCGGGAGGCGCGAGGGCAGGGCCCCCAGGGGCGGTACCTTTCGACGACACAGGCCGTGGCCTCGTGGCTGATGGACGAGGAGTAGGTCTGCCACTGGCCCCCGGGGAGCTCACGCAGCTGCACCGTGAAGTACCGGATCGGGGAGGCGCCGTCGCTGCCCGGCACCCACCGCAGACACAGGCTGCGCGCCGTCACGTCGGCCTGGGGCACCTGGAGCTCCCTGGGGGGCGCGGGCCGCTCTGCGGCCGAGAGAGGACAGCAGGTCAGGGTCGGGGGCACCCCGAGAGGCCCCGGGGCGCTGGCTGCCTAGCTCAGATGGCCGACGGGCCGGGCGGTCATCCACAGTGATGTGAGGGTCCCGGACTCTGGCCGGACCTGACTGGAGACCCCCATTTAGTCCCAGAAAGCTCCACCCTCGGAGCAGAAGCAGGCAGACTGGGGATGGGCCCGTCCGCACTCCCCATGGGCACTCGGGTGCAGGCATCCTGAGTGACACCTGCGCGCTCCCAGCACCCCCAGGTTCCTCCGGACACTCTCCCTCTTTCTGACTTTGGGTCAGCGCCTCTTTAACACTGGTTTGCTCTCACTGGACGTTGACCTGGGCCCGAGCCCATAAAGGTTGTGGAGCGGGCTGCCTGGGGGCGACTCTGAGCCTCTGGGGTAGGGACTGGGATGTGGGGAGCAGGGCCGGGACCTGTTTCTGCGTGGGGGTAACTCGCCGGTCACCCGGTGTCCTCACCCCATCCACGTCAACAGAGAAGCCCCACGGGGCAGGCATAACTGCTGAACTGTGCATCCTGACGAGTGCGGGTTCTGGCCAGGATGTGTGGGGTGAAATGACGCCACAGCTGATCGCCGGCCCCACGGGGGTGGCCGCGAGGGGCCCGGAGCTAACTCCCCTCCCTGCGGCCCACGCTGTGGCCTGAGAGCCCGAGTCCAGGCCCCTCCTGGGCCCACGGGAAGGGGCCTGGCTCTCCTGGGCCCCACGCTGAGCCACGGGGGCTGCGGGATGGGGGGCTGCAGGGAGGCAGGGGCACTTGGGGGCTGGGGGCGGGGAACAGGGTTGCTCTCGACGGAGTTCACATCTGAATCTCCTCTCAGACTCAGTTTAAGTCACATCAAACCTTGAGCAAGCCTGTTTCTTGCTCCCTCAGCAGGGGCTGCGTGGACTCTGAGTAGGAAGGCAAGAATCGGGGCCTGGGGCTCTCGGTCCCCTTGTGGTGGGTGGGGGCCACTCAGCCCTGCGGCTCCTGGCTCCCCGACTCTGGAAGTACGGCCTACCTGCTTCCCGGGGGAGGAGCCGGCAGGGGGCTCTGGGACCTCTGGTGGGAAGGAGGGGAGAAGGGGGAGGGGGAAGAGGAGCAGTCTCTCTCCTTGAACCCCAGATGATCAGGGCTGAGGATGCAGGCCTATGGCGAGTGTCAGGCTGTGTGGACCAGCTCTGCGTCCAGCTCCAGGAAGGACTCAGGAGGTGCTTAATAAACTCGCAGTTCGCGCAGCCACCCCCCACCCCCGGCCCAGGCACACCGGGCCTCTCCCCCACACTGGCTGACACTGAGTCTGGCCTCCGGGTCTCACCTCTCTTCTCGGTGGTGATGACCGTGGCCTCCAGCGGCTCCCCCCAGCCCTGCCTGGTCTTGGCCGACAGCCGGAAGACGTACGCGGACTCCGGGGCCAGCTCGGTGGCCGTGAACTGCCTCACGGTGGCGCCGACCTCCACGGTGGTGAAGGTGTTGGGGCTGCTGCTGGCCAGGCGGTAGGCGATCTGGTAGCCTGGGGGGCAGCAGGGCACGAAGACCGCTGGTCAGCCGTCCCTCCCCCACAGGGAAGCCCCAAGCCCCCACCCGGCACACACTTCCGAGCCCTGGGTTTCTGCGCTGTCTCCCTTTCCCGGGCTGGCGTCTGAGCTGCAGGCCGGGCCCTGAGAGGGAAGCCAGGCCCAGGGATGAAGGGGGCCTCGGGGTGCTAGGCCCCCTCTCCATCCTTCGCGGAACTCAACGTGAGCACAGCCTCCTCCTCCCTATGGCCCCTGGTCTAGAGGACGCTCGGGAGCAGCACAGAGGGCGGGTGCCTTCTCTGCCCCCTGCCCCCACCTTCTAGCAGCTCTGCCCTCGGCCCTCACGGGTCTCCCTGCCTGGAGCGCCCTTCTCCCTGGAGCAGGCAGCCCTGGAGGCACTCATGCCTGTGCTCAGACCCCGTTTGTCTGCTGTTTGTCTGTCTGTCTGCACATCTGTCTTCCTCCTGCCAGCCCAGCATTCCTGCTCCCCAGAAGCCCCACCCCCATGGCTCTGAGCGGGTGGGGTGGGGGGCTCCCCCAGAGACAGCACTCCCCGCTGTCAAGGAAGTGAGAGGAGGCTTGCATATCAGCTCCGGGCGGACCCTCCGCTCAGACCATCTCTCCGAGAGCCCTGATCATCAAGGGTCCATGGCTGCTCGAGGTCATGTCATTAAGGACCAGGCCTCCCTGAAGACCAGGCCCTACCGGTCCCTCCGCCCGCGTCTACAGCGGCAGAGGACTTGCAGACCCAGCTCTGAGACACCTGGACACCCGGTGTCCAGAAAAAGAGGGCGACTTGGTCAGGGCGCCCACCTGGGCGGAGCCCTCCCCCCGCAGGCCCGGCAGAGCACACCCCCCTGGGGGAGTGCCCGCCTCCCCCTTGCTCTCTCAGCCCCCCTTGCCTGTCACACCATCTGGATCAGCTACGTCATTGCTCTATTTCTCCCCATTATACTCCTCTGTATTAACCCCCAGCTCTGTCCCGAAGCTCACCCACTGAGGCCACAGTGATGTGAACCCGCCTTCCTACACCAGCTCTAGCCTCAGGACTTCTACTTCAGCTTTCACGTGTTGTATTATTATTGGTATGTTGTCAGGATTTGCAAGGAGACTGTGGTGCAGGGCGGGGCCCGTGTTCAGCAGATTTCGAGGGGCGCCCGGGGGGGGGTCAGATGTGGCGGGGGCAGCACCATCCACGCGGGCACGTGGTTCATCCACAGAAGCTACAGCAGGTCTCACAGGGGACGGGGGGTCTGTGACGGGACACAGCCGATGACCCGTGTCCACCTGGCCACCAGAGGAAAGTCAGCCTGTGCCCCGTACGAAAGTAATTGAGCTACAGCAAGGAATTAAGGAAAGGTATTTTGCAAAGACAAACCGAACTTTACGACCAAGCGCAAAGACTACAGAGGCAGACACAGTCCCCCAACAAGACCATGATCAAACATAATATTTTAAAGACCTCGAGAGAGAGGATTGTCCCCTGGGTGAGTGAGCTCGGCCATTGAAGAAA
Source organism: Alces alces (assembly GCA_015832495.2). Taxonomy (NCBI): domain Eukaryota; kingdom Metazoa; phylum Chordata; class Mammalia; order Artiodactyla; family Cervidae; genus Alces; species Alces alces. The sequence continues at coordinate 38,103,975 of JADEYB020000015.1, forward strand.
CACCGCGCCTCGTGAAGAAGGGACTCCAACCCTACCCTCTGCCCTCAGAGAGGCAGAAAGTAACTGCATTAAAAACAGGTGCGCGTATGCACTTCCCGGCCCTGGGCGCTGCGTGTGAGCACAATGATTTCTGGGTAGACTTGAGCCGACCGGGTTTCTTTTCCAGATTGTGAGAAGGCTGACTCCACCTGAGACGGCCGGGAGGAGCAAAAACACCTGCCCAGCACCTCCCAGGCATGGGGACCCCAGGGGACACGGCCACGCAGCTAACACGGGGCATCCAGGGGCACCTCCACCCCTCACGGCGCCCACCAGCCGGCGGTCACATGTCCCTTTGTGTCTCGGAGAGTCACGCGTGATGAAGACTCCTGGATCATTCAAACCGCCTTCCGCCCGGAGAATCTGAATTAACAAGGATTTGCATGTGGTTACCGATGTGCTTTTGTTACTGTTCGTTCTTGACCACGTTTCACCTCTGCTCAGATTATCTGCTGCTGGAGTTAAAAATCCTGGGGTGAAACTGAGATTTTGCTCAAAGGCATGTCTTTGTGGGCTGCGATCTGGGGATTCAACGGGAGCCACTAATTGCCTCCCGGGCGGGCTCAGGTCTGCCCTCCACCCCTACTCCCCGCCCCCCCTCAGGGCACAACCCCGGGGTGACCCTGGACCTCACCTCCACCTGCCTGTGTGGGCGCCTTCGCACGGCCCCCGGCTCACACCCTTTCCTCTGTCTCTTTTGGACTGACGGGGCGTTTCTGCCTGGGCCCCAAGGGCTCCAGGAGACCCTGGAGAACCGCGGGAAACCTGGGCTAGTCTCTGATCCAGGCCACAAGGAGCGCCTGGGAGAAAATGCCTCAGCCCTGGACTCCAGGGGCACCTTCCTGTCCTTTGCCCTAGAAGAGGGACCGGGTCCCTGCGGTCCCGTTCTGCGGTGCCGTGACTGTGAGGATGAACGCCCCCACCCACCTCAACACGGGCTCGATGAGCAGGACAGAGCCTTCTGCACAGGAGCAGGCAAGAGCAGCGGCCGAGCGCTGGCCCGCACGCTCGGGAACATGGATCGGGAGCGAGGCAGGACGGGGGTGTTTGGGCGGAAAAGGCTCCTTATCTGATCCCGGGTCCAGCAAGCTCAGAAACAGGAGCTGAGTCTCGGCTATGGGGTCAGAGGGTGCGGCCACGCGAGGAAGGAACGCGGATCTGGGTCCCCGGCGGGAGGAGAGGGCTGGGGCTGGCCGCGGTGGAAGGTCCCGGGGGTCACGGGGGCATTCAGAGGGGCACGGCCACGTGCGGCCCACGGGGATGCAGGGGGAAAGCGATGGGCTGCAGAAACCCAAGCAGCTTGAAGTCACCCGGAAGATGAGGACACGTCGCTCGCTAGAAAACCAGGAGGGAAAGAGGCGGGCACCACAGGCTGGAGGCGGGTTCCGGGCCATCCGCAGGGGAGGCCGGAGGGGTAGGGGAGAGTCAGAGAAGACGCAGCCAAGGATGGGGGGGCCTTTGCGGGGGGGTGGGGCGGGAGGCGTCTTGGCCAAAGGAGCTGACAGAGAGACCCCAGATCGATTCTAGAGAGTCGAGGGCAGACCTCCCAGGTGGTGGCCAGGCCTTCTAAGGACTGGGTGGTTCCTGGGTAGACAAAGGGTGTAAACTTGAGAGTTCTGTCCATTGTCTGTTTGGGGACCATCCCGGGGCCCCGAGGCTAAGGCCGCAGAGAGGGCACGGGGCTGCCGACCCCCCGGAAGGCACTGTGGGTGGCGACGGCCCCGCAGTGCCCACTCTTGACTCAGGGAACCCACAGTGGCTGAATCTCCCCGGGGGGCAAGCGTTAGCCCGGATGCCGCCTGGGTTGGTGGTTTCACAGTCTCTCCGTGTGAGGGTGGGGGGCAGACAAACACAACAGTGGAGCAAACCACGCGTTTGCTAACACCGATCCTGTCCAGCTGAGCCCCTAATTCTCAGCAGAGTCCCGCACACCGTTGTCTGTGATAAGCCAAAGGTCAAGGTTCGGCCCCCACAGGCAGGCCGACTTCTAACCGCGTGGAGGTGGGGATCCGGCCTGTCTGGAGGGACAGACCCTCGGGGTCCGAGGAGCACACGCGTCACTTGAGCTTCGCAGGATCTGAGCGACTGTGAAGCAGCTGCAAATGAGGAGGGGGGGACGACCGCTCTCGGGTGGCCCCCCGGCACCCCTAAGGAAGGCTCTAAATGCTGCGAGCTCTCCCGCTAAAATACTTACGCAAATAAGCAAGTGTTTCTCCCTGTAGGCGCCTCCAGTATTTCATGCTGTTAATCTCTTTCAGAAATGAAAGAACATGTTTTGATACAGATTACAAAAGCTCTCGCCGCAGAGATGTTTATGTGCTCAGAAGGCCACGCCGCCGGAGTTGGGACCCGACTCTAGGTCCCTGGACGTAAAGTGAGTCTTGAAAAAAGATGTTTTCCTTTCTCCCCTGTGAATACCAATCTGAATCTTTAGAAATTGTTTTCCCGTCTTTCTGCAGCATCTACAATTTGGTGGGCTGGCGGTAATAATATCCGGGTGACAGGTTACCCAGACAACATTTGTTACAATTACCACTACATGCCTCACAGCCCGAGAGGGCATTGGGGGAGGTGGAGGGCTGTGTTCCGCAGCCTGGGAGTCAGACCCCCTCCTGACCTGGGGTTTTGTGATTTTCAAGGACCTCTGGGACTAAAGATCTACACCCAGACGTCTCAGTGCCTTGGGGGCGTCCTATAACCTGGCCCCAAGCTGCCTCTCAGCAGGAACCTTCCGCTGCAGCCGCCAGGGTGATGGAGAACAAAGCCCTGCGACACGCCTGTGATAGACACAGAGAAACGCCGAGTGCAGACGCACAGCGACGGGGAGGAGACCGCTCTGGTCCGAGAGCAGGGAGGAGGTGCGGAAGGGCCACAGCGTCCAGCCGGCGCTCACCGGCACTGGCTGTTCTGGGTTTTCGGTGCCCTGCACGATACCCGGGAGGTCTGATCACCGGTCCCCCTGAGGTGGGCAGCCTGGCCCAGAGGGGCTAAGTGAGCTACCCCGCCCCCCGCCCCCCAGTCAGCCTGCAATGCCTGAGCGGGACCTCAGGCCGCCTTACTAGGATCTGGGGATACAAAGTCGGGGGGAGGCCAGTCACTCGAGAGCGAGGAGCAGAGGGGCCCTGTGGGCTCTGAAGCCCGGCCACGGCGGCCTGTCCGCATGCGGCTTTCACTGCACTGTTGTTAGCTGCTCAGTCGTGTCCGACTCTTTGAGACTCCATGGACTGCAGCACGCCAGGCCTCCCTGTCCCTCACTGTCTCCCGGGGTTTGTCCAAGTTCATATCTGTTGAATTGGTGATGCCATCCAACCATCTCATCCTCTGCCGCCCTCTTCTCCTTTTGCCTTCAATCTTTCCCAGCATCAGGGTCTTTCCCAGTGAGTCATCAGGTGGCCAAAGTATTGGAGCTTCAGCTTCACCACAGGTGTGTACCCATATATGACAACTGGTCGTGTCTGCAAAGTTTTCAAGGGTGCAGAGACATTTTCGAGCTGTGCGGATGCTTTTGCAACTTGTTTTTCCTGCAACAGATGTTTGTGAGGCTTTTTCATGGCACCTCCTGGAGCGCGGTCGTTACTTTAATGGTCTCTGTGATTTCTCTGTATGAACAGACCACGGTTCACCTTCTCATCGCCTCACTGATGGACATTTGGGTTGTGTCCAGTTGTCTCTTTTCTAAATTCCCTGTTATTTAAAGCAGTCTGCCGTGACTCTCTTTGTGCGTTTTGCCCTGCAAACTGGAGTGAGGATTTCTCAGAGTTAAGGCCTGGAGGGGGGTGGCTGGGTGGGGGGTGCACCCGCCCTGGTCGTCCCCTCGGCAGCTGCGCTTGTGCTCCCGGGGAGAGCGTGTGAGGCTTCTCCCCGCCTCCTCACCTCTCCTGGGGACTATCAGACCTTCTGTGCTTCTGACGACTGTGACATGGTATCTAAATTATCTGCATTGTAGTCTGAATTATCATTGTACACGTTGCTTTCACAATCAGAAAAAGTTAAAGACCAGTAAAAGTAGGGGACATGATTCTCAAGTGAGCCGCTGAGCTTCTGTGGACGGGGCACTCGTGTGGTGACTGTGGGCGCAGGAGCTTTGGGAGCCAAGAGAAGAGCCCAGCCCAGATGGGGATGGGTGGGGAGGGGAGGCAGCAGGCGGAGGTGCCCTCTGATGTGGTTCTCAGGGGTGGAGTGGCATCCGGGGACAGGGGTCTTTCCTGGCAGGGGACTCGGGAAGGGTCATCGCCCAGCACTGGCTGAGGCCGCAGCCCTGCCGGGGTTTCAGAGAAGTCCTGGGAGAAGCAGCTCAAAGTCTCAGTCACAAAGCCGAGCACGTGTCTGTGTGTGCTAACACAGGGGAGGGCAGGCCTTCCTCTGCCCACTCCCGCGGAGCGGTGCCGTCAGAACCGATTTTCATCGGCCCGGGAGGGCTGCGGAGAGCGCGGAGATGATCACAGAACTGGGACCGCCGGGTCTCAGCCGAGGTGGGGGGTGTGTGTGTGGGGGTGGGGGGGACCCCCGGGGGGGCTGGGCGGGGGGACTTCACATCTCCGCTCTGAACATGCGTCTTGTTCCTCAGCACGCTGGGGCTCCTCTCCTGGGGAGTGGGTGGCGATCAGACGGTTTGTCCTGCTGCTTCCACAACAGGCTGCAGAGAGAAGGGCAGCCCTGCCTGCGTGTGGGCTCTGGGCACCTCGAGAGCAGCGTCAGCTCCACAGACCACGCCCACCCCGGGGCCTGAGACCCGCCGGGCCGGGGCCTCTCAGCTGCACGGGGTCTGAGACGCACAGTGCAACAGAGGCTCCTCCATGATGGCTGTGGTTTTAGTGGCCAGAACGTCCAGGTCCTTGGTGACCTGGCTCGGGAGAGCCGTCCTCATACAGCAGCGGCTCCCGGGGCCGCAGAGGACAGGGCCGAGCCGTGCAGATGGTGAGCGTGCCCCGGGCCCGTCTTAATGAAGCTGGGGCTCGGCAGTATCTGCCTCGCTGCTCGCCCTTTCACGGCTGCCAGTTATTGTCCAGAAGACAAATCTGATCATGTCCCTTTGCTGCTCAAGGTCCTTGGCGGACTCCCTTGGCACAGATTTTCAAACTTTTTTTTTTAAATGAAGTGAAACCCTTTTTCAAACAAAATCTTACAATCCTCACCTGGAGAGCAGGTGTAAGTGGTACGTTTTACTGCCATTTGTAAGCTGTGTTTAGGGCGTGACTGTCAAATTACCTGCAACCTGAGCAGACATATTTGGGGTCTGCGGTGGGTGAGGAGGAGGAAGGACCGTACTTCAGGGCCGGCCTGGCTCTGGGGGACACACCAGGCCCTCGAAGGCCCAGGTGGGAAGGTCTGGGCCGCTGGCCCCTCCTGCACGTGACGCGACACCTTCCCAGCAGTTCACAGCCCAGCTGGCCCACACCCTCCAGGGATGTTCATGCTCCCACAGGGGGAAGGCAGCGTTTGGTTCAAGACTCGGGAAACCACCATGTGATGGAGCAGACCCTCTGGGTCTTCCTGGGACAGCCCACTCCCCGTATCCTGGGCTGGGGCCCCTCTCTGAAGCACCCGGGAACAGTGTGTGCTGTCCCTCAGCTGTCCCACGGATGCTGAGACCCCCACCGCAGGAGAGCCGTTGACTGCAAGATGACCTTGAGCACTCAGCCCCCAGGTCTGCGGAGCCTGAGGAGTGCTGGGCTAACCCCTGTGGCCCCGCCTGTTGCCTCACTGTCCGCCAGCCAAGTACAGTGCACGCTGATCGCACCCCCACCTGGCCTTTAAAAGCGCTTTGCTGAAACCCTGGGGAGTCGGGGCATTTTGAGCACCAGCTGCCCTGACACCCTGCTTGTCCCCTGGCAGTGAACGCTGCACTTGCCTTCTCCACGGCCTGGTGTCAGATCGGCTTTACCGCCTGCGGGCGAGCAGACCCAATATTTTGTTTACCAACATTCATCCTCAAGTTCCAGGCTGAAAACACGGTCCAGCCCTGAGCCCCTGATCCAGGAGACGCTGCCCTGCAGGACGTTCTGTGGAACCTCCCCACATCGAGGGCTTTCCGGGTGGCTCAGTGGTAAAGAACCCGCCTGCCAACGCAGGAGAAGCAGGTTCAGTCCCTGGGTTGGGAAGATCCCCTGGAGGAGGAAATGGCAACCCATGCCAGTTTTCTTGCCTGGATGATCCCATGGACAGAGGGGCCTGGCGGGCCACAGTCCATGCGGTTGCAGAGCCGGGCGTGAAGGAGGGACTGCGCGTGCACACGCCCCGCAGCGGGGCCGTGCAGTCCTGTCGCTGGTGTCTCCTCTTTGAGGACCTGCCCGGCCAGCGTCTCGCTCACTCCTCACCCCCTCCCCTCCGCCCTCCTCTCCCCGCCCCCGCTCTGCACACAAGGCCTGGCACATCAGAGGCTCCTGATTTGTTACAGTGAAAGGGTGAACAAATCAACAGACTGATGACCTTTAAAAATAAAACTTGCTGCCTTTGGGAAACTGGGGCTAATTAAGGCTCTTCATCCAAGTTATCAGAGCTGGCCCCCTGAACACCAAGTTCAAAGCAAACCGCTTCCCTGGGACCCAAGCACGCAGTTCACTTGGAAAACTTCCTTGAAGGCCTGGGTGCAGGCCCTGCAGCAGAAGAGAGACGCTTCCAGGACCCTGGAGCAAGGCCCGCGTGGGAATCTTCTGTGAAAAGCCAGCCCGCTGTTTTCCAAACACACGTCAAAATAACTGGGTTATTTCTGAGCAGAGGGAAGGTCAATTACAGATGGTACTGCCATGAACCGTGAACAGATTCTGGGTGAACAGAATGTAAATTTCATTCTGCAAAGAACCCTTAGAGCAGGAGACACAGGGCTGTGGTCTCTCAGCTCAGAAAATGCCAGGCTGCTGTGGATGGGAATTTTTTTTTTTTTAACCTTTTAGACATCTAATAAAAACGGATGGAATCAATCTAATTGTCATTTCTCTCTGAGCTGTGATCCCCGCCGCTCCCTTACCTAGAATAATGCCGTTGGGCTCCTCTGGAGGCTGCCACACGATCCGCACAGATGTGAGCCTCACCTCCGGGAACACGAGCCTCACGGGCGGGCCTGGGGCTGAAGGGGGAAAAAAAAAGACCCGAGAATCAGGCCCCACCAGGGATGTCACGTGGCTACACGGCGGGGTTTACAGGGTCCTGTGTGCTGGCCGAGGACAGTCATGACTGCTGACGACACGGCTCGTGGGTGAATCACTCTGAGTTTGGGGAAGGTGACTTTCGCAGTGCTCATGAACCACGCTGGGAGTCCTGAGTGTTGCCGCAAGCTGGCCGCTACAGTCGCTAAGTAGCATGGTGGAGGGTACATCAAGTCAGAGGAGAGACTTCGGCACTCTGAGCTGATTCCTCTCCCGGTCTGGACACCCACACAGCAGGTGTCAGCTGAAGAAGGTGGCTGAACACCCCTCCCAACTTCCAATGGAGGTTACAGGGATTGACCAAATAACACGGCTACAACAACGGCCTTCCTCTTAGATGCGCGAGCCCTCTCCTGCATCGTCCCAGAAAATCAAGAGGTGATGTCCACAAATGCATATAACAGTTCTTCTTCATGGTCTGGTGCACCAGTAATTCAAAAACTGGCTATGTATGCAGGCACCACTGAATAACAGGATCCTAGACACTGTAAAATATATTTACTTAAATGGACAAGCTAGTAAATGTGTGGCCAGCGTGGGAACTTCTCGTTAGAACTTAAGAACTGACTCTTTCCAGGCAAGAGGTAACAGGGATGGAACAATCAAATAGAAATAAAATGATGTGTGTTATAGTCGTTCCAGGGCTGCTGAATTTTGCCTCGAGCTAGTAAGTTGAGAATGGTATTTTAAATTATAAACTTGTGTTCTGAACCCTTGTGTTTTGGTGAAATAAATGGAAGGAGGCCATGGGCTCACATGCCAGGACCGATTTACAAATGGGAAACTGACGTCTGGTCTGTCTTCTGTGGCTTCTGCCCCTCACTGTCCCCAAGGGTGATCGCTTGCATCGTGATGAATTGAGGGGAAGGGGAAACAAGTTTATATCACGACTGTGGCAGAAAACAGACATTGGTCCACGATTCTCCTGCCTGTGCTTTGGGAAGAATGCCTTCCTAAGTTTGAGGGATGGTTATTAAATGCCCCGTTACTGTTCATTCGGGTGGTCCTGGACACAACACACAGTTTAGCAAAGACATGGCCTTCAGGTCACAGGGTCCCTTTCAGACCCTGGCTGCCCTGAAACCAGCCCCCGAGGAAGGACGATGCTCGAGGCGCTCCCTCCTCTGACCCAGGCGGGGCCCAGCTCCCAAGCTGTCTCCCAGCAAATGGGGAGGAGGGTATCATCTCAGCAGTTAGAGCACATTCCAGGCTGATTTAATTCCTTCAGTAAAAATGCTGAAGAAAACCTCTGGTGCCTCACTTTCAGCTGAATCTGAGCCTGGGTTTTCTGGGGAGAGGGGGAAGAATATTTGCCACAGTCTGGTTAACAAAGATCGTGTACAGGAGCTAACCTTGGGTGGCTGACATCTGCAAAGTAGAGAAACATCCCTGAGGATTTAGACAACTGTCAAGAGGTACTTGTTTCTGGGGTTTGGAACCTGGGCACCCCAGCCCCTCAAACATGCACTCTGAGGGGGCTTGTAATGATCTCATTATGCAGACGAGAGCGGGTCACCCCAGGGAACCTAGGGCTTTTCAGCAGGAGTGACCTGAGGTTTCCTGGCCTGGCCCATCCGGCCTTTCAGGCTCACGGCTAACCTGTGAACACTCACTCTGGCTGAAACTTGCTGTAGGAGCTCTGTGGTCAGAAAACAACTTTGTTTCGTTTTCCTCTGCTGAAAGGAGGGGAGAAGAAGTATTCTGAAAATTAAGTTGAAAATGACCACCGTCCAAAGGGTGTGGACAGGGACAGCAAACCGGGGCAGGGGGCAGAGGCATGGCTCCGACATACCATCGTCTTTGGTGCGTTCCAGGATGGGGGGCGCGCTGGGGACCCCGTTCCCGATGCGGGTGAAGGCCAGCACCTGGAGCTCGTAGAGCACGAACTTGCCCAGGCCAGCCAGCAGCGCCGATTGCGTGTGGTTCCCGCGCACCACGTGGCTCCGGGGCTCGGGGTCCAGGTCTTTGGCCCGGAACAGGATCTGAGCAGCGACACAGAAGGGCGGGGCGGGGAGGGGAGGCATTGTGAGGAGGGGCCTGGGGGCTCAGGACCACCCGGGAGGACCAGGGTCCTCCCCCAGGGCGGCCAGAGGAGGGCGTGGGGATCTAATTCCTAACCGCTGGCGTTTTTTGGGGAAAGATGGAAGTGCAGCAATTTCCTAGAGACTGGAAGTTGGCGGCAGCGATGACCCAGCCCTTGGCCGGCTGGGCGAGCCAGACGCTCACTGTAATTTCCAGGATTTGAGGTCCCCGGCGGCAGCCCCTAAAACCAGGCCTCAACACGAACACAGAGACATCCCGCTTCTTGTGAAAGGAGCAGTGGCCAACCTAGGCAGCACGGTTGTTAGGAGACGGGCCTCCTGCCTCGGATGACCTGGGGACCCCCGAGCCCAACACCCCACCCCGGGGCCATTCGCTGCCCTCACTGCAGAGGCGGCTGCCCTGAGACGGCCCCTCCACAGCCCGCCAGCTCCCCACTCCCAAAGCTCGCCCCCTGGGAGCTGGCCCGCAGGAGCAGTGGCCGGAAGGCTGAGAAGGGTGGGGGTCAGGAGGGAGGCCTGTGCATGGCCAGGTGGGGCTGTGGGAGCTGCTCTCAGAGCTGGGCCAGGGGATCGCTGCATCCAAAGGGGTGGGAAGGGAGCGATCAGGATGCCCGGGGTGGCAGTGGGGCATGAGGACAGCAGCAAACAGAACGGGATCTAGAAGACGGGCGGCCCAAGGAGAGGGCTGGAGCGTATGAGACACACGTGGCCTCACGCTCAAACCCAGGAAGGTCCGTCCTGCTGCTGGGGGAGCGGACGGAACAGAACAGGGAGGTTTTGAGGGTCTGGGTAAAAGCACAGAGGACTGGCCCAGAAAGGTCTCCCAGAGAAGCCGGGAGGTGTCCAAGCCTCGATGCCGGGGCTACCACTCAGGACGGACATGTGTAGAGGCCTCAGGACACATCCTCGGCATTTTACAAAATCAGCCACCATTGATTGGAAGGCGCAACCGCCATTCTGCCCGTCTTAGGGGGAGGACATGGGCTCAGAGCGCCTTGCATGGGCTCGCACGACCAGGGTGGACCGACCCTCACCCCAGACGGTGATGAGGGAGACGAGAGGAGGGGTGTGGAGTCCAGGAAACAGCCAGAGCCGGCGATGCGCAGGCCATGCGAGCTCACGGGCCGTGGAGGCAGGTGGGGAAGGTCACCTGAGCACGTACCTTGTAGCCCAGGATGAGCCCGTTCTGGTCCGGTTCGGGGACCGAGGCCCACGTCAGTAAGATCTGGGTGGAGCTGACGGCCTCAGCTGACACGTTTTCAGGGGCGGCTGAAGGAACTGCAAGGAATGAGTTAAAGAGATTGGCTCTGGAAGTCTAAAGGCTTCTACAAATAAAGGTCTAATTTTTACCCTTCTAATCAAGTTGTCCTTGAAATAGCAATGCACTCTGAGCGTTTTGCAGTGATCAGATTAAACCTGCAGGGGTATCATGGAAATGTAAATCTCCTTAATATTAGCAACAAATTCCATAAATCCTGGGTATTTAGGAGCTCCATGCTACCGGAGTCCACCCAGAGAGAAAATAAGCTTGTCTGATTCTTATATTAACTGGTGAGAACTGTGACTTTTATCTCAGACAGAATCCTCACTTTCAGACACAGTTCACAGACCTCTCTAAACGGGGACTGTGTGGGGGGACAGGCAGGTGGAGAGAGGAGGAGGGGAGGTTACGATCTATGCCCGGGGTGGGGGCAGGGGAGACTTACAAGGTGCATCTCTCTGTTGGGAGGGGGTGACAGGCACCAGGCAAAGGGGGTGTCAGCACCCCCAGCGCCGCCACGGTCGAAAAGGAGAACATGTCAAGTTCACGAAACTCATGGGCACATAACACGTGATGGGGCTGTGACACCTCAGTGACCACCCCCAGGACCAGCCTGCTGACTGGCTCACTCATCCATCTGTCCATCCATTCACTCATTCATCCCTTCATTCCTTCACATCCACTGTCACTCATTCACTCTCATTCACTCATTCACTCACTCATTTACTCACTTGTTCACTCCCTCATTCACTCTTTCACTCATTCATTTACTGCCTCATGCATAAGCACTGCCTTCTTTCTGCTCAGCCACTGTGAAGGCTCCTCTGGTAGTCAGCCAGTCTGAAGACAGAAAGTAACGTATGTTTGCACAAAGACACAGCTCCCCAACTCTGCTTCCTAGAGCTTCTATACCAAACTGACGTGCTCTTTGCTGTGGGTTGAATTGTGTCCCTTCAAGTTCCCATGCTGAGTCCTGACCCTCTGGGCCCAGAATGTGACCTTATTGGGAAATAGGGTCCCTGTGGATGTAATTAGTCAGACGAGGTCACATGGCAGTGGGGTGGGCCCTACTCCAGGACTGGCATCCCTGTGAGAAGAGACAGACGTGAATGTGGGGAGACCCCCAACCCTGGCAGGACTGGGTTTGTACTGCCACAGCTGAGGAGCTTTCAGAAGCTGGGCGGGGGGAGGACCACCCCTCCCGGCACCTGCAGAGAGAGCTCAGCTCTGCACACACCCCTCGCTCCACCTTCTGGCCTTCAGAGCCTCGAGAGAATATAGTTTTGCTGTTTGAAGCCAGCACTCTGGGGCATGTGATTACACCAGCCCCAGGAAACGAGGGGCTGCTGTAATCAAGTCTTTAAGGAAAAATGAGAGGGCTTGTGCAGGCCCTGGAGGAGATGCTGCTCCGTTGTTGGCCAGCTCATCCCGGTTGCTCCACAAGTGGCGGGTTTGGGATGGAGATGGAGGGGCCAAAAAAGGGCCCAGGGGCAGGCCGGGCCTCACAGAGCAACTTGCTGGGAGCATTGAGCCTGGAAGGACGGCTTCCCTGGCCTGACCGCCCGGGAGGCAGAAACCCCACCCCCCAACCCCTTGTCTACTCGAGAGGCTGACTGACGGTCCTTGGAGCCTGACTGATGAGACTGACAGTCCTCACAGCCTGACTGATGAGGCTGGCTGACGGGCCTCAGAGTCTGACGATCCTTGGAGCCTGACTGACGAGGCTGACTGATGGGCCTCAGAGCCTGACTGACGAGGCTGACTAACGAGGCTGACTGATGGTCCTCAGTGCCTGACTGATGAGGCTGACTGACGGTCCTCAGTGCCT
>JADEYB020000015.1:38116994-38160453 GCA_015832495.2 Alces alces
GCTGACTGATGGTCCTCAGTGCCTGACTGATGAGGCTGACTGACGGTCCTCAGTGCCTGACTGACGGGCCTCAGAGCCTGACTGACGAGGCTGACTGACGAGGCTGACTGATGGTCCTCAGTGCCTGACTGACGGGCCTCAGAGCCTGACTGACGAGGCTGACTGATGGGCCTCAGAGCCTGACTGACGAGGCTGACTGACGAGGCTGACTGATGGTCCTCAGAGCCTGACCGATGAGGCTGACTGACAGTCCTCAGAGCCCAGGCATGGGCCAGCTGCCATGTGGGTTGGCTGACGCCCCCACAACACACACAAACCACTGTTGGCGCCTGTCCATCCCGAGCACAGGGGTCCTTCTTCCTGACAGTTCTGGAGAGAATACGCTGGCCAGCTCACCTGGCTGATTAACTTTTTCTTCCCAGCTACGTCAGTAGAGGGTCATTCATTTCATCATTCAATCATTCAACAAAATACTCTAATTTACTTAGCAGATTTGTGTCACAGGGTGAGAATCTTCCTGGTTTCTGGTGAACTCAGCTCCCTGAAGGGAGCAGGCTGGCCGCATACCCCACCCCGAGTCCCCGTACCTTCCGCGGGGGCTCCCTTGACGTCATTCATGTCCTCTACCCATCAGGGGCGCCCTCTCGGTGTTGTAAATTCCAAGGAGGTTACCAGGACATTGCTGACACGTATGCTTATTTTATTAAAAAAAAACAACTGAGCGAGAAGCTGGCACCTTGCATCAGTTGTGAATTAAAGGTGTCACTTATCATTCAAAGAGAAGGTAAACCTACAATTTTCCGACTTCATTTTCCACTTTACTTAGAACCAGGTAAGAGGAGCAAGTATACTGTATCAAGACACTAGCGTTAAGTTCTACATTTCTGTCTCTCTGCAAAGAGAGAGGCCATAGTCATAGCAACACAAACTGGCCACCTCTCAATCCTTAACTATCTCCTGCGGTTCATCTCAAAGACCAGAAGTGCCCAGTTCGCACTGTAGACCACATGTAACAGATGACTTTCTAAGACGTGGTAATAGGTGCCTCCACACACTGGCAGGCCATCCGTGTCCCCAGAGAGCGAGGGCAACTGGGCAATTGTGGCAGCTTGGCCTCAGTGCCCAGAACGCAGCTGGGTTCCCAACGAGGAGACAGGCTGAGCAAACGGTAGCGTTCAGGATGAAAATTTCAGCCGATTCGAGTCTCACCAGGGAAAACTGCCATTTAGTTACAAAATATTTACGTTCTTAAGATTTGGGGAAAAAATCTTGCACATTACCTAAGTTGTGGGAGATTCAACTCCTTTCCCAGCCTTGTATCTTGAGTTTTGAGACAGTCCTAGAAACTCCCCTTTCATTAAAAACAGTACCATTTAAAATGCATTTTTCCTTCATTTGCTCTCTCACCTCTATAGGGCTTCTTCTCTCTCAGCACCAGCTGTGCCTCATATAGTGTCTTTGATTTTAAGGGACTCATTTACCCTTATAATATATCATAAGATGTCATGAAATCAGCTTGACCGCACGTCAAAACTGGACACGTCGTGTAAATGTAGTTTGAGAAGTTCTGCGTGGTGCTTTCACGGCTGGCTTTCTGTATGTCCGTTCACTGAGCTTCCTAAGCACGGATATACGGCTGTCTTCGCGGAGGTGCTGCTGTGTTCCAGAAGGAGTCTGCAGGCTTCCTCTCCTCCCAGCTCCCTCCAACCCCTCCTGACTCCATCAGCAGCTGTGACTCTCCACCAGCGTGCCCTGGAGACCGCTCCACCCTCTTCACCAAATGCTGAGTGATGACCTCTGACCACTGTTTTTTTTGTTGTTGTTCAGGTCGTGTCTGACTCTCTGTGACCCCACAGACTGCAGCGCGCCAGGCTCCCCTGCCCTCCTCTGTCTCCTGGAGTTTGCTCAAACTCATGTTCATTGAGTTGGTGATACCATCCAACCATCTCATCCTCTGTCTGACCACTGTAAGGATGGCTTTTTAGCAGCTGGAGAGGTTTTTACAAACAGACACTCTCGAGGCAGCCTTTTTGCCATTGGTTGTCTTTGTTGAGTGTTCTTTGAAAACTTATCCCCAAATATTATTTTCCATTTAAAATTTCACTTTCTTCACCTTCACATGATATTTAGTTGTTGTTTTCTGAACAAAACTCTGTAGGAAAGTGCAGAGCTTGAGGTTGACAGTTACTTTCTTTCAGTTCCTTGAAGATTATTATTCCACATTGTCTTCTGGCCTCTGCTGTTCTCGAGAAGTTGGCTTCAAATGGTCTTGGCAGGTGAGTTGTCCTGGGTCCAAATGTTTTTAAGATTTTCTCTTTAGCTCTGGTATTTTGCAGTTGTAGGGCAATGCAATTTGGTGCAGACTTATTTTTATTTTTTCTATTCGGGATTCCTGTCTTCAGTCTGATTCACAGTGTCTTACCTCAATTCTGGGATTTCTCAGCCATAATCTCCATGTATTTCCTCCCTCTCATTGCCCTGACCACCCCCTCATCCTTTCTGAATCTTATTGAATGTATATTGGACCTTCTCAGTCTAGTCTCTATGTCTTTTAACTTCTCTATCATATTTTCAGTGTCAATGTCTCTATGCGGTATTCTGAGATTTTTCACTCATTTTCAGCTTCTGGTTTGGCAATTCTCTCTTTCCCAGTGTCTAACCTACTTATTACCTCAATCATAGTGTTTTACTCAATGATTGTGTTTTATTTTTTTTCTCTAAGAAAAACTGTTTTAAATGGTATTTTAATCTCTACTTAGAGTTTTAATGCTTTCTTTCAATAACAAAAGACTTTAATATTTATTTCTAGCTTTAGAATCAATGTTATATAACTAAGTCAACGTTACATATGATTTGTATGTAACAATGTGTAAGATTAAGGTATACAGCATAAGACATGAAGAAGACAGGACTTGCCCCAGGCTCAGGAAGCCTCTGAGGAAACAGCTAAGTCCTGATGCAGCTATTTCCCTGTCTCAGACTTCCCACCTTCATCCCAGCCATCCTGGGTGGAGGTCAGGAAGGTATTCTGAGCATGACTTCTAATAGCCCATGTGGCCTAGGGTAAGCAGTCCCCTGATAGATCAAGTGCTGGACAGTGTGGGGGGGTGGGGTGAGCTGAAGAGCAGAGATGTTGTTTTTTTTTTTAGGAGAAAGCCTCACTGTTTCAGACCTGTGGAAAGAGCTGGTTTGTGTGTCTTTAAAGACTGTCAGCAACACTCTTTTTTGTGTTTTTACGAGCTCAAACCAGGCCAGCAAGGGTCCTGCAAACCACTGTTGACCAGTCTGTCCATGGAACCTAGGAGATAAACATTGTGCCGAGGGACCTCTGGAAGTTCTCCTCTCTTCCTGGCAGTAAGCAAAGGACTGTGAGCCGTCTCCCGGCAGGTGCCAAGAGGCAGAGGCGCCCACCCTTTGCTCATCTCTCCCCTCTGGCAGCTGCATGCAGACAGCAGTTAGTCTATAGGACGGCAGAGCCTGGGTCCTCAAATCACCCCATGGACCCACTAACAGGCACACCCATCTTAGTCTTTAAAGAGTGAGAAACTCCCCTTGTGCGAAAGCAACTGAATTTTTGAGGGTCTGTTTTCTGGGGCAGAGGAAACTGTCTTGACACACCACACACACAACTTTGTCGGGAGGAATTCCTGAACACCGCGCGTCAAAGATCCCGTCAGAGTCTCCAGATACTCCTCCTTCCGATCACAAGCCTCCGCCCTTGAGCCTGGGCCCGCTCAGCTCCTCCTCCGGGAGACACGGGGGGCCTGGAGCCCGACTCACCCGACTCCCGGGTCCGGCCCCGCGCGGCCGCGCTCCAGGGCCCGGCGCCGACTCACCCGACTCCCGGGTCCGGCCCCGCGCGGCCGCGCTCCAGGGCCCGGCGCCGATGGCGTTGAAGGCCTGCATCTGCAGCTCGTACTCGGTCCACTCCTCCAGCCCCTCGACCGTGAACTCGCGCTCCAGCCGGTCGCTGATGACTTGGGCCAGCACCACCGAGGGCAGGTCCGCGCGCCAGTACTTAATCCTGTAGCCCACGGACTCGGGGTTCCCGTTGTACCGCGAGTCCGGCAGCGGCTGGAAGCGGACGGCAGTGTGGTGAGCCCCCGTCTCGGGACTGCCCCCCGTGAGGGCCCCCAAGCACCAGCCCGTCTTATGGGGCTGAGTCCGCAGAAAAGCTACTCTGGGGTGAATATTCTTGGACTTTTTCTTTTTCACTTTTCCCTGGAACTTTTCTTCTATTAATTACAGGAAGCCTTGTCAGTAACTTTAGCTGGACTTAATTTCTTTTAATATATTGTGGCTTAATTTTGTGGGCGAATGTTCTGATTCAATATCAAGCTGGCTCTCTTACAAATACTTCGGACCCGCTCCGTGTCGACCAAGCTTAAGGACTTATACGTCCAGCCTGTGGGACGGTCAACTTTCTTCCCTAAAGAATATGCCTCAGTTCCAAGAAGCCAGTGGGTAACGCTACTAATTAATAAGACAGCTGGGGACGGTCTGAGATCCAACAACCAACTGTGGAGTGCATCACTTCTCGGTTTAATGACAAGATTAGCTTTGACCTGGACAAAGGCAGGAGGAAGCGATGCCTAAGCTCCAGGCCCCCCGCCCCCCGACTCACCACCCAGCGGAGCCGCAGGCTGGTCTCACTGGCAGTGCGGACGGTGATGCTGGTGGGGGCCACGTCCGGGGGCGCCTGCAGCGTCTGGATGACCCGCGAGGACTGACTGAAGGGCCCGGCGCCGACGATGTTCACCTGCCTCATTCGGAACCTGCAGGGAGAGGGGCCGCAGGAAAATGGAAGGAAACAAAACCACACGCCAATTTCATGTGGCAGATCATGGACCTCGGCAACTCATTTTATGCTGAATGTTTTCCCCTAAGAATGAGTGAATCTTGATTCACCTGCTCTGAACTTAGGAAGGATGTTAAAATGAGTGTAGGTTCAACAGCACCTCTCGTTAGGTTTTTTTTTTTAAAAAAACAATCTTCACTTCAGTATTGTATTGAAACAGTGTTCTTCACAAAGATGTAATTTCCCTTTTCACTCCCTGAATTAGTCATTCTCAGTCTCTGTTCCCCGGTCTAAGAAGTGCATCCATCCTGGCAGAACAGTGACGTTATCACACCCGGCATCTGAGATGACTGGAAATCCTATCTCTTTCCTCAATCTTACGGGAAGTCACGGCATCTCAAGCAGCTGCCCTCACTCTAACCTTTGTTTGGGCCAAGGATTTACTGCCTGGATAAGTTTCAGGGTCAAGAGTCAAAGGTTAAATGGCACATTAAATACTTGATTAGTGAAACCCACGCCTCCGGGACCGGGGGAGGGTGAGGCAGAGGGCGTTCCAAGGACGTCTGCTTTTCACACATGCAGCACCCTAATGCCCCAGAGGTGGAGTTCTGTAAAAAAAAAAAAATGACCTACATCTCCAACCACGTGGGTCTTGGCTACTGAGCCTGATACACCAGCCATGCCTGCCGGCTGCCTGGCCAGCAAAGCTGGTGGAAGGGACGCTGCTGGCCTGGCAGCCGGGGCCGTCTCTCTGGGAACGACACTCAACAGCGTCTCATGTCCTGAAAAGCTGAGTTTACCGCTACGGCGGCTGGAAGCGTGTCAGCTGCACGCGTGCAGCTGGGTTTGCCTCCGCGGACAGAGGGCCCCGGCGGGCGGCTCTCACCGGTAGTGAGTGTAGGGCGTGAGGTCCGGAATCTCCAGCGTCTGGGCGTCCGGCTCGTTCTCCTCCTCGCAGAGGGTGACCCACTCCTCCTCGTCCCCGATGGCTCCAACCTGCGGGACGGAGGGCCTGGGACCCACTGGACCGAGCGGGGCCGAGGCCGCGGCCGCCCCCTCATGCGGGGGCGTTCAGTCCCGTGAGTGCACACCCCCTCCCCCCGACCTGTGCCTCCAAGCCGGGGCCCCTCTGTCCCCACCACCGGGTCTGAGGGTTTTAGCCAGCAGCTCTCGGTCAAGGCCTGGGCACACCTCGGCCCCGGGGACTCAGACCGAGGACTTGGGACGGGACCTGCCTTCGGGTCCTTTGTCCCTGCGGACAGAGACCACCTGCCCGGCCCCACGGAGCATCCAGAGCCGTTTCCCCCTCTGTGCCTCCCGCTTCCACCCCGACGCCTTCTGCCCGGACGCACGCTGAAGATACCACTGCTGGCCAGGCATCTGGACGGCCTTGTGCAGCGGACCCTGCTGCTGCCCTGGGAACTGGCTGGGGCGGTAAAGCCCGCCTCGGGGCACAGCTGACCCAACAATGTCTTCTGTCCCGAGCCCCGCCTGTCCCCTCATCCTGCCCGGAGCTCTGCCTCCTGCTGATTTTATTCCCTGTCCGTGAACTCCCGTCCAGTCAGCTGCCCAGGCAGTATATTCAGCCCTTCCAGGACCACCGGGCCTGACCCCGAGCCACACTTCTCCTGATCCCCGTCCTCATCCGAGCGGCTTCTAGTTCTGCCCGAGCCAGTCTGACCGCCTTACTCGCGCTGCCTGCCCTGTGGACCAATGGCCCTGGCCCCGCGAGAGAGCAACGGTGCAGGCGGGGGCACTGGTCACCACCTGCTGGGAAGCCCCCGAGTTCTCCGCAGGTCCCTGCACCCCGTCCAGGCAGGTGTGGGGCCTGTGCAGGCTCAGGGGCTCGGGGGGCCTGGGGACACCTGCAGACGGAGGGCTGGGGGCAGTGCCGAGGTGGGCCGGCCAAGGCCCCGAGTGGGTGACACCACCCAGACGGCTTCAAGGACAGCACAGGAAAGGCGCTCGCCACGTCTGCAGAGAAACCAAGCCGGCAGGCGGTCATGGGAGGATGGCGTGAGGATTTAAACGACCTTGGTGGACTGGAGACGTGGAGGACCAGAAGAGGATAGCAAACACGGGGCCGGGCAGCCTGAGTCCCGGAGAAACAAAACACAAAACTCTAAATCCTCTCCATTCACAACATGAAAACGGCTTGGCAGGTCGGAACAGTTAAGCCCAGAACCACCACGTGACCCAGCAACCTCACGTCTGGGTCTACCCCCCGAAGAAGTGCAAGCTGGCTTTCCAACCCTTGTGCACACACGTTCACGGACGCTCTGCTCACAGCAGCCCAGGGAGGAAGCATGCAAATGCCCGTCGATGGTTGACGGGGAAACAGCGGTGCAGCCCCAGGATGGACGCTGCCTGGCCACGGGAGGGGCGGAGCGCTGACCCCTGCCGCACCGCGGACGGGCCTTGCAGGCGTGATGCCAAGAGGAACTGGACCCGGAGGCCACACGCTGCGTGATCCCATCTCATACAATACCCCGGACAGGTGGACACGCAGGAACAGAAAGCAGACGGCAGGGCGCAAGGGCGGGGGAGGTGGGCGTGGAGTCGCCTGGGGAGTCTGGACTCGTTTCGGCCCTAGATGGGGGTGGAGGCACCAACCCATGAACCGTATACTTTGACGTGGTCAACTTTATGTTCACCAGGAATTTTACCTCAAGGAGAAAACATAGAGGTACAAAAGGCGGTGACCAGCCAAGAACACGGTGGGAAAAGATCAGGATGTCAGAGCGGGTTCTGGGCTCGGGGGGCAGCAAAGCAGCGAGCGGCTGGAGGGGCAGGGACGTCGGGAGGCGGCGGCCGGGGCCCAGGTCTCCCCAGACCCAGTGTGTGACCCCCAGGAGGTGCTGCGCATTGGCTGTGGGCCTTTTGTTCTGAGGAGTGTACCTAACAGCTGTAGGGCTGGCATACCCAAGTCACATTCCCCTCCTGTCTATGGCTCTTTTCTAAAAGACCTGGATTTGAACAGAGGCCACATCACCGGGGCCCAGGTGGGTGCTTCCCGGCTCCGTGGACCTGCCCACCGTTCTCCCCGTGGGCCCGTCTGTCATGACTCAACAGCATCACATCGTCTCAACACCTGAACCTCCCAAAAACACGTCCGCTCTCTACTCTTCTCCACGAAGCCGGCAACATCCTTGGACTCTGGACTGAATCTGGGCCTTTGGGAAGCCTCTGTGAACAGGACCTCCCCCGGCCCCCAAAACAGGCCACAGAAGCTGATGCCCTAATTCTGTGCCCTCTAGCACCTTCCGTGAGCCCGACGCAGGGCTGGTACACCCAGGCTCGTTCAGACACGGCGCGCGGCAAAGGTTCCTGGTGCTCACGGGCAAGGGAGCAGTGGGTGGTGCGCGGGCTCTGGAGAGGGCACCCGAGGGGCCGTCTGGAGCCGGGACAGGCAGGGGGCCGCGAGGAGACTGCCGCGTCGGGCGTGACGCTGGTCGGAAGGGCGACGCACGGTGAACTCTGGGCCTGCCGTTTCTGCAGCTTTGCACCTCACTTGACAGCGTCTGCCGGACCCTGAAGAGTGAGTCAGACACCATCAGCAGTCTTCAGACAGAGGGGCCTTGGGCGGGCTCACTCACAGGGCCCCGGCCTGCCTCCTGCTGGGGGAACGCGGTGTTCTGGGCCACGGTGGGCATGGCCGGCCCCGCCGCAGAGCCTCGAAGCTGCAGCAGAAGCCACCTGCCGCACAGTCTGAGTCCTCACTGTCCGCCCACCCTGTCCGGGGCCCCGCGGCGGTGCGCCGCACCCCCCCAATGCCTCCTTCCCGAGGCATCTTCCCCGCTTGTTGTCACTTGGGGTCTGACTCACCACTGAAGCCCCTGCACCCCCACCGGGGTCCAGCCCAAACTCGGGGCCCGACCGGTCGGTTTATTAACATACGGATGAATGTGTTAATACAAACAAACGTGCACAATTTCAAAATCAGTGTTGAGATGGGCTGCCTAGCGCTGAGCTCCAAAACAAATGATCACTGAGAATGTGACTGTGGCTCCAGACCTCGGGGGTGGGGGGTTGGGTTTCTGTAACAAGTGGTTTACACTCGGGTTAAAGAGACGGAAGCAGGAGCAGAAGGCCCGTGTCACCTGCTGGGCTCCTCCAGCTCTTCGCTTAGATTTCAAGACCGTCAGGAAGGAGCATTCTAGAAGCAACCATCCGCTAATGATGCGCTGGGCAGGGAGTACGGAGGAATTCTTTAAAGATAAAACAATCAGAGCTTGGCGGGGAGGCTGGGGTTTTGACAAATTTTTTTTGCTTCTTTTTTCTTTTAAAGCTAACAAACAGCACTTTACAATACTTAGGACGAGAGCAGAGATGCCACACATCTCCAGTGCTGCTCAGCAGGGGCAGTCATGAGCATCCACGGGGAGCCCTGCGTCCTGGGCTGAGGCCCCAGGAGTCACTGCCCTGCCCGCCTCCCCTGGGGAGGGCTCTGGGCTGCTGCCCCCACCATCTGCCGGCACTTGGCACCCGAGACCCGGGAGGCGGGGCTCCTTCAGACCCGCCTGCCCTTTGAATGCCTGGGGTCCCAGAACCTCCACCAGCCGAGTGGGTGTTTCATCAGGGCTGCCGAGTCGCCTGCCCCTGGCAGCCCCTACCTCTGAGAAGTCAAGTGGAAACCAGCCGGCCGGGCAGGACCTCCGGCGCCCCCACCGCCCACGGCCGTGATGAGCTCAGCATCCTAGGGGCCAGGGATCGATGGCCACTCAGATGAGAGGCATTAACCTCCTCTGCAAGGGGACGGCGAGCAGTGAGCGGGCACTTGGGGCTGAGCTGCGGGCAGGGAGGGGGGCGGGGGGGGGGCCTGTTCTTATGCAGAGCGGAGGAGACAGAAAGCTCCAGAAACCGCGCCATGGAAGCCTGCTGAGCCGAACCCCAGAGTCAGCAGGAAAACCCGCCTGCCCAGCAGCCTGCAGTCCCGAGTGCCCTCTGGTCTGAGCGGTGTCCCCACACCCGGCCGCCCAGGGAGGCAGCTGGGGGCGCGGAGGAGGGGGCTCAGATGGGCCGGGCGGCTGGCACCGCTGGCAGATTGCAGCATGACCAGGGCTCGAGGCCAGCTCCTGAGAGTCCGAGTCTGGGCAGCCTGCGACCCTCACGAGCTCCCCTGCCCACCCTGCGCTGCCTGATGCCAGCTTGTGCGGAGGTTCCTGCTGGGAAACAGCCCTAGGCCGGCTCCCTCCCTCCTCCTATCGTGACAGCTGGTGACTCATTCACTTTTTAGCTATTTCATATTCTTTCTGTCTTCAGAGGCAGGGGGATCACGACGTGACCGTTCCAGAGGCTCAGGCTTTGTCCCCCGGCCCTTGCGCCAGTGAACAGCCCTGATGTCCGCAGATCCGAGCCCCGCTCACTGCCCTGGCCCCACGACGGCCCAGGGCCGCCTCCCCTGCCCAGCCTTCCATGTCTTACCTCCCCTGGGTGCTGGGGTTTCTACCACTTTATTCACATTCCCCCTGAAATATCCTGCTAGGAAACAGTTTTTCCGTAACCCCCGCCCCGAACCCCAAGAAGAGGCTTCTCCTGGAAGCCACTGTGGCCCAGGACTGTTCGCTGCACTGGGGGCCCTGGAGTGTGTGCGGGTGTCCTACCACCTGCCAAGATCCCGAGAGGCCGGCGAGGGTTGGGCGCCAGCACTGATCAGGCGCGGTGTGTGGGGAGGGGGCCAGGAAAGGGGTGGGAACCCGAGAAGCCACGCCTCCTGCTCACGTGATGCGGGCACCAGCCCCAAAGGCCCACGGGAGATGCTGACAGGGAAGCATGCAAAATGCTGGGACACTCTGGCTCGAGCTCAGAGACCTGGAGACGCAGGTTCTCAGGAACACATTCCCCTCAGCAAGGCCTTGCAGGCCTCACACTGGTTCCCTCCTCCCCTCCGGGGCCAGCGCCCAGCCCATTGCTGCCTGCTGACACCCAACCACAAAGCTGCTCGGCCTTCCCCGCGTGACCAGCCACAACTCTCTCTTCTGTACTGAAGACCCTGACACTGGGCCTTGGTGACCCCGCAGGGCCCGCCCCTCCCCGGCAGCTGGGCCCTAGAGACAGTGAACAGCTCACTGGTGAGCACACCTCCCTGTGCAAACCGGCCAACCCAGAGCCCGCCGCCCGCGCCTCCTCCACCGGCGCCCACCCTCTGGGCCACCGTCCGCCTGCCCCCGCCACCCTGGGCAGGTTCCAAGAAACTGGGACGGGCCCTGCGCCCCGAGCCTGCGGGAACGATCCAGACCAGCCAGTCCTCAGCTGCCCACCCCGCCTTCTCCACTTCTTCCGCAGAAACCTCAGTGAGGTCTCTGGTCCGCACTGACCCTCCCTCCCCCTTCCTCCAGCCGCCCTGGTGTCTCCCCGTGCGGCCCTGCCTGGCATCACGTGCCCCCTTCTCTTGGGAACTGTGAGTAATAAACGATCTTTCCAGGCAGTCATGTCTTGACCCCCTGGCTTCACTCTACCCAAATAATAATAAAATTTACATTTTAAAACAACTGGGGCCATGTGCCTTTCACTCTGCTCTTCTCTCTGCTTGGAGGTCCCTGTTCCCCATTAAACTACGAAAAGTTCACCTTCCACGTGGAGCCCTCCTTGATTATCCCACTCTGTTACCCATTTTCTCTCCAAGGCTGTCTTGGCAACGCTTTTTTTTTTCCTCATAACTATTCTCACAAGCCTCATTTTATTGATTATTACATCTTGATCATTCCTCTTACCCGCGCCCCCAGCTGTGGATTTCTGGAGGTGGGGACTGAAAGCTTTCCGTCTTTGTAATCTGGTATGTGGCATGAGTCTGGAAACCAATATGACAGTAGGGACTCAGTAAGTGTTTGCTGGACGAATGGACGACTGGAAGAAGCGAATATAAAACCTAATGACTGAAAAAGGAAACGTATAGGCAAATCTAAAATCCCAACAAGAGAATCAGGATGAAAGAATCTGAGCGATTCTCAAAAAGAACAGGAAAACATAACTCCCGTAAAATTTAATTCAGTTTGACAGGTGTGATTCACATGGACACTGACCTCTATTTCTTGAAAGTGACATTTGTCGTAAAGTGCTTCCCTCGGTTGTACTGGAGTTGTCCCTTAGGCTGCCGTATTTCCTTCTCCTGTGGTATGTTAAAAAGTACCATAATAGGAGGAACGAAAAGGACCTCATAGACTTAACAAAAAAGCCACTTCAAACCATTCATCTTGTACAGACTTCCTACGCAAGTCGAGAAATAAGAAAGTCATCACAAGGGTGTTATGGACAATCAAGCAAACAATAAACATTGTGAAATATCCGAGTGTGAATGTCATCGTCACCCATCCCTGCAGCACGTACACACTCAGGCAGAGGCGTCACACGGGAACCGAGCTGTTCGCATCTCGGCAAATCTATCTGATGCCCGAGCCACTCCTGAAGGAGCCGTCAGAGGTGACAGCCCTCGTTTGCACATGTGACAGACTGCTCAGAAATAATGTTGCTCTTTTCCTTCCTATTGTGAAAAAGAAATTCCACCACAGTGAAGGCTGATGACAACTGAAATGCTGACAGACCCTTGTTGAAAGGGCCGCAGACAGCCCTGATACCACCCGTGATGAGCAAAGGAGGAGATAAAATCAGTGATTAGAAATCCCCAACTCCAGAGCTTGAGGTGATGAGACAAAGAACATCTGACCTGTGACCCTGCCAGAGACAGAACACGCCGTGGGAGGTGAGAGGCAGCCGGGTGGACAGATACACAGGCAAAGGATGGACAGTCTCCTGGGGGCAGGTGCCGGGAATGGCCGGGCGTGGCCTGGTCCTGGTTCCCTGTGAATGAATTCCCCCCACCAGCTCCTGGATGCTCTGGATGCTCAGCTGACTCAAGCTGGGCCGGTTTCTGGTCCGGGGGAGATGCTCCTCCCGGCCAGCACCCCTCCTCCCCTGCCGGGGAGGCGGGCCACCTCGGTTCTCTGACTGGAGACCACAGAAGTCCAGCACCTCCTGAGCTGAGTGTCAGCAGGACACTGCCCTCAGGTGGGCAGGTGGGCCCGGCCTGGTCTGGTGGCCGGCTTGATGGCAGTACTTTCCAGGCCGAGCCCTGCACTCCACACGGGCCCATCCCAGGAGCACTCCCAGGGCAAGGACAGTCCTTCCTCAGAGCCACGCTGCCTCAAGCCGCTCTCTCTGAGTCCAAACACTCGCCTTGACTTGCACGGTTTTCTCATCTGCTTGTGTCTATTAAGTGCTCAGTACTCACTAGCTGGCGTGGAGGATCTCAACGCGGGATCCTTCTCCCAGCGTTACCCTGAGGGAGCCAAGCCCCCGAGGCCACAGGACTCATCCAGCTTTCTCTGGGGGAGCGTGTCGGCCAGCAGGAGAGGAGACAAAGGCCGGGCTTCCACTCTCCAGCCTGGATCCCGTCCTCGGGGGGGTGGGGAGGGAGACAGAGCCCCCGTCCCCGACCAGCTTCTCTGCTGAAGGAAGGTGTGCCTCCCCGTCAGCCCTATGCCCCGCCGCCCGCCTCGGGCCTCTGCGGGGGCCCTGCCCAGGGCCCCTGGGCACCGGCCCTCCACCCCCTGCTCTTTAGTCACCAGGACCAGCACTCAGAGGCCGTGCTGGGTTTTATGAGCACATAACACTCCCTGAAACCGTTCCCGTTGAGAAAATGGCCACTATTATGCACAAATACACACTAAGTGGGCTTTTTTTTTTTCTTTTCTCTTTTGGATGGAAACAGTTTTTATCTGCACCCAGGCGCTACCACCAGCATCTTCATGGCAGAAAAGCACGCTCAGAGCAGGCTCGGGAGCAGCCAGGGTGACTCGGGCTATCAGAGCTCAGCCCGCGGCGGTGACGGGCGGGGTGCAGGGGCTCCGGGCGGGTGGGCAGGCAGGGAAGACCGTGGCGTCTGCAGTCTCTCCTCTCGTGGTGTGCCATGAAAATGTGGGAAGGGAGGCTGTGCTCACTCTCCAGTCAAAGGTTACTAATTAAGCGAAGCATCACAGAGCCAGAGACAGCTGGGAAAGCCGCTGTTTACTGTTTTATTAACCCACATCTGGGCATCAGCTTATTTCAGGGCCTTTCAAGGGGGCTCCTCCGAGGATGAGGGTCTTTGATTCCACAGTTCACCGGTGACAGCCCCAGGACACAACCTTCTCGGCACCCTTAAAAAGCAGTCAGAATTCAAAAGACACTTCTGCAAAGACATGGGTCAGAGGAAAAAGAGCAGACGTGGTCCTGTCACGAAGCGTTCTGGCCGAGCCCGGTCCTTGCTCCCAGAGGCCGCCCTGCTGCCCTCTGCCCTCCCTGGCTAGCGGCCATGGTCCCTGGGGGTGGGCCAGGATGCCACCCCCTCTGTGGACCTCCACAGCCACTTGACCGGACTCAGGCCTCCTTCCTCAGCCTCTGCCAGCACCCCGAGCGAACCTCTATAAATCATCCCCCTGCTTTCCACGCGATGAATCGTTAAGTGGCCGACAGCTCAGTGGCCCGCGTGCCCCTGAGCCTCATTGCTCCGGGGATCCCAGCCCGTGGCCAGGCATGGGGCAGGAGGTGGTGACCGCTTCTTGGATGAGCGGCCGGGTGAGCGCAGAGAGCGGCTGCCTGGGCTTGACCCGCATCCATGTGAAGGGAATGAGGTGTGGAATGTTTCAGAAGGCTTCACATACACGGCTCGTGGTCTCCAGGGCCCCAGGGTGCTGAGTTTAGGAAAGGTGGAGCCTGCCTGGGCCAGAGAATGTGCCCAGACATTCTCAGAGGAATAGCGGGGATGTACCGAGGCTTCCTTGGGGGGCGAACATGACATGGACACGGCCTCCCCATGTCCTGAGGGGCTGACGGGCTTCTCAGAGGAGATTTCGCTCGTAAAGTCTCCTGTGTCCACAGAACATGGAGCCAGGCACGTCCAGGACCTGCAAACACGCCCACAAGTCTTAACGCTTGTCAGTCCTGCTCTGCGGCGAAAGCACCTGGGCAGACGACTCACCTGCAGCCACCTAGCCGGGAGGGCAGAGCGGGGGCTCCAGGCCCAGCCGCCTGGTCCCCAAGCCTGTGCTGACGGCCTCTGCATCACCACATGTCCTCGGGGCTCTTGTCTGTGGCCCCTCCCGGGGGTGAGTTGGAGGACGATGCATGGAAGGTGATGACGGCCACGAAGGCGGTACTGATACAAGGAGAGGAGTGATGGGCTCTCGCGAAAGGTCCCAGAGGCTGCAGGTCTGTTCAGTCCCCAGATGCGGCCATGTGTGTATGAGCAGATGAGCCGGGTGGGTCAGAGTTTGTTCTGCCTTCAGTCTGAGATAACTGAACACCGGCCTAGCAACGAAGGGCCTTCCAAGACCTTTAAAGAGATGCCTATTCGTTCATCATTATTAATATTGTTCCCCCACTGTGCTGGGTCTTTGCTGCTGCATGCAGGCTTTCTCTAGTTGTGGCGAGTGGGGCTATTCTCCAGATGTGGTGCGTGAACTTCGCGCCGTGGCGGCTTCTCCCGTTGTAGGGCGTGGACTCTAGAGTGCGGGCTCACTAGTTGTGGCCCACAGGCTTGGCTGCTCCGCAGCACGTGGGATCTTCCCGGGTCAGGGCTCAAACCCGCATCTCCTGCATTGGCAGGTGGATTCCTTACCACTGAGCCACCGGAAGCCCCCTTCATTGAGTTTTGAATGGACACCCTGCTGTAACAAGCCTTCGAGGCTACTTAGGAGCGGCTCACAAATAAAAGCGGGATTCGTTTGCGCCAAAGTGGACATCCATGCTAGTTTTCGCCACATCGTCGTGGGATTTTCTTGGGATAACTGAGTATACGAATGAAAACCAGTTCCGACTAATTCGATCAAGAGAACGGACGAGCACAGCATAACCCAAGTGGCAGTCTGCTGATGGACTCGGTGCAGAGGATGGAGGAGAGTGGTGTCTCGTTCACGAGGCAGGAGGGGTCACTGCAGAGGGCGAGTGTGTGTCAGCTCTGGGACGGGGGTGGCTCAGGGCCCCCCAGGCGCCAAGTGATGAAATGTCAGTACTTATCCTCTAGTCTCTTCTTGGCCAGGAAAAGACTGTAATCCTTACCCCTGTGGTTTGGATCCAAGTTTCTTTTTATAGATGAACATTTACTCTCTAGGAACATTGAAACACAAATGGTTCGGATAACGAGTTTCAGGGGAAAACATTTCCTTTCTGGTTTTGAAGTTCCAACCGTCTGCACCGCTCCCAGAATTTTTAGACTTGCTGAGTTAATATTAAAATATTTTAGACAAACTATTTTGAAGGGACTTCCAGTTCTGAAGATTCGGCAGACCAGAGGACCTCCCACCCGAGAACCAGAGCAGAGCTGGACAGAGTGAGAGACGCGTGGGCGACGCACAGCTGAGTATGTGTGGGAGACAGGCGTGTGCCTGGGGGCCCGCAGAGTGGGGCCTGAAGCTGCAGCCAAACTGGCGTGAAAGCTAAGCAAGCACCAACTGTAAGAAAAGATGCTAACAGACATCACAGCCTTTGGGGATACAGAAAAAAAAGGTGGGACTGAAATGCTGGGCACAAGTATGACTCAGTTGGAATTAAAGAATTCTAGAATCTTGTATCACTGGGAGGAAGAGAGAGAGAATGGCCAACTTCAGATTTTGATAACAAGTTTGCAAGCTAAAATTTTTAGGGCAGCCTTCCCTCTTCCTTCCAGAAGCACAGTGCAAAGGAGCCCAGTCAGGACCCGTGCAGAGAAGGTGGTCATCTCAGAGGATTGGCCACACATGGGGCATTCGGCAAGTAAGTAAACAGAATGAGCGCACTGGGAGAAAAGTCAGGCTGGTGTCAGTATGGACGTGGAGGCCTGAGCACAGGGATGGTGCTGAATGAACTCTATGCATCCCCAGTGGCTCAGACAGTAAACAGTCCGCCTGCAATGTGGGAGACCTGGGCTTCATCCTTGGGTCGGGAAGCGCCCCTGGAGAAGGGAACGGCTGCCCACTCCAGTATTCTTGCCTGGAGAATCCCATGGACAGAGGAGCCTGGTGGGCTACAGTCCATGGGGTCACACAGAGCTGAACACGACTGAGCAACAAACACTCACACACACACTCTCACACATATGCACACACTCACACTATCACACACACACTCACACACACTCACATTCTCACACACACACACGCGCACACACTCATACACTCACGCACATGCACTCACACACACACACACTCTCACACACACTTACACACTCACACACATATGCACACACACGCACACACGCACACACACGCACTCACACACATGCACACGCACGCACACACACATGCACACACGCACACACGTGGGCACACACGCACTCACACACACATGCACAGAGACTCACACCCATACACACACACTCACACACACATGCACACACACGCACTCACACACATGCACACAGACACACACACACACGCACACATGCGCACACTCACCACAGACTCTCACACACACTCACACACACACACACACACACTCACACAGTGAATTGCATTTGGAGGGGCTGCTGTGAGCCAGTGCTTCTCAGCCTATGTAGACAGACGCACAGGCCTGGGAGCAGCCCTGGGAGCAGGGCTGGGAGCAGGGTCACCCCAGGAGCCGTGAGCATCTCCAGGGCCCAGCTCTTGGTTTCTAAATACCACTCTCCACAGAAAGGATCCAAAGTTCCTCAGAGAAATGGCTAAGAAAGATGAGGCAGTGAGATGAGCTAGAACATCTCGTGCCAGAAAGTAAGGAGGGTCGTGGAATAACTGGAAGTTGTGGGAAGAACACAGAAGCCAGCTGTGGGGAGGGCCTCCCACACTGACATAAATAATGATCGAAACGGACTATAATCTGTCATGTAAAATAGGAACCCATGAGTCCACACTGAGGTAAATGAACAAGTGAGACGACAAAGCTTTAAAAAAAAAAAGCAAAACAATAAAAGTCCAATCAATAAATGTAGAAGAGATGACTGAATTAGAAAGGTCACAATTGGGCACTTCATTACACTAATTATATCTGGCAAGACCTAATCACGGAACGATTCTCTAGGAGGTGAGTGGAAAGGAGAATGAGATTTTCACACCATCTGGAAGCATCTCCCGCAGAATACTCACTCACTGTGAAGGGCAGAGACCTGGTGCACTTCACCACAATCGAGTGAGCAAGACCAGCCCCACCCAAGACGGGGCCTTCCCACATCACACCAAACACGACAGGGTGCAGTGCAAGAACGCGGCATCACTGGTGACATTCTGACCAGAGATGCATAATCCGGGTCTAATCATGAAGAAATATATGAATCCAAATTGAGGGATGTTCTAGGAAATGAATGGCCTGTGATCTTTGACATAGTCAAGGTCATGAAAGTCGAGGAACAGCCGAGGAACCAGAACAGGTGGCGGGATGGACAGATGGGACAGCCAAGTGTGACGTGTGGTCCTGGGCTGGAGCTTTTTGCTACCGAGGACATTTAGGGACAATTGACAAAACTTGGATGGAGTGTTTGGGTGGGTGGAGGGTTGTTTGTTTGCAGTATTCTAGCAACTTTCATGTAATTCTGAAATACTTTCAAGGTGAAAGGTAAACATGAACTTCAGGGCAATCCCAAACTTTTAAGAAGCGGCTACAGGCTGATGCTGAGCTGGCAGTGAGCGCTCTGACTTGTGGATCTGCCCCGCCAGGGCCTCTCTGAGACACTGGGTGCAGCCCAGGGAAGGGAGGGGCAGGGAGCCCGCCCAGATCGTCCTCCCCAGGGAACTGGAGCCTCGGAACCTCTAGGCAGAGACCTGAGAAGAGGCTGGACCACTGACACAGCCCCTCCAGGCCCCGCGCAGGGGCCCTCAAGACAGGACCAGAGCAGCAGATGCGGTAGCTTTTAACCTGCTGTGTCACCCAGGGGACCCATGTCATCTTCTTCATGTACAAACAGGAAGGTGCCTGGGCCTCAGACCTGGAGATGCTGATTTGACGAGCGAGGCAGGGCTGGGGAGGGTCTGGGTGCTAAAATCTGCCCACTCACTAACGCACAGCTGGGATGGAGAGCCCCAGGAACCTTAGGAAGATGATTTCCAGGTTCCTGTCTGCGCTGGCGAGGTCGGGGTGTCAGCACCCCTGCCTCTCACCTCCCCCTTCAGAGCAATCACAACATTATTAATGAAAACTGGTGAGAAAGTAAACTTGATTTTCAGAGCCAAACCAACAGCCAGAAAAGGCCAAGTTCACTCATGAACACGGATGCGAAAATCTTAAACCCAAATTGAATCACACACTATAAACATAAAATTGTGTTTATCTCAGAAACACTGGGACTAGCAAACATTAGAACATCAACCTAAATCATCTTACCAACGACAAAAGATGAAAAAATATGAACAACTTGATAGATGCAAGACATAGTTTGACAAAATTACACTTCTTTATGATTTTTTTAATCCCAAAATTCCCCAAAGCAACTCCTAGCAAAGCAGGATTAGAAAAGAACTGTCTTAACTCAATACAAGCTAGCTATAAAAACAAAATACCAGAAATTCCCCACAAAACCAACCATAAACGTTGTAAATGTCAGACTTGATAATAAAACCTTAACCGAATTTCTTTAAAGTTAGAAATAAAACAAAGGTTGTTCTGGCACTGCTCCGATTCAATATGATACAGGGGGATCTAGACCGTCCATTGAGAACAATAAATAAAAAGAAGCAAAAAACAGAAAGAAATGACGTGAAGCTTTCAAAGGAAGAAATAAAACTGTCAGTGGGAGCAGGTGACGTGACTTCTTTACAAAAATGGCAGTAGAATTAGCAAACTAACGAGAGATTCCCGGAGCTTTTGGCCGTGAGGCCTGAGCGCTGGGCTGGGCTGCGACACAGCCGTGTGGCCTCAGGGGCGGGCGGGGGGCCTGGGCTGAGCTGTGTGACTCAGTCCTTCCGGTCCTGTCTGCAGGGAGAGGTCACAGTGACCTCCTCATGGTCAGTACGAGGACTAAATGAGTGACTGTGTAAAGGTGCTTAGAACACATTGGCTTTGCCGCTCAGTCATGTCTGACTCTTTGCGACCCCCATGGGCTGTAGCCCGCCAGGCTCCTCTGTCCATGGGGATTCTCCAGGCAAGAATACTGGAGTGGGTTGCCATGTCCTCCTCCAGGGGATCGTCCCAACCCAGGGATCAAACCCATGTCTCCTGCGTTGCAGGCAGATTCTTTACCACCTGAGCCATCAGGGATGCCCAAGAATACCGGAGTGGGTAGCCTATTCCTCCTCCAGGGGATCTTCCCAACCCAGGAATCAAACCGGGGTCTCATGCATTGCAGGCCGGTTCTTGACCAGCTGAGCTACCAGGGAAGCCCAAGAACACACGGGAGTTCATTAAATTAAAAAAAAGAATTCCAAAATCAACTGTGATCCTACAGGCCAGAGTCAGAAAATGTCATTTAAAATGTACATACGTTCATTAATCCTCATGACGGTCTTGTGACGGAACTACTGACCCTGGTTTATAGGCGAGGACACTGAGGCTGGCACAGAGGTTAACTATGCCCAGGACCCCAGAGCTGGGAAAGTGGGCAAGAGAAGGGGGCGCCAGGGTGGTGCACAAAGCTCACATTCTTCCTATCACGGCTTTCGGGGCACACTGATTCCCCCCAGCTGCCCTGCCTTTTGGGGAGCAGAGTGAAGGTAGGAAGAGACAGCCCAGTACTTTTCCCAAGAAGCAAACAGCTCATGAAAATAGACGTATTGTGAAAAGACGTACTATGTTCGTGGAAAGAAAGACTCGACGTCATGAGACATGAGGAAGGTGAGAAAATTGCTAAATAAGTCAGGCAGTGCGTGTGAGGGCATGTATGCATGCGAGGGCGTGTGTGCATGCGTGTATGTGTGTGATGGTGGGGGTGGTGAAGACCTTATCACACACTAAGACACATTTTAAAGCCTCTCTAATTAAACAATGTGGAGTTACTGCATGAACAGCCAGACTAATAGAACAGAATAAAGATTTTAGAAACAGACCCATGTGCACATGGGAATTTAATGCTATAAATGAGGAGGAGGGAAAACATGGACTTCTTAATAGACGGCTTTGGGACAATTACACAGCTACCTGCAAAATCATAAAAAGTGGATTCATATCATTCATATAAAAGAACAAATTCCAAATGGATGGAGACCTAAATGCAAACATGAAATCACAGACGTGGTAGTAAAAACTGGGTGAATTCCTTTATGACCTGAGAATGAGGAAATCCGTTCTATCTGAGACCTCAAAGCCAAACGCCTGCAAGAAAAGATTGATAAATTAAACCTCAGTTTTGTTTGGCATGGCAAAAAATTCTATATATAGTTGACAGAAATGCAACATGTACGACCTGCAGCAGAAAGCTTTGGCGATGTCCAGAAAGTTTACACTCACTGTTGGTCCAGAAATCCCATTCCTAGGGATGGAGCCCAGAGGTTCAGCCGCATAAACACACAAGGAGTGCAGAAGGCTGAGAGCAGCCTCTAGGCAGAAAAAGGCCCCTGCAGGCGTCTCCCCTCACCTGGAGGTCCACACCCTGGACCCTGGGCCTGCAGGCAGGTCACCCACACAGAAGGGACTCTGCAGATGTGATTAAGGTTAAGAGCCTTGAAATAGGGAGATTATCCTGGATTATCTGGGTGGGTCTAATCGACCCTAAAAATGCAAGAGCGAGGCGGGAGAGTGGGTCAGGGAGAGACGAAAGAGACAGTGGCAGCCTGAGGAGGACGTGCCCCCGCCCCCACTGCTGGCTCTGCAGGTGGAGGAAGGGACGTGGGGACCCTCGGAGCCGGCGATAACGACGGCCGGCTCAGTCCCAGGGCCTCGGCAAGTGAGCTCTGCCAACCACCTGGACAAGCGAGCAGAGCGGGAGATGGTGGTCTCCCAGAGCTTTGGACAGGAGCACAAGCTGCTCACACCAGAGGCAGTGGAGCTAATACTTTATAATAACTATAAGTGGAGTCACGCCTTTAAAAACCACAAATCACTATATTGTACACCTGTAACTTATGTGATACTGTACAGCTACTATACATCAATTTAAAAGGAGAGGAGCAGGCTAGCAGGCGTGAAATAAATAAGATAAAGGGTTTAATGTACAGTACAGTGAATATAGCCAATATCTTGTAATAACCTTAAATGGAGTATAATCTGTAAAAATTACTTTGGCCACCTAATGTGAAGAGCCAACTCACTGGAAAAGACCCTGATGCTGGGAAAGATTGAGGGTAGGAGGAGAAGGGGGCGACAGAGGATGAGATGGTTGGATGGCATCACTGACTTAATGGACATGAGTCTGAGGAAACTCGGGGAGATGGTGAAGGACAGGGAGGCCTGGCGTGCTGCAGTCCATGGAGTTGCAAAGAGTCAGACACAACTGAGAGACTGAACCACAAGACACAGCACGGTGAATACAGACAATATCCTATAATAACTTTAAATGGAATATAATCTGCAAAAATATTGTACAACTGAAAGTAATACATATTGTAAATCAGAGATACTTTACTAAAATTTTTTTAAATTGAAAACAAAACAAAACAAGAAAATCAAACACTCCAGCAATAACAGAAAGACGGACCAGATGAACATAGAGAACAGGTGAGTGTGGGTGAAGGGTGTGTGGGAGCGTGTTCCTTCTGGGCATGCTGAAAATGTTTTATATTAAAAACACAGGTATTAATAGGTCCGTTGTGGCAGAGAAGCATAACGTGCGTGCACTTTACGTACAGAGAGGGGCCGCGTGCTCACCCATCACCTTCTCTCCATGGACAGAGGAAGGACCCCGCCCTGACCCGGAGCCGTGACCATCCTGGCGAGCGGGCCCTGGCAGCAGGAGCTGGCCACTCCCTGGCCTGGCTCTGGGGATGTAGGACGCAGGTCTCGAGCAGAACCAGCAGAGGTGGCATCTCCATTCCCGCCGCCCCGCCTGGCCTGACGCCCACCCTGAGGAGCGTCTGCCCTTCGTGCCCGGCGGTACTGCTGTCCAGGAACAGTCAGGACGGACTCCTGGCTTCTGTGCTCCTTGGAGCGAGTGCCCGGCTCTGTCTGGCCGACTCTGAGCCTCTGCTTTCCAGGAGGGACCATGGTTTTCCTCTTTTATTTTCTTTGATGCGTTTTCAAGCTCGCTTTTATTGTTTTGGTTTTCGCTTCCCGGGGATGTATTTTTTCAGTGGTCCTTTCCTAAGTAATTAATTGTTCCAGCCGTACTGATCGATCGGTTCCAACTAGCTGGCCCACTGTCAGGATCCTGCAGAGGCTTCCAGAAATGGTTGCTTAATGAAAGTTTTGAAGACATAGATGAATCCGTGCCCTGATTTATGGCCAAATTTCCAGGATCGAATTTTCTTGCAACAGAGCACAAGCATAGTCATGAAAACCACCAGGGTTGCTGAGGACACTAAGGGTCTGGAAACTTATGCTCTCGGCATGCGGCTTGGCATCAGTTTGCTCTGCTCTGGGTGGAATAAGGTGCGTTAGGGTGGGTGGGATCCATGGAGGCCGGTGGGACCCTCCCCTTGATGCATGAGCCCTGTGGGTCCTGCTCTCTTGCATTCATGCTCTGAGTCAAGTGCAAAGTCCTCCTAAGAAGGACACTCAGGCTCCCCATGACCTGCCCCCAGCTCCTCCCTACACCCCGCACTCCAGCCGTCTGTCCTCCATGCCGTCCTCACAGGGGAAGTTCGTGTTCCTTTCCCAGCAACCTGAAGGCCCTTCCCCTGAGACAGAACCTCCCTCCCTGACCGCACAAACGGCGTCTGCTTCTGCTCACCGCTGCGTACCTCATGCTAGACTAGGGCCTGGAGATAAATACATGCTATAAACATTGTTGAGTAAAATGCAGGTTCGTCCATTCCGACTGTACCAAACAATCGTCTTAGTCTGTTCTGTAGCTCACTGTGATAAAGAATTAAAAGAAAAAATCTCAACCAACGGCACCATCAAATTGGGGAAACCTATACCAAACCACTGCTGAGTTTTATAAACGTGCTGGCACGCTGAATGC
The DNA here is from genome assembly GCA_015832495.2 of Alces alces. Classification (NCBI taxonomy): domain Eukaryota; kingdom Metazoa; phylum Chordata; class Mammalia; order Artiodactyla; family Cervidae; genus Alces; species Alces alces. The sequence continues at coordinate 38,140,766 of JADEYB020000015.1, forward strand.
ACCACTTTCACAGCATCATCTTTCAGGATTTGACATAGCTCGACTGGGATTCCATCACCTCCACTAGCTTTGCTTGTAGTGATGCTTCTTAAGGCCCACTTGACTTCGCACTCCAGGATGTCAGGCTCTAGGTGAGTGATCACGCCATCATGATTATCTGGGTCGTGAAGATCTTTTTTGTATAGTTCTACTATAGTTCAACTGTGTATTCTTGCCACCTCTTCTTAATATCTTCTGCTTCTGTTAGGTCCATAGCATTTCTGTCCTTTATTGTGCCCATCTTTGCATGAAATGTTCCCTTGGGATCTCTGATTTTCCTGAAGAGATCTCTGTTCTTTCCCATTCTGTTGTTTTCCTCTATTTCTTTGCATTGATCACTGAGGAAGGCTTTCTTATCTCTCCTGGCTATTCCTTGGAACTCTGCATTCAGATGGGTGTATCTTTCATTTTCTCCTTTGCCGTTGCTTCTCTTCTTTTCCCAGCTATTTGTAAGACCTCCTCAGATAACCGTTTTGCCTTTCTTTTTCTTCGGGACAGTCTTGATCACTGCCTCTTGGACTGGAAAAGGTCGGTTTTCATTCCAATCCCAAAGAAAGGCAATGCCAAAGAATGTTCAAACTACCGCACAATTGCACGCATCTCACATGCTAGCAAAGTAATGCTCAAAATTCTTAAATCAAGGTTTCAACAGTATATGAACCGAGAATTCCCAGATGTTCAAGCTGGATTTAGAAAAGGCAAAGGAACCAGAAATCAAATTGCCAACATCCACTGGATCACAGAAAAAGCAAGAGAGTTCCAGAAAAACATCTACTTCTGCTTTATGGACTAAGCCAAAGCCTTTGACTGTGTGGATCACAACAAACTGTGGAAAATTCTTCAAGAGATGGGAATACCAGACCACCTGACCTGCCTCCTGAGAAATCTGTATGCAGGTTAAGAAGCAACAGTTAGAACAGGTCATGGCATGGCTAATTCATGTCAATGTATGACAAAACCCACTGAAATGTTGTGAAGTAATTAGCCTCCAACTAATAAAAATAAATGAAAAAATTAAAAAAATAATAAAAAAATATTCAGTTGATTAAAAAAAAAAAAAAGAACAGGACATGGAACAACAGACTGGTTCCAAATCGGGAAAGGAGTATGCCAAGGCTGTATATTGTCACCCTGCTTATTTAACTTATATGCAGAGGACATCATATGAAATGCTGGACTGGATGAAGCACAAGCTGGAATCAAGATTGCCGGAAGAAATATCAATAACCTGAGATATGCAGATGACACCACCCTTATGGCAGAAAGCAAAGAGGAACTAAAGAGCCTCTTGATGAAAGTGAAAGAGGGGAGTGAAAAAGTTGGCTTAAAATTCAACATTCAAAAAATGAAGATCATCCCATCACTTCATGGCAAATAGATGAGGAGTCAATGGAAACAGTAAGAGATTTTATTTTTGGGGGCTCCAAAATCACTGTAGATGGTGATTGCAGCCATGAAATTAAAAGATGCTTGCTCCTTGGAAGGAAAGTTATGACCAACCTAGACAGCATATTAAAAAGCAGAGACATTACTTTGCCAACAAAGGTCCGTCTAGTCAAAGCTATGGTTTTTCCATTCAGTTCAGTTCAGTTGCTCAGTCGTGTCCGACTCTTCGAGACCCCATGGACTGCAGCACGCCAGGCTTCCCTGTCCATTAGTTATGGTTTTTCCATTAGTCATGTATAGATGTCTGTTATGGACTACAAAGAAAGCTGAGTGCCGAAGAATTGATGCTTTTGAACTGTGGTGTTAGAGAAGACTCTTAAAAGTCCCTTGGACTACAAGGAGATCAAACCAGTCCATCCTAAAGGAAATCAGTCCTGAATATTCATTGGAAGGACTGATGCTGAAGCTGAAATTCCAATACTTTGGGCACTTGAGGCAACGAACTGACTCACTGGAAAAGACCCTGATGCTGGGAGAGATTGACGGCAGAAGGAGAAGGGGACGACAGAGGATGAGATGGTTGGATGGCATCACTGACTTGATGGACATGACTTTGAACAAGCTCCAGGAGTTGGTGATGAACCGGGAAGCCTGGCGTGCTGCAGTCCATGGGTCCTGAAGAGTTACACCACTCACGCAACTGAGCGACTGAACTGAACTGAACTGAACCGTGACTTGAACGTGCACCCCCACCATCCCTTCTTCCGTTCTCCAGTAAGAGTCCAGCCTAATACCCTGTGTTCCCTCTTGTTCCCACGTCTGCCCTGGGCACCCCAGCCACTCCAGACTCCGGTTCTCCTCCTCCAAACACCACTGCCCCCGCCCCCCCCCCACCCCAACCACCCAAGGCCGCTCTAGCCAGGGGCTCATCTGTCCCGCAGAGGCATCACTGAACTGCCTGTCACCTCCAGGCCCTGCCTTACTCTACGGGAACTGCAGCTCTCAACGTCAGGCTCACCATACCTGTCCCTGCACGATCCACCTGGAGATGGCCGTCTTCCCATCATACCCCGGTCGGAACTGGAGCGTGGCCGAGCGAGGGCTGATGTTGGAAATGACCAGATTGGATGGGGCACCAGGAAGTTCTGGATATAGAGAAGAGAGGGAAGGTGGAGATTTAAATCCTGCCACAGCTCAGGAAAGGTATCAAACATGTCAGCAACAACTACTCTCAGCAGGCCTTTACACCAGACAGGGTTTATTTTTACAACTGCCAGAGTGAGCAGCACAGCGTTCCTTCCGAGGATCCTCAAAGAATGCAAAGGGCTGAGTGTCCGTCTCCCTTCTGACAATGACCTGGTGCCTTCGAAACAGGATGGGGAGGGAGTGTGCACCCCAAGTATCTCCCGGCAGCTGGAAACGGGAGGTGGGTGGGTCCCAAGCCGTAGGCTTCCTGGCTCTGGTTTCCAAGACAACTGGACTCAGGTGAAAGTGCAGAACTGGTCCCCCTCTGCCTGAAGTCTTTTGCTCTGGGAACTGGACGAGGGCAGGTGGGCTCTGCGTGTGGTCCCGCGTCTGCGGCCGGCTGTGGCTAAGCCTCCTCCTTGGACAGAGGCCCTTCTGCAGGCTGACCCCCTGGCCCGCCCCCAGGAGCCTGCCCCACTAGAAAGTGAGATGCTGTGGGTTCACAGGGAGAGCTCTGACATTAATGGGCAACTGAAAACCGCTCGAGAAAGACCGCGGGATGCAGCGAGGGAAAGAAAGAGGACACCAGTGTCAGGAAAGGCTCCCGGACGCTCTGTGTCCGAGGGATGATGTCCGGACTCGCTGTGTTCGGGGTGTTTAAGACCAGGTCTCGCACGGGGGCATAGGACCACTCTGGTGATGGCTCAGTGCTGGCACATGCTGCGTCACTGGGCTCTCAGGGTCCTTCCCACCTCACGTTTATGAACTTGAAGAGGAGACTATTTAAATCGAAGGAGAAGTGACTCTTTTCTGTATATCTGTCAGCTCTCTGGGTTCTGTAGCTGGTTCTCCAGTCATGAATGGATGTCAACTTCAAGCACCGCAAATGGATCATAGCCCAAAGTGATGGTCATCACGGGCTTTTTCTCGGTGTGACCCAGGACAGACCCCCCGGCTCCTGGGGACCCCGGCCTCCCCCAGCCAGGCTGTCAGGTCCACTTGGCGCAGCTGGGCCCGACTCTGGCAGACCTTCTCTGCATCCGGGGTAGTGCTGGTCACAGTCACGCTGGGACCGAGGCCGCTCAGAGGTGAGGTCAGCTGGCCACTTCCAGGCCCCAGTTGGACGGTGTCCAAACCATCCAGGGAACAAGTTGGTCGCCCAGGGATGCTCCGTGTTACCCCGGCCGCTGCCCGTTAGCCGGTTCTAACGAATTAAATCACATGGCATCATCGCCACCTCATTGTCACTAGTTACTAGGGTCCTAACCTTTGAATGTGTGTTTTGGGAGCTGCTGTGTGTGTAGAATACATGAATCTCTCTGGAAGCCAAAGACTTCCTTCTTAAGAAAGGACATGCATCTTATGTAGATGCCTTAGAGAAGACATTGGATCGGCTCAAGTGTGGCCCCCGGCCAGCAGCGTGGGCACCACCTGGAGCGCGTCCCGGGGTAAGTTCTGCAGCCTTGCCCACACCCAGGGGGTGGCCATGCGGGAGCTGGCCCAGCACAGACGGGCGGGGGGGGCGGAGATGGACGCACAGGACAGTGTGAGAAGCCCTGCCCGAGAGAGAGGACAGTGGTGACTGTGCATCAGGGGACGGACAGCCATGTCTCGGGATCCCGGGGGCTCCCGGCTCCCCCAGGAGAGGGCTGCGGGGATGACGGCTGGTTTCTGTCTTCGGGGCCATCCTGCTTTTCTCAGAGACCCAAAGGAGGTGACCAGATGGCTTCCGGGGAGCACAAGGTCTCTGGTTTAGCTATAGAACTGAATCGACGGGCCCACGTTTTCTCACGCCTGTGTGTTGGTGAATTCCTGGGAAAAACGCTTTCATTTTAAATGTAAACTTTGGAGAGAAACAGCTGAGTGCAATTTCCAAAGCTGGAATGAGTGTGAATTAGGGAGCCGATCTGACTTCCAGAAAGGCCCCGCCGGGGGTGCACGTGCTCCCCGACCTTCACTGCAACCCCTCCCTGCCCGCTTCCCCCCGACCTTCTTGCTCTGTCTCTCAGACCCACACTCCCCCTGCTTTGCTGAGGGGATAGTTTTGTGCCTCTTGGTCTTAACTGCAGTAATTTACTGACCCCCGACCATCCGAGCCCAGGGCTGACACCCCTCTTTCAAAGGCCCCCAGTGACTTCTGCACAAAGATGCCCACCAACTCGGAGCGTGAGCGAGGCCCGGGAGCACGGCCGCGGGGACAGAGGGCCTGAGTGTACTGACCTGGGGGCACCCCGGAAGAGATGGTGGACGAGGTGGGCAGGCCGGCGCCCGCAGCGGTGACGGCCGCCACGTCGATGGTGTAGGTGGTGAGAGAGGACAGCCCCTGGATCTTGTACTCCAGCGTCGAGCTGTTGAGGGTGAGTGTGAGCCGCGAGGCGCTCTGCCCGTACACCTCCCAGGAGACCTGATAGCCTGGAAAGCAGGTGGGCCAGGGTCAGTCCTGGGGTCCGGGGTGGGCGCCCCCCGGTCATCTCAGGGCTCTGACAATAGCCGGGAGCCCAGCCAGGCCGCCAGCCCAGGGCCATGGGGACGAGACTCGAGCCGGGCCCTCCATCTGGGCACCCCACCCACGGGGGCGGCAGGAGGATGGGGCTGGGGTCTCTGCCAGCTCGGTCCCCAGGGCAGGATGGGGGTGGGGGTGGGGGGTGCTGGGGGAGGAGGGAGGGGCTGAGGGAGGAGGGAGGAGGGGCTGGGGGAGGAGGGAGGAGGGGCTGGGGGAGGAGGGGGGAGGGGCTGACAGAGGATGGCTGGCCTGCGGTCCTCTGTGCAGCCTTCTTTCATCAGAAGATACATGCGCTTCATCCGCATTTCCATTTTTATAAGCCGATATTTTCATCACATGGCGCCCTAAATCAGAGGCTTGCTCCTGGCTTGCAACTAATTTGTGGAAACGCTGCCACTTTTCCCTTATAAAATGATTGATAAAGCGCTTTTTGCCGTAACGCTTCTCCCCTGCCCAGGCACAAGCATTGCTTCCAGACCTGCCTCCCCCTTGAGCCTGTTTTCCGAGCGACACCGGGTTCCCCCCACCCCCCACCCCCGACTCCCACGCTCAAGTTCATCCGTCGGGGCCTGAGGATCACAATTCATTCAGCCTTGGGTCCCATCGCGATCTGGGGCTCAGAAAAAAGACCCAGGCAGCCCTGAGTCAGCCCCCGTGCGGGGGGTGTTCTGTGATTACAGGACACCGCGGCGCATCCCCGAGGACGGAGGCGCTGATGGAGGGCTCCCCCGGCCGCGGCGGAGTGCTGAGAGCCCTGTTCTTCTGTCTCCGGTCGTGAGCCCGGGGACAGAAGCGCCGGGAGGCTCTGGGCTCCTCCTCACTCTGATGAAGCAATAAATCGAGCGAGAGACTTGCACTTGCAGGTAAACAAGAATTAGAGGAGAGCGTCTCGGGACTTCACTTTGGAAAAAAAATAACGCTAGAAGCCGCTGCCCGTCAGCCGCCCCACAGCCTGCCGGCCTCCGCGGGCGTGGGGCGGCCCTTGCCGGGGTTGGGGGGCCGGGGCAGCAGGCCGTGGAGGACGGAGGGGGGCCCTGCCGCACACCGGCAGCCCCCGCTTGCCTGAGCTGCACCCCCGGCCGCCGGGTCCCCACCCCGGGCCCACATGAACCACGGACTCCAGCCAGGCCCGAGGCCCCAGCTGCCTCCCGGGCCCCCTCCGCTCCCCGTCCTCCTCCGCACCGAGGACGGTGCTCACTCCAGACCCGAGAGCCTCCTCCCACTTCCCGCCCTGACCCCTGCCCTCCCTCACCCGCAGAGGCAGGAGCACCCCAAGGCGCTAAAATCCATCCCTTCTTTCTTGCCGAGTCAGACTTTTGGGACTAACTGTACAGTGAAGACCAGACAGGCAGGGCAGTGAGGACCTGTAACTTCACACACGCTGTGTCCATGACGTTCCTGCGATGCCCTGAGCGCCCCACGTGCGTGAATTCACTCAACCTGGGACGGAGCTCTGAGGCTGCAGCATCATCCCCCGCCTCATGGAGGAGGGGACCAAGGCCATGGCTCCTCATCGCCTTCCCAGCCCGCAGGCCCCTGGGAGCCCTGCCGCCCACGGCAGGCCGGGGAGGCGTGCCCGGCCTGGGGGTCGTCCGAGGGGCCCCCACTCCGCCAGGCTCAAGTTGGCCCCACACACACTGGACCAGAAGGCTGCTGTTACACACTCATGTTGTTATGTGTGCTGTTAACGTCACCATCTTGTCCACCAGACAATTGTCTTTGTCTAGAAGCTGTTCATCAAAATTTACTAAAATATAGCATCTTGTTCTGCATGGCAACCTGGAGCCCAAACACAGCGCTTCCAGCGCCCTGCTAAGAAAATTAGCGGGGTTCCACGGCATCGCAGAGGACAGTCTGGTGGGCGGCTGTTTTCGTGGATACAAGTGAAGCCAAACGCACAAGGGAAGGCCCTCACGTGCTCAGGAAAGGGCGTGGCGAAGGCCAGCGAGAGCAGGCTGGCCTGAACACCGGCACAGAGGCTGGAGCGCGGGCACGCGGTGGGCGAGGCCCCGTGCAGGCAGGCCTGGCGGGGGTGCTCCTCGGGCCGGGGCGGGAGGACAGAGCCCTTCAGCCGGGGTGTGCTCCACCTGCTCCAAACACTGCCTAACTGAGACTAATGACAGAGGGGCTTCAGAAATGACTCCCTGTTGAGCTGAAGTAAATTCTCCAGGAGAGAGCAGTGCATCCAATCACGAGCTGTCTGTCCGCGTCCTCCTGCTCATAAATCAGCGTTTAGGTGGGGACTGTGGGGGGTGCTGCCTGGACAGGGGAGCCCGGGCGGAGTTCGGGCTCTGCCACCTCCCGCTGGCTCCTCCCAGGCTCTTCAGGGAAGCTCCAGCATCCAGTCTCCTACGGGGCCTCTGGGCCACGGAGCGGTCCGTGCGCAGGGCTAGACGTCCTGGCGCTGTCTGCCCGGCAGTTTCTCTGACCAGCACTGATGGGACGGCTTCGGAGGGACGGTACCTGGTGCCCTGTAGACGCTTCCTGAAAGGGGCTTTCGGAGGCCAGGTTTGCCCACAAACACAAACACGGTTTTCTTTATTGTACTTGGTAGAATTCTCTCCATTCAGCCTGGAAAAGGCCTTTGGGGTGCGGCTGGCGTGCCCCACGGGAAACCAAGTCCATCCAGGGTGCTGCCCTGCGTGTCTGAGCATCCAGGGCAGGGAGGGTCCCACAGGAGCAGGGGTCCTGGGGGGTGACTGTGGGGACACTGAAGCCGGGGTCCGGCCTCTGGGAGGGCCCCCTCCCCCTGCAGCCCATTTTACAGAGTCGGGGGGGCGAGGTGAGGACAGAGCAGACCACGAGGGACAACGGCCCCCGGGGGAGGCGTAGCTGGAGCGGAGCATCTGCCTGAAGCGCTGACCCTCGGAGCAGCCACTGCAGACCTGCTTCCAGCCCAGGGCAGGGCGGCCGGCTCTCAATAGCCCGAGCTGCAGAGGCCAAGTTCCATGACAAACAGTAGCTGTTGCCGGTGACTGCAAGTATTTGTTTAATAAAACACGACATTGGGTTCATTAAGCCCTATTAGCTGTAGGAACTGATGATCATCAATCAGGAGTGTCGGCTGCGGGCGCCCAGCCTGGGGAGGTGGGCTCCACTCGGGGTGGGGGGGGGTTGACGCCCGTGGATTTCCCGCAAGGCCAGACGCTGGAAGGGAGAGGCGGGCGGGTGCTAGGAGGGCCCGGGCAGGGCTGAGGCTGCAACTGTCAGCGGGGAGGCCTTCCGGTGGAGTCTGTCCATTGAGGTGTCCGGGCCAGGATTCCGAAACGTACCCCTTTTCTGTGGGTCCTCAGGGCCGAGCCAAGGAAGGTGAAAGGTCTGCCTGCCCTGTGCCCCGGTCCCCCTGAAGTCAGCGGCAGCTGCAGCTCTAACTCACGCTAATTCAGGCCACAGATGTCCCCTCGGGGCTGAACTGGAAGGACTTCTTCCACGTGGGGGCCGCTGCTCAGCTTTCGGTGCTTCTGGGTTTGCTTCCCTCTCGCTGGTCTGTCTGTTTTCCCAGCTTTGCGCAGCTTAAAGCCACAGGAAGCTGGATTCCTCTGGGTGACCGCCCTCCTCTGCTCCACGCCCGCCAGCCTTGGTCTCATTCCTTCCACTCCCGGCCACAGCGGGGCGTCTTCCCTGCACACGCAGCACTGTGTCCTCTGCCCAGAGGCCTCAGAGTATGAGCAGACTGGGCTTTGGAGGTCCGATTTCAGTAGGGAATTTCCCCCTTCCTGGACTTAATATCACTCACAGCTTCTTGAGGGCAGGTCTGGATTCATGAATCTATTTAAAAGTGAGGGTCAGAGGCAGCATTGGCTCAAAGGTGTCCCTAATGGCAGCTTCTGGATCGGAGCACTCCCCTCTCTAGGGGGTCTGGTGGAAGCAGGTGAGCCGAGGGCACGCTGCAGGTAGGCAGAGGGCGGGTTGGCACCGGGAGGTTTCCTGAGCAACGGGAGAGAAGCTCAGCACAGGGACGGAACCCGGGCTGTGTGTGGGGGGCTGTGTCTGAGGCCCCGCCTGAACCTGCGGCTGGAGCCAGTCGCAATCCCAGCATCAGAGCACGCTGCAAGCCTTCGAATGCGCCCTGTCTCTGCTGCGTTTCCAGCGGTTAGAGAGATGCGGACACAAAACGTTGTGAACACCGCGTGGGACAGGAAATTCGGGCGGCGGGCGGGGTCCACTCGGATCCCAAGCTGGAGAAGCTGGGCAGTGCCCGTGGCGCACGCATCCCACTGGGAGCTAACTGGTTACTTAGGAAGGAATTGCAAACATTCTTCTTTCAATGAATGCGTCTTCTTCTTTCAAACGGCTGTTCACTTGCCGGGATATAATACTTATTAAGCTGTCTGCGCCTAACCACTGAGGAAGCGGAACCCTCCGGCCTTCCCCTGGCTGGCGGCACAGTCCCCGGGAAGATGTGAAGCAAAGACATGAAGCCTTCCCTTGGGCCTGGACGGGGAGCCTGGGCCGACCCCGGTGCTGCGTGTGGATGACGCGATTTAAGTGGAAATTCAGCCCTATAACCTGGAACGTTCTTCAGAAGCCTCTTCTACAGAATGAAATCAAGCCGTTCCCCTGAGACCACACTGCAGGAGAGGGAGGCGGTCCCTGCTCCCTGGACGCCCCTCACCTGCAGCTGCCCCCTGGTGGCCTGGCATCAGGGGCAGGGGACAGGCGTGGCTTGGCTGCTCTCCGGGACCGGGCGGTGGGGGGAGGCAGGGGACAGGGCCACCCCATCATGGTGCCTGCATTCGGCTCTCCCTGCCCGCCCCAGCCCCAGCCTCCTCAGCTGTCACACCGCTGTGATCTCAGCAGCCACCTCCCTGCACGGCCCATGACGGGACACACCTGGGGTGAGAGTCTCCTGGGCAGAGATGTCAGAGGCTGTTCAACAAGCCCACGAGACCGAGCCTCCACACTCGGAGGCTGCAGCCTGGCCAGGGGGGGCCCCACATGAAGCGAGGCCCCCAGGACAGGCCCCTCCCTTCTCCACTGGCCCCGCGCCAGTCACCCTGCAGGCCGTGGCGCCTGGAGCTATGTCCGTCTTACTGTGTGGGGCAGACTTGCTTCTCCTTTTGCTGACCACAGAGACCCTTACCTGTAATGATGCCATTTTTCTCCAGGGGCTCCTGCCAGCTGACCTTGAGAGATGTGTCTAGAATCTCCGTGAAACTCAGGTGGCCCACAGCTCCTGGTTCTGGAAATGAGAACCAAAGACATCTGTTAGCATGTGGCCTGATTCTCTCTAGTTGGATTGGTGTGGAACAGTCTATCTGTGGAAGGAGGCGGGAGCGGGACCAAGGTCAGAGCCCTCAGGAAAAGCCAGAGAAAACCCAGAAGGACGGGGTCTGAGGTGTCAGAGGGGACCGGGCTATGGCCACATACACGATCTCTGTCGGCCTCACCCTGGCCTCGCCAAGAACTGCGGAGACGGGCAGCGGGAGATGCAGATGCGATCCCTTGTCTTTCTCCCGATCGTATCGAGTTGAACAATCGGGTGGTTGGACCCCGAAGGCTGCTGCAGACCCCAGCGTCCCTGACGCCTCTGCAGTCTTGTGGGTCTGCCTCGTGTGGGGCCAGGAGGCCGGGCCGGCCAACCTGATCTACGCTGTAACCTGCACTTACGCTCCCCAGGGAGCCCAGGGGCAGGGCAGGCATGAGGAGTTTCCAGCAACTATTGCATGTTTCCCTAGAGTTTCCCTGACCATAGCCTCCTCCTAAGGCAGGAGGGCAGCACAGCAGAGCTGCCGTTGGCTCAACGCCGGGCTCGGCTGGGCAGAAGCCTGGTCTCCTGCTGGCCGGCTCTGCGGTCCTTAGAGTGGCCAAGCCTTAGTTTGCTCATCTGCGAAACAGGGAAAACAAAAGTAACTCACGCGGCAAGGTCATTGTGAGAAAAAATGTAATAAAACACAAAAGCGGTCAGCATGTCCCCGGCACCACAAAAACGCTGACTGACGTGGCTGCCGTTGTTACCAGGTGTCAGTTACCATGCCATCAGAATATAGAGCCGTCTCTAAGAAGAGCTTACTGTCGGTTTGCAAAGCACCCGAGAGAAAAGGCCTGAAAGGCCAGGACGTGAACTAAACAGGTCTGGACTCCCAGACCCAGAGGCACGTCAGGAGTCTGCTCTGACCCCGCCCCGCTTCTCCGGCTGGAGAATTCCACGCCAGGCTCAGAGCAGGGATGCGCAGGGGCCAGCCCGGAGCTGGGTCCGGCACCCGGGGTCTCCTGCCTGCCCTTGAGGGGCGGCAGGGGCCACCAGGGGCTCTGAGCCTGTCGCCTGCTTCAGCTCCTCCAGGCTGAAGTGCTCCTGCCCCCACACCCGGTCCCCTCGGGGCCGCCTCCCCAGGAAGTGGGAAGAGGTCACGGGTGACCCGTGAGGTCCCGCTCTGTGCCGTGCGGGGTGGGGGGGGGAGGGAGGCAGGTGGGAAAGGAGCCCCTGGAGCGCAGGCGCAGCGGCCAGACGGGGTGGGGAGAGTGGGGGTCCCCTGCGTCCCGAGCCCTGAGCCAGGCATCGTGGGGTGCCTGGAGGGCACCCCTCGGGCCTGCAGTTCACCAGTCCTGCTCCGCCCACCTCTCTGCGTTGGCGTGCGCCCCCCACCCCCCGACAGGCACCCTCTGCCCTTTTTCAGGAGAAGCGCAGCGGACACGTCAGGGGGAGGAAAAGGAGGCGCAGAAGCAGGCTCGGAGGGGAGACAAGGGTGCTCCTCGCTGGGCGGGGAACCAGGTTCCCACTGGCCTCCCCTGGACACCTCTGGGCAAGGCCACTCAGAGAGCTTTCTCACAATAAGAAAGCGCAGCTTTTTCAGCCTAGAACAGGAGAGCACGAAGTCGAGGGTGCCTGGTGTCTGTCCAGGGGCCGAGCTCAGAGATTCCAGCCGACCAGCCTCAGCCCTGTTCTGCCCACTGTCAACCTTGTAGAGACAGCAGGATTTTAAGGCGAATTCCACACCTGGTACCCAGTTGGTACTTGGACAAAGCCTCTGAACACACCTCGTGATTTTTTTACAAAAATTATAACAGCCTCAGCAAATTCACTCATCTGGGCGAAACTTTCAAAAGACTCTTTATGGATAAGCTCACACACTCTGACAAATTTCACTCTTTTGAGTGTGGAACTCGGTAAAATAGGATGGCTGTCAAGACCATCTCGTCCTCCTCCAATTCTAAGATTCCAGAAAGACATTCTGACGGATTTTTGAACTGACTTGTTCTTTTTTTCAATCGATAGAACAGTGAAGAAAGCTTTTTGCTCCTTTTATGTTCTCAGTATTTCTGCTTCCTGGATTCCTGCCCAAATATGCTTGTCCTCTAGCTCTGCTGGAACCAGCTGGCAGCGTCTCGGCTTAAATTTATATTCTGTTTCCTCTCTACTGCACTGCCCACCCCCACCCCCTCCCCACAGTTCTTATTTCACTAGAGCTTTGGAGAAGGAGGGCTGCTGCGTGTGCAGAACTAACCAGGGCGCCATCTGCGTCGTCACTGTGGGGTGGTGGGGGCCATTTGCTGGCAGGCAGGGCCCCAGGTCCTGTTCTAAAGGCTGCACCCCCAGAGCCGACAGCAGCCCCGTGCGTGCTCAGCCGCTCAGTCGTGTCTGACTCTGCACCCTGTGGACCGTAGCCCGCCAGGCTCCTCTGTCCATGAGGTTCTCCAGGCAAGAATGCTGGAGTGGCTGGCCATGCCCTCTCCCGGGGGATCTTCCTGACCCAGGGATCGAACCCGCATCTCTTATGTCTCCTGCATTGGCAGGTGGGTTCATTACCACTAGCGCCACCTGGGAAGCCCAACAGCAGCCCTACCTCCCATCTTTCAGGGAGACTGTCCACGCCTACAAGGATGCTCTGTCTTTCTAGGTGGGACCGACAGGCTCCATTTCTATCAAAAAATGGTGGTTCAGTTAGAAAATCCTAAAAAGATGATGTCACTGCTACTTTTCTCAACTCTCAAGAAATTTCTCATTTCTCCTCCGTACTAACGGGGGGCCTGGGGCCTTGAAGGTCCTGTTCCCTGGCTGCCCAGCATTATGAGGTGTTTCTGCACTGTCTGTGTCTGTCTTTGTTGTTGTCCAGTCGCTCAGTCGTGTCTGACTCTTTGCGACCCCATGGCCTGCAGCATGCCAGGCTCCCCTGACCTCCACTGTCTCCTGGAGTTTGCTCAGTCTTATGTCCACTGTGTCTGTCTAACTGGCAACCACAGAGCTTTTTAAGTAAAGAATTCAGCCAGGACTCTTCTCTCATTTATCTGAAGAAGTTCCGTGCTTTTGCCACTTGTTATTTTTAGTAAGTGTCCTTTGGAAAGTAAAGCCCGATGTCCAGTTGGACCTGCTGTGGTTGGAGCTGAGATGCTGCCCTGGGCTCTTCTCTCAATAATGAAATGGAAGGAAATGTCCAAATGATGAAGAGCTATGAGGGGTGCCCGACAGACGCTCTGAGAATTCACTGCCACCTCCCTCAACTATGCGGGCGGGGGGGCTCCCCTCCCCACCCGCCTGCAGTCGTAAAGGAGACCAGCTGTGTTTCCTTCAGGGGAGAAGGGGCCTTCCAGCACGCAGACCACCTCCTCTTCCAGAGCCCCCCACCCCAGGCCCCCGGCTCGTGCCCCCGGCATGCGATCTCCAACCAGCCTCCCCAAGGACCTCATACTCAGACGCCCTGAGGTGGCACTGGTTTCGAGCCTTTCCATCTGTGGTGAGACCACACGCCTCAGTTATGGCCCCCAACCTTTCCTGGAGAGCACGGTCACAGTTGCTAACTGCTGGACTCCCAAACCTGCTTCTTCGGGTCCTCTGCTGCCTCGACGTGAGCGGGTCCCGACTGAGCCCCGCGTGCCAACCCTGGGCCTGCCTTCACATTCCGGTCGCGGTCGTCACCACCTACCCGTCACCCGAGCCGAAGTGTGCGGAGTCCTCCTGGAGAACCCCTTCTCCCCACCCCCACCCCCGCCCGGGTCTCACCAGCCCCCCGTTCTTTGTGGCACGTCTCTAGGTCTCCCCCAGTGCGAGTCCCACGTCTGGGATACAGGCTGTCATGATGATCCGCCTTCTCCCCAGACTGCATCACCTTTGTCTCTAGTCCATCACCACGAAACCTCCAGACAGAGCTTTGAAACCGCTCGAGCCACAGCCCTGCGGGAAGCCCTTCCGTGGTCCTGAGTGCCTAGACGGCTCCATCTATGAGTCTTAACTGAGCCATCGAGACACCTCTGGTCAGCTCCCAGATTATTTCTCTTGGCTCACCTGTACCCCATAGACCACACGAAGCTAAGCTGGGCATGACAGTGGCCCCAACCTCTTTGATGACTGAGGGGTCTTGATGAGACCCTTGGAGAGGGCACTCACTGTCTTCATGCGTCCATATGAGCTGTGGCGTGCTCGGGGGCCCGTCCCCGGGGGTGGTGAAGCACAGAACTGATGTGAAGTAGGCGGTAAACTTCTTCAGGTTGGTGATGTACCCATGGTGGACTCCGTGGAAATCTGGAGCGATGGCGACGACCGTGACAGCTTCAGGGACATCGTCCGGCCAAGCCAGAAGCTGGGATGGAACGGGTTGAAAAAGAGATTTAATTTCATGCTTTCACCCTCAAGTCCGCACCAAAATTTTATTTTGCGATAATATGTCTTTGAAGAAGGCAAAGTCATTCTAAAATCTCACTGAAAAATATTGACTCTAAAAGGTATCTCACAGACTACTTCAGTACAAATATGTATGTTTACGGGCTTCCCAGGTGGCGCAGTGGTAAAGACCCCGCCTGCCAACGCAGGAGACGCAGGAGACGTGGCTGTGACCCCCGGCTTGGGAAGATGCCCTGGAGAAGCAAAGGGCAGTGCACTCCATCATTCTTGCCCGGAGAGTTCCAGGGACAGAAGAGCCTGGCGAGCTACAGTCCACGGGGTCACAAAGCGTTGGACACAACTGAGCAACTGGGCACATGTATATCTCTACATGCATTTTATACACGTGTATATAAAAAAACTACTTTCACTGACATTGGGAAAAAAGACACTTCTCAAACTTTCACCTTCTCTTCACTTACACGTTACAGAACATATATATATTTAATATTAAGAAGTAAAGATGACATTACCTATTATTTGAATGGATCTGTACAATGAAACATCAGTACAAACATTTTTTCTGGATGGGCATGTACTCTGACTCAAAAAGAAGTCCTAAGTTCAATGGAAAGAAAGAAAGAAAGTGAAGTTGCTCAGTCGTGTCCGACTCTTTGCGACACCATGGACTGTAACCTACCAGGCTCCTCTGTCCATGGGATTCTTCAGACAAGAGTACTGGAGTGGGTTGCCATTTCCATCTCCAGGGGATCTTCCCAACCCAGGGATCAAACCCGGTTGCCCGCATTGCAGGCAGACGCTTTACCGTCTGAGCCACGAGGGAAGCCTAAGTTCAGTGGGAATAATGTTAATTATCTATAATTTATCTCATGCAGGTTTTCTAAAATGGATTCGGGGAGACTGATTATGAAAGTGTTAGTCGCTCAGTTGTGTCCGACTCTTTATGACCCCATGGACTATGGCCCTTCGGGTTCCTCTGTCCATGGGATTTCCCCGGCAAGAATACTGGTGTGGGTTGCCATTTCCTTCTCTGGGGATCTTCCTGACCCAGGGATCGAACCTGAGTCTCCTGCGTTGCTGGCAGATTCTTTACCATCTGAGCCACCAGAAATACAGTATAAATACATATTCCCAAGGAACTCATTTTAATGTTTTGGCCACATTATGTATGAGTGTGACTTTCAATTCCTCTGACACCAAACATTTCTAGGGCTAACTAGGTCTGAAAATGGACACACCACAGGACAAGGAGCGTGTTTATGTAGAAGAGTAAGCTTACAACCAAGCCACTGAATGAATGCCCCAGTCTTGCTGGTAAGATCTTCACTGATCAATATGATTTCAAAGAAACTTCAGACTGTAGCTACCTCTGGGAGAAAAGAAAAGACAGGACAAATTTCCAACTATGCCTGTCTTTCTAGTGAAAAACAAGTGTTTTAGTAAGTTGATTCCAAATCGGGAGCGGGGGTGGGGGGAGGTGGCAGAAATGAAGAACTGTGTTCTGAGGAAATAACACTCCCTGAATCGGAAATCATCAAGTTTTTAAGCAAACTAGGTGGAACCCTTGGGCTGAGCTGTGAACACACCACTCTGCAGGTAAAACGAAGGCGGGCTCCCCGCCCCACCCAGGAGATGCTTATCTAGAAGGAAAGGAGAGCGGTGCCTCTGGAAACTGCATGCAGGCACCGCCCTGAAGGTCAGAGGCTGCAGCTCAGGCGCGGCACAGGGCAGGCAGGAGCGCGCCCCGTCTCTGTCCCGCCCAGGGAGGGCCCGGTCAGCGGGTCTGGCCCCACACACGGGACTCGTCCTGAAGCAGCGGGGGGCACTCCCCGTCGTTACTCGGCTGGAGCCTCACTCAGGCGCGCCCTCTGCGCTCCTCAGAGAGGCCCCCTTCCAGGAGGAAGCGGTCTGTGTGTGTGCTGATTCCAATCTGCTAGGATGGGTCTCCCACCCGTTATTTTAAATGGACGGCCTTTCTCATAACGTTGCTCAGTCCTAGCTGAACCATCCTTTCTTGTTTTTTGGTTTTGTTTTTGGCTGTGCCATGTGGCTTGCGGGATCTTAGTTCCCCAGCCAGGGATTGAACCTGCACCCTTGGCAGTGAAAGCGCAGAGTGCTAACCACTGGACCACCCGGGAATTCCCATGAACCATCCTGTGGACAACCAGTAATTAGAGTTTATGAGTCAGTATGGCTGATGATAAGACCGTGGACGAAAGGAGACCCCGCCCAGGTCAACATTATCTGTAACTGGAAGCCGTGGGTTCCTGATGAAACGAGGTGCGGGGGGGCCCCTCCGGATCATGAGACCGTGACGATGCTGAGACGGCCCCTCACTGGCTGTGGCCCCAGGCGTACCTTGTATCCCTGGTTGATGCCGTTGATGAACTGCTGAGGCGGAGGGTTCCACAGGAACTGGATGGTGGTGGAGTTCACGGCTTCCACCTGCACGTTCTGTGGGGGCGCAGTCGGCACTGCTCCAGGGCGGCGGGGGCAGCAGGATGCCGGCAGGAGGTGAGGCGGGGGGCAGGGGGAGAGAAGAGACCCTGAGCTGCCGCTCACGATTCAGCGATTCACTGGCATGCTCAGCGCTGCGAACCCGGAGGGTGTTGCACAGTTTGGGCAGCTAATTGTGATGTCACAACAAGAAAGAGCTGGGCTACCCCTCACTTTCCGTTGGAGAATTCTTAAAAGCACAGGCAGAAGAGTGGACCAGGTCATCTCAACCCATGGGTGAACCTTTCCCAGGGGTCCCAAGATAGACAGCAAACAAACACTTTCTCTGATTTTTTTTCAGTTAACCAGTATTTGAGATCAAGGCAAGGTTTGATCTAGGCCTCTCTGCATCCCCTGTTATATATCATTCTGTTTTCAAGCCCAGTTATCCTTTATAGATTAGAAAAATCCCTTTTCACATGTACTTACTTGTCCATTCAGAGGCTAAATTTCTCTTTGTCTGCCATAGAAACCACCATTAAAAAAATTTCCACTTTCCTTTTCTTTTATTGAAGAGCTATTGAGCCCAATTACGTGCCTGCCCAGAGGCCTCCAGGGAAGTCACATTCCTGGGGAGCCGCTCACTTCCAACTTGCGCTGTCACAGGCAGCTCCCTCTGGTCCACGCACGGGCGGAGCCTATGCTCCAGGCGAGCTGAAGGCTTCAGACCAGGAGACACCACGCAAGGGCTGGGACAAAGGGCAGACCTTCCAGGGCGGAAAGGCCTCGAGAAAAGCATTCACTTCGGGGAAAACGGAGGCCGCAAAGGCATGCAATGATGAGAAACCTGGTGAGTGGTGACAGGATAACGGGCGTGGCTGGACATGGGGTGCCGGGGGAGAAGGGGGCTCAGAAAGCGGACGGGTCCCTGTGGGGACGGCCCCGGACGCTGGACGCAGAGGTGGAGAGCATACACGGAGGGCAGGGGGAAATCAGCGGGCTTCTGGAAATGGCAGAGACGGGACCCGGCCGTCCTCTGAAGGACGGCCTCTGCAGAGGGGGCAGGCCTGCTGGCTGTGCCGTACAACTTTCTGCAGGACACATGGGAAGATCCTGGTTCTTTAGGAACTTGTTTCAAAGGAAAGACAGAGAATCCCAGAGGATCCTTGGCTCCAGGAACAGAAACAGAGACACGAGTCTCTTGGCACAGAACACGTGAGAGGACTCAGCATGGTCCTGTTGAAAATCACTGCAGCTTTCATTACGCTCTTCTTCAAAATCTCATGTCATCTGGCAGAGATGAGAAAGACTCACCTCATCCCAGCCCTCCACTCAGGCTCCAAGTCGCCCATCCTCTCCCGTCTTCTCTGGCTGCGCTGTCTCTGGTCCCTCCCTCCATATGACACCAGGAAGACTGTCCTACTCACTTCCTACTCAGCACCAGCCTGAAGTTGTGGACTGAAAACGACCACAGGCATTACTGTGCCGAGGGTGTAGGCAGCTGGGAAGCACGGCACACCCATCAAACATGAGGAAAAGCTGAGCAAACGATGAAGTCTTACCCTTCTGTGAGCCCACAGGGTCACTGTGTCTGAAATATGAGAAAAGAGGGACACCCCCCCTTTTTAAAAATAGCTTAAAAGTAAAAGAATGGAAAAAAATACTTGAAAACACTAATTAAAATAAATCTGGTGTCATTACATTAATATCAAAGTAAATATACTACCAAGCAATAAGACTGATGATAAAGAAGCACATGACATGATGATGACGTGATCTGTCCATCAAGACGACCCAACAGTCCTGAATGTGGATGCAACAGAGCTTCCAAGTACAGAAGGCAAAACTGACAAAACTACTGGGATAGGTGGAGACTTCAACACTCCATCAAAAAAAAGGCAGACAAGGCATATCAGTAAGGATCTTCAAGGCCAGACAACACCACACAGAATCTGATCCACAGGATATTTACTTATAAGTCTACCCAAGAGCAGGAGACTCTACACTCTTTTCAAGCACACGTGGAACTTAACTGAGATGGACATATTTGAAATATTTATGTCATACAAAACAAATCTAAACAAGTGAAAAATAACTGAAATCACAAAAAGTGTCTTTTATGACTCAACAGAATTAAACTTGAAATTAACAACAGAAAGATATGTGGAGAGTCCCTAAAAACTTGTAAATTAAGGAACACGCTTCAAAGTAACCCATGAGTTAAAGATGAAATCACCTGGAAAATTAGAAAGCATTTTTAGTTTAAAAAAAGGGAAAAACACAACATACCAAAATTTGGGGATTCTAAAGTGCTGGATCATTGAAAAAGCAAGAGTTCCAAAAAACATCTACTTCTGCTTTACTGACTATGCCAAAGCCTTTGACTGTGTGGATCACAACAAAATGTGAAAAATTCTTCAAGAGATGGGAATACCAGAACACCTGACCTGCCTCCTGAGAAACCTGTATTCAGGTTAAGAAGCAACAGTTAGAACTGGACATGGAACAACAGACTGGTTCCAAATCGGGAAAGGAGTACGTCAAGGCTGTATATTGTCACCCTGCTTATTTAACTTATATGCA